>OY821522.1:22522786-22754513 GCA_963682025.1 Cordilura impudica
ATAATAATAATAATAATAATAATAATAATAATAATAATAATAATAATAATAATAATAATAATAATAATAATATAATATAATAATAATAATATATAATAATAATAATAATAATAATAATAATAATAATAATAATAATAATAATAATAATAATAATAATAATAATAATAATAATAATAATAATAATAATAATAATAATAATAATAATAAATAATAATAATAATAATAATAATAATAATAATAATAATAATAATAATAATAATAATTAATAATAATAATAATAATAATAATAATAATAATAATAATAATAATAATAATAATAAATAATAATAATAATAATAATAATAATAATAATATAATAATAATAATAATAATAATAAAATAATAATAATAATAATAATAATAATTAATAATAATAATATAATAAATAATAATATAATAATAATAATAATAATAATAATAATAATAATAATAAATAATAATATAATAATAATAATAATAATAATAATAAATAATAATAATAATAATAATAATAATAATAATAATAATAATAATAATAATAATAATAATAATAATAATAATAATAATAATAATAATATAATAATATAATAATAATAATAATAATAATAATAATAATAATAATAATAATAATAATAATAATAATAATAATAATAATAATAATAATAATAATAATAATAATATAATAATAATAATAATAATAATAATATAATAATAATAATAATAATAATAATAATAATAATAATAATAATAATAATAATAATAATAATAATAATAATAATAATAATAATAATAATAATAATAATAATAATAATAATAATAATAATAATAATAATAATAATAATAATAATAATAATAATAATAATAATAATAATAATAATAATAATAATAATAATAATAATAATAATAATAATAATAATAATAATAATAATAATAATAATAATAATAATAATAATAATAATAATAATAATAATAATAATAATAATAATAATAATAATAATAATAATAATAATAATAATAATAATAATAATAATAATAATAATAATAATAATAATAATAATAATAATAATAATAATAATAATAATAATAATAATAAATAATAATAATAATAATAATAATAATAATAATAATAATAATAATAATAATAATAATAATAATAATAATAATAATAATAATAATAATAATAATAATAATAATAATAATAATAATAATAATAATAATAATAATAATAATAATAATAATAATAATAATAATAATAATAATAATAATAATAATAATAATATAATAATAATAATAATAATAATAATAATAATAATATAATAATAATAATAATAATAATAATAATAATAATAATAATAATAATAATAATAATAATAATAATAATATAATAATAATAATAATAAATAATAATAATAATAATAATAATAATAATAATAATAATAATAATAATAATAATAATAATAATAATAATAATAATAATAATAATAATAATAATAATAATAATAATAATAATAATAATAATAATAATAATAATAATAATAATAATAATAATAATAATAATAATAATAATAATAATAATAATAATAATAATAATAATAATAATAATAATAATAATAATAATAATAATAATAATAATAATAATAATAATAATAATAATAATAATAATAATAATAATAATAATAATAATAATAATAATAATAATAATAATAATAATAATAATAATAATAATAATAATAATAATAATAATAATAATAATAATAATAATAATAATAATAATAATATAATAATAATAATAATAATAATAATAATAATAATAATAATAATAATAATAATAATAATAATAATAATAATAAATAATAATAATAATAATAATAATAATAATAATAATAATAATAATAATAATAATAATAATAATAATAATAATAATAATAATAATAATAATAATAATAATAATAATAATAATAATAATAATAATAATAATAATAATAATAATAATAATAATAATAATAATAATAATAATAATAATAATAATAATAATAATAATAATAATAATAATAATAATAATAATAATAATAATAATAATAATAATAATAATAATAATAATAATAATAATAATAATAATAATATAATAATAATAATAATAATAATAATAATAATAATAATAATATAATAATAATAATAATAATAATAATAATAATAATAATAATAATAATAATAATAATAATAATAATAATAATAATAATAATAATAATAATAATAATATAATAATAATAATAATAATAATAATAATAATAATAATAATAATAATAATAATAATAATAATAATAATAATAATAATAATAATAATAATAATAATAATAATAATAATAATAATAATAATAATAATAATAATAATAATAATAATAATAATAATAATAATAATAATAATAATAATAATAATAATAATAATAATAATAATAATAATAATAATAATAATAATAATAATAATAATAATAATAATAATAATAATAAATAATAATAATAATAATAATAATAATAATAATAATAATAATAATAATAATAATAATAATAATAATAATAATAATAATAATAATAATATAATAATAATAATAATAATAATAATAATAATAATAATAATAATAATAATAATAATAATAATAATAATAATAATAATAATAATAATAATAATAATAATAATAATAATAATAATAATAATAATAATAATAATAATAATAATAATAATAATAATAATAATAATAATAATAATAATAATAATAATAATAATAATAATAATAATAATAATAATAATAATAATAATAATAATAATAATAATAATAATAATAATAATAATAATAATAATATAATAATAATAATAATAATAATAATAATAATAATAATAATAATAATAATAATAATAATAATAATAATAATAATAATAATAATAATAATAATAATAATAATAATAATAATAATAATAATAATAATAATAATAATATAATAATAATAATAATAATAATAATAATAATAATAATAATAATAATAATAATAATAATAATAATAATAATAATAATAATAATAATAATAATAATAATAATATAATAATAATAATAATAATAATAATAATAATAATAATAATAATAATAATAATAATAATAATAATAATAATAATAATAATAATAATAATAATAATAATAATAATAATAATAATAATAATATAATAATAATAATAATAATAATAATAATAATAAAATAATAATAATAATAATAATAATAATAATAATAATAATAATAATAATAATATAATAATAATAAATAATAATAATAATAATAATAATAATAATAATAATAATAATAATAATAATAATAATAATAATAATAATAATAATAATAATAATAATAATAATAATAATAATAATAATAATAATAATAATAATAATAATAATAATAATAATAATAATAATAATAATAATAATAATAATAATAATAATAATAATAATAATAATAATAATAATAATAATAATAATAATAATAATAATAATAATAATAATAATAATAATAATAATAATAATAATAATAATAATAATAATAATAATAATAATAATAATAATAATAATAATAATAATAATAATAATAATAATAATAATAATAATAATAATAATAATAATAATAATAATAATAATAATAATAATAATAATAATAATAATAATAATAATAATAATAATAATAATAATAATAATAATAATAATAATAATAATAATAATAATAATAATAATAATAATAATAATAATAATAATAATAATAATAATAATAATAATAATAATAATAATAATAATAATAATAATAATAATAATAATAATAATAATAATAATAATAATAATAATAATAATAATAATAATAATAATAATAATAATAATAATAATAATAATAATAATAATAATAATAATAATAATAATAATAATAATAATAATAATAATAATAATAATAATAATAATAATAATAATAATAATAATAATAATAATAATAATAATAATAATAATAATAATAATAATAATAATAATATAATAATAATAATAATAATAATAATAATAATAATAATAATAATAATAATAATAATAATAATAATAATAATAATAATAATAATAATAATAATATAATAATAATAATAATAATAATAATAATAATAATAATAATAATAATAATAATAATAATAATAATAATAATAATAATAATAATAATAATAATAATAATAATAATAATAATAATAATAATAATAATAATAATAATAATAATAATAATAATAATAATAATAATAATAATAATAATAATAATAATAATAATAATAATAATAATAATAATAATAATAATAATATAATAATAATAATAATAATAATAATAATAATAATAATAATAATAATAATAATAATAATAATAATAATAATAATAATAATAATAATAATAATAATAATAATAATAATAATAATAATAATAATAATAATAATAATAATAATAATAATAATAATATAATAATAATAATAATAATAATAATAATAATAATAATAATAATAAATAATAATAATAATAATAATAATAATAATAATAATAATAATAATAATAATAATAATAATAATAATAATAATAATAATAATAATAATAATAATAATAATAATAATAATAATAATAATAATAATAATAATAATAATAATAATAATAATAATAATAATAATAATAATAATAATAATAATAATAATAATAATAATAATAATAATAATAATAATAATAATAATAATAATAATAATAATAATAATAATAATAATAATAATATAATAATAATAATAATAATAATAATAATAATAATAATAATATAATAATAATAATAATAATAATAATAATAATAATAATAATAATAATAATAATAATAATAATAATAATAATAATAATAATAATAATAATAATAATAATAATAATAATAATAATAATAATAATAATAATAATAATAATAATAATAATAATAATAATAATAATAATAATAATAATAATAATAATAATAATAATAATAATAATAATAATAATAATAATAATAATAATAATAATAATAATAATAATAATAATAATAATAATAATAATAATAAATAATAATAATAATAATAATAATAATAATAATAATAATAATATAATAATAATAATAATAATAATAATAATAATAATAATAATAATAATAATAATAATAATAATAATAATAATAATAATAATAATAATAATAATAATAATAATAATAATAATAATAATAATAATAATAATAATAATAATAATAATAATAATAATAATAATAATAATAATAATAATAATAATAATAATAATAATAATAATAATAATAATAATAATAATAATAATAATAATAATAATAATAATAATAATAATAATAATAATAATAATAATAATAATAATAATAATAATAATAATAATAATAATAATAATAATAATAATAATAATAATAATAATAATAATAATAATAATAATAATAATAATAATAATAATAATAATAATAATAATAATAATAATAATAATAATAATAATAATAATAATAATAATAATATAATAATAATAATAATAAATAATAATAATAATAATAATAATAATAATAATAATAATAATAATAATAATAATAATAATAATAATAATAATAATAATAATAATAATAATAATAATAATAATAATAATAATAATAATAATAATAATATAATAATAATAATAATAATAATAATAATAATAATAATAATAATAATAATAATAATAATAATAATAATAATAATAATAATAATAATAATAATAATAATAATAATAATAATAATAATAATAATAATAATAATAATAATAATAATAATAATAATAATAATAATAATAATAATAATAATAATAATAATAATAATAATAATAATAATAATAATAATAATAATAATAATAATAATAATAATAATAATAATAATAATAATAATAATAATAATAATAATAATAATAATAATAATAATAATAATATAATAATAATAATAATAATAATAATAATAATAATAATAATAATAATAATAATAATAATAATAATAATAATAATAATAATAATAATAATAATAATAATAATAATAATAATAATAATAATAATAATAATAATAATAATAATAATAATAATAATAATAATAATAATAATAATAATAATAATAATAATAATAATAATAATAATAATAATAATAATAATAATAATAATAATAATAATAATAATAATAATAATAATAATAATAATAATAATAATAATAATAATAATAATAATAATAATAATAATAATAATAATAATAATAATAATAATAATAATAATAATAATAATAATAATAATAATAATAATAATAATAATAATAATAATAATAATAATAATAAAATAATAATAATAATAATAATAATAATAATAATAATAATAATAATAATAATAATAATAATAATAATAATAATAATAATAATAATAATAATAATAATAATAATAATAATAATAATAATAATAATAATAATAATAATAATAATAATAATAATAATAATAATAATAATAATAATAATAATAATAATAATAATAATAATAATAATAATAATAATAATAATAATAATAATAATAATAATAATAATAATAATAATAATAATAATAATAATAATAATAATAATAATAATAATAATAATAAATAATAATAATAATAATAATAATAATAATAATAATAATAATAATAATAATAATAATAATAATAATAATAATAATAATAATAATAATAATATAATAATAATAATAATAATAATAATAATAATAATAATAATAATAATAATAATAATAATAATAATAATAATAATAATAATAATAATAATAATAATAATAATAATAATAATAATAATAATAATAATAATAATAATAATAATAATAATAATAATAATAATAATAATAATAATAATAATAATAATAATAATAATAATAATAATAATAATAATAATAATAATAATAATAATAATAATAATAATAATAATAATAATAATAATAATAATAATAATAATAATAATAATAATAATAATAATAATAATAATAATAATAATAATAATAATAATAATAATAATAATAATAATAATAATAATAATAATAATAATAATAATAATAATAATAATAATAATAATAATAATAATAATAATAATAATAATAATAATAATAATAATAATAATAATAATAATAATAATAATAATAATAATAATAATAATAATAATAATAATAATAATAATAATAATAATAATAATAATAATAATAATAATAATAATAATAATAATAATAATAATAATAATAATAATAATAATAATAATAATAATAATAATAATAATAATAATAATAATAATAATAATAATAATAATAATAATAAATAATAATAATAATAATAATAATTAATAATAATAATAATAATAATAATAATAATAATAATAATAATAATAATAATAATAATAATAATAATAATAATAATAATAATAATAATAATAATAATAATAATAATAATAATAATAATAATAATAATAATAATAATAATAATAATAATAATAATAATAATAATAATAATAATAATAATAATAATAATAATAATAATAATAATAATAATAATAATAATAATAATAATAATAATAATATAATAATAATAATAATAATAATAATAATAATAATAATAATAATAATAATAATAATATTAATAATAATAATAATAATAATAATAATAATAATAATAATAATAATAATAATATAATAATAATAATAATAATAATAATAATAATAATAATAATAATAATAATAATAATAATAATAATAATAATAATAATAATAATAATAATAATAATAATAATAATAAATAATAATAATAATAATAATAATAATAATAATAATAATAATAATAATAATAATAATAATAATAATAATAATAATAATAATAATAATAATAATATAATAATAATAATAATAATAATAATAATAATAATAATAATAATAATAATAATAATAATA
The DNA here is from genome assembly GCA_963682025.1 of Cordilura impudica. Lineage (NCBI taxonomy): Eukaryota > Metazoa > Arthropoda > Insecta > Diptera > Scathophagidae > Cordilura > Cordilura impudica. Next base: position 22,530,858 of record OY821522.1, read on the forward strand.
ATAATAATAATAATAATAATAATAATAATAATAATATAATAATAATAATAATAATAATAATAATAATAATAATAATAATAATAATAATAATAATAATAATAATAATAATAATAATAATAATAATAATAATAATAATAATAATAATAATAATAATAATAATAATAATAATAATAATAATAATAATAATAATAAATAATAATAATAATAATAATAATAATAATAAATAATAATAATAATAATAATAATAATAATAATAATAATAATAATAATAATAATAATAATAATAATAATAATAATAATAATAATAATAATAATAATAATAATAATAATAATAATAATAATAATAATAATAATAATAATAATAATAATAATAATAATAATAATAATAATAATAATAATAATAATAATAATAATAATAATAATAATAATAATAATAATAATAATAATAATAATAATAATAATAATAATAATAATAATAATAATAATAATAATAATAATAATAATAATAATAATAATAATAATAATAATATAATAATAATAATAATAATAATAATAATAATAATAATAATAATAATAATAATAATAATAATAATAATAATAATAATAATAATAATAATAATAATAATAATAATAATAATAATAATAATAATAATAATAATAATAATAATAATAATAATATAATAATAATAATAATAATAATAATAATAATAATAATAATAATAATAATAATAATAATAATAATAATAATAATAATAATAATAATAATAATATAATAATAATAATAATAATAATAATAATAATAATAATAATAATAATAATAATAATAATAATAATAATAATAATAATAATAATAATAATAATAATAATAATAATAATAATAATAATAATAATAATAATAATAATAATAATAATAATAATAATAATAATAATAATAATAATAATAATAATAATAATAATAATAATAATAATAATAATAATAATAATAATAATAATAATAATAATAATAATAATAATAATAATAATAATAATAATAATAATAATAATAATAATAATAATAATAATAATAATAATAATAATAATAATAATAATAATAATAATAATAATAATAATAATAATAATAATAATAATAATAATAATAATAATAATAATAATAATAATAATAATAATAATAATAATAATAATAATAATAATAATAATAATAATAATAATAATAATAATAATAATAATAATAATAATAATAATAATAATAATAATAATAATAATAATAATAATAATAATAATAATAATAATAATAATAATAATAATAATAATAATAATAATAATAATAATAATAATAATAATAATAATAATAATAATAATAATAATAATAATAATAATAATAATAATAATAATATAATAATAATAATAATAATAATAATAATAATAATAATTAATAATAATAATAATAATAATAATAATAATAATAATAATAATAATAATAATAATAATAATAATAATAATAATAATAATAATAATAATAATAATAATAATAATAATAATAATAATAATAAAATAATAATAATAATAATAATAATAATAATAATAATAATAATAATAATAATAATAATAATAATAATAATAATAATAATAATAATAATAATAATAATAATAATAATAATAATAATATAATAATAATAATAATAATAATAATAATAATAATAATAATAATAATAATAATAATAATAATAATAATAATAATAATAATAATAATAATAATAATAATAATAATAATAATAATAATAATATAAATAATAATAATAATAATAATAATAATAATAATAATAATAATAATAATAATAATAATAATAATAATAATAATAATAATAATAATAATAATAATAATAATAATAATAATAATAATAATAATAATAATAATAATAATAATAATAATAATAATAATAATAATAATAATAATAATAATAATAATAATAATAATAATAATAATAATAATAATAATAATAAATAATAATAATAATAATAATAATAATAATAATAATAATAATAATAATAATAATAATAATAATAATAAATAATAATAATAATAATAATAATAATAATAATAATAATAATAATAATAATAATAATAATAATAATAATAATAATAATAATAATAATAATAATAATAATAATAATAATAATAATAATAATAATAATAATAATAATAATAATAATAATAATAATAATAATAATAATAATAATAATAATAATAATAATAATAATAATAATAATAATAATAATAATAATAATAATAATAATAATAATAATAATAATAATAATAATAATAATAATAATAATAATAATAATAATAATAATAATAATAATAATAATAATAATAATAATAATAATAATAATAATAATAATAATAATAATAATAATAATAATAATAATAATAATAATAATAATAATAATAATAATAATAATAATAATAATAATAATAATAATAATAATAATAATAATAATAATAATAATAATAATAATAATAATAATAATAATAATAATAATAATAATAATAATAATAATAATAATAATAATAATAATAATAATAATAATAATAATAATAATAATAATAATAATAATAATAATAATAATAATAATACCTCAAAAATAATGCTTTAATTTTCTTTACTGTTGAAGCTTCTCATTTTAAAATGTATTATTTTTTCTTTAAAAAAAAACCAATTTTGAAAAGTTTTTTCCCTTTTCCACTTTTCTCTCTTTTTTCCTCTTCAAAAAAAAATTACTCTGTCAATTACGTTCCCTATTGGGATTTTTATTTCTTCCTTTCTGTAAATGCGATGAGGTGAATGTCCGTGGTCTAAGTCATTAATCGTCAGAAGTATTATGGGAATCCTAATACCCTAATGGGTTTCCGTTTAGCGTTGTTCCTTAGGTATTTAGCCCTTGCTATACTTTTTAGCCTAGTTATTGCACTGGATAGTCTTCGTACGGTGTCCCTATCTTCTTCCCTAATGGTGTAAAGATCTATTAGTGTCTCCAATCTGTCCTCTATTTCCGAATGGTATTCGGATGAATTGTCAGAGTCGTACGTCATTTTTTAGTATAAGATTCTAGTTACGAAAATTTTTAATCTACAAAATTTTAATCTACAATCTTAATGCACCAGAACTGTCACAAAATACGGCTTAGAGAATTTAGGTAATCGCAATTGCAAAGGGAATACAATTTTAGCTTATAATGATCGTTTTGTTGAAAAGCATAAAATTTAGTATAGAACAATTTTATTTATGCAACAAAAGAGGAGTTTTAAATGATTAATTTTTCGCAAAAAAAGTTTTTTTTTATATAATAATTTTTTGTTCATAAAACAAAATTTAGAATAGAATTTAGTTAAAAAAATTTTAAGTATTTAATATTTTTCCACAAGGGATTAATAAATAGTTTAAAAAAATTTTTTAAAAATTATTCAATTTACAATAACACCAAAATTTATTCTTGGTTTTACTTTAAATTTCACAGAGTATTTAGAACTTCTTTTTAAATATGACTGTTTTAAGTTCAGCATTTTTTGTTTACAAAGGAAAAAATTTAAATTTCGTATAACTAATATAGGCTTTTCACAAATGATTTAGGATAAGACTAAAAAATGTTATAAAAATTTACATTTATTTTTTAATTTATTAATTCTATACACCAAAGTTAACTTACATAAAGATGTTTTCCAATTTCATGTCTCCTCCTTTTTTCCCGCTATTTTTAGATTTCACTTTCATTCTTCTCTCTGCGTGTGCTGATGATGATTGTACAGGATTTTTTCGCCAGAAATGTATTTGATATATTACTGCCAATCTTTACGATTTTATTATTGATGTATTGCTTTTCAAGAGGTGAAATCAAAAAATATTTTGTTGTTCAAAAAAAAATTTGAGTTTTGATTTTGTTTGATTAAAACGTTTCACTATTTTTTTTTTACGAAAGTTCGCCCCACGTTGGGCGCCAATTATTTTAAGTGCGTTTGCGGGTTGTAAGTTAATAAATTGTAACACATAAATTGTAGAGCAAATTTCATTTATTTTAAACTTTCACAAATTATAGAGTCGATTTATTTAAATCTTACTTATTCTTAAAATTCATTAATTGAATCATAATTACTTAAATTCCATTTATTTTATTTTACCTACTATGAGGCCTGAGTCTTACTTCATACTGACTCTATTTTACTTAATCATAATAAATATAAAGAATGGTCAATTCCTCAACGACAGAGAAACACCACCGAAAAAAATGCCAACGCAAGCCAAACCTGAAAACCATAAAAAACGCAACTCAATCAAAACATATGGTTGACATAAATTCAAGTCAAGTGCCTTGGTTTCACAATCATAAATCGTGAAAGTTTCAAGTACACTGACTTGAGGACTGTTTACGTTGCAGAATTAGGGGACAAAATAAAATACAGCGGTTTGAGGAAATGTTTTGTGAAACTGACACCCAAAACAAATAAAAGTGTGAATGGCCGTAATTGGTGCCAGAAAAATAATAAATAAAAAATGATATTGCAACATACTCGTGCCCGTTGAGAGTAATTTGATGCGGGCAAAACATTCATAAAATAAATGACGAAATAAAATATTCGTCAAGCTGTGTGGTAACATATTTGTTTTCTTTGCACATAAAAATAAAAAGTAAATGAATGATACCATTTTAGACGATTTAATTGGCGGACGGACTTGTTTACCATAATTGTTGGTATGTCTTTCACAGTATGTGAGACATACCTTAACTTATATAATGACATTTTTGTTCCCCTTATCTGCTTGGATAACGATAACCTCGTCGTGTCTTCTCATAAACTTCTTGGTCTTCTCGTAAATAGTGTTAATAAACTTGTCCCTAGGCGAGTTCTTAATTTTCCTTTTAAAACATGTAACATTGTTAGCTAATTTGGTCCTAGCAATCTCCCTTTCCTTGTCACCGTTGTCGTCCATTGGTGACGTGTAGAGAAGAAAAATTACGTTCATTTACTGGGAGTGAAAATTTCTTTCCAAGGGACAAAAGCCATTTGAACTCCAATGGTATTTTCAATGCAGTTCTATTATCGAACCAATTGTCATTAATAATTAGCCCGTATAATCCAAACTGATTTTCTTTCAGTGTATTCAGTTTGGCTGTATGTCTCTCTTTTGTGCTCTCTGTTATGTGTTTGGATCTGTCTGTTTGTTTTCGAATAAAAGCTGTGAAGTCTTCTTCTGTTAGTATGTCTTTTATTCCACTGTTAAGATCGATTTTCCTTTTTGTTATTTTAATATTCGTAATGCATTGTGAAATTTGAAGATTTAAAATTTTTTTATGAAAATTATTTTCTATTTTTCCTAGTTTTTCCTTAATTGTGGTACATTGGAATAGTTGTGTTACCTGTGTTGTTGTATTTTTCGTGTGCTTTGGTATGATACCATAACTTCGGCATGACAATAAAAATTTAATTCTTTGTTGTTGTTGCATTAGTCGTTTTGTTTCATTGCAATAATCTTTCGTTGCCCTGCATGTTTCCCTGTTCTATTTAAGTTCAATGTGTTTAAAATAACCCTTCATGTTTATGCTTAATGGTGGTGATTCTATTGATAGTGTTGTTGTTGTTAAATAAATTAAAAAGGTTTTCGGCAAGCTCTCCGATATTATCTTCTCATTTTGTTATATGGCCAAGTATTTGAATATTTTAAATTGATTAATTTATTTGAGCTAATAAGGCCTAAAGAGTTCAGTGTAAATTAAACAAGGTTTCTTTACATATTTTCCGACGTTTCTTCTATATTTGTAAACTTTATCAAGGAAGTCGTCTTTTTAATGGTAAAAACAATACATTTATTTAATAAAATACACCAAATTACGATTATACTTACAATATGAAACTATTTTCCTTCACATTGAAACAGAATTGTACATAAAACAAAAAACATAAAAACATGAATTTAAATAAATACACAAAACTTAAACTAATATCACAGAAAAGTTTTACTTAATAGCAACTCTGTAACTGGCGCTTATATTGTTTGTGTCTTCTTTAGTGTTCATTGTTATTCCTATGTTTTGTTGTATTCGTAGGCTTTCTATTGAGAGTCTTTTTTTCTCTATATTTTCCGTATCAAGTATGCGAATCATGTCAAAATCAGCTGTGTGGCCTTTTGTTATTATGTGTTCTGCTAATGTAGTTGTTTCTTTCTTTTTAATTATGTCCATTTTATGTTCTCCTATTCTTGTTTCAAGTGTTCGTTTTGTTGTTCCTATATAAACCTGTCTACAGCTGTGATCTTCGTTGCCTTTCCATTTTATCTCATAAACAACATTACTCTGTTTATAAATTGGCGCTTTGATGTTAGAAAAAATTGTATTGAGAGTTGAGTTCGGTTTATAAGCGAAATATATGTTTTCTGCTTGTACGGTTGTTCGTAGGCTTTTGTTGTCTGTTAAACCTGGAATATATTTTACACTGAAAAGTTATTGTTAGTTATTGTTTGTATATTCTTCCTATGGAATTGTTGATCGCTTAAATTTAATATTCTTGAAATGAAATTTTTCGCGGTATTTAAAATTTGGTTTTTGGGTTGCGTAGCATTAAAATTCATTAATCTACCTGATGATGTTTCTTTAGAGTACCAGTCAAAGATAATTTTGTTGTTAAACCTCTGTAGTTTAGAGTCTAAATAAGCGAGCGTTTAATCGGCTTCAATTTCAATTGTAAATTGGATTTTTGGGTGTTGTTTATTACAAATGTTTAGGATCTCCTCTTTGTCGTCTCTATTGATGATTGCCAAAATGTCGTCTACATACTTTAGTATGTATTTAAAATGTATGTTGTTATGTTTTAATTCTGCGATCGCGTCGTCTAGTAGGGAATCAACCAATAAATATGTGGTCGCTTAGTAATTTATTATATAGGTATGTAAGTTAACATAAAATACATTTAAAATACATTTAAAATAAATATTTCGCTGACAACAACAACACACATAAAACATAACAAAATTAGTTCTCAAGCTGACGTTGCGTCTTCTGTAAAACCAACAAACAGTTATTTCATAACAATACCGTTGCACGCGCCATCCGGCGCGATTACCAAAATACAGTAATTCTGCAAGGTAGTATTTTCCCACCAACAATATCGAACGGCATTGCACATGCCAACGAATAAAGCAGCTCATTTTACAATAATACCATTGCACGCGCCAATGGTCAACACAGAAATTCTGTAAGGTAGTAAATTCACACCAACAGCATTGAACAGCATTGCACGAGCGGCAGAATGGCAACAAAATACCTGAATGGCGTGATCAGCAAACCTGTTATTATAAATTAGGGTAGTTTTAAGAAAATCATTGCTTTTTATTTTGAATTAACAATAAAGACGGTTGTTGTGTCGCCATCAGCGCACAACAATTAATTTTTTTAAACAAAAATTCATCAAGGAATTTAATTGGCGCCCGAGCAGGGACCTGCAGGATAAAGGTCCTCCGGTACATTCGAAAGTCAAGCCTTACCAAGTGCCCTAGTAGTTCAAAAGGACAAAAGGGAGCGTACGTGTAGTCGCAGCTCGGTAAGCACGCGTTGTGAAATTCGCGTAGTGAATATTAAAGTAATTACAAGTTTTGCAAAACAAGAAATAATATCAAAAATAAAATTTTCTAAATGAACACTACAAATATAAAAAAATAGTAACTAAAATTCTAACAGTGAAATAAATATTTTCGAATAAAAAATTTAAAAATAATAGTGACAGTAAAATTTTTAATTAAAGAAAATTTGGAAAGTGAAAATCAAATAAATACTTAAAACAAAATAAATAAAATGAATAAGAAAAAATATAAAAACTTAATTGAAAACAGTGACTGTAGCAAATAGAAAAATAAAAAGAGCTTAAAAAAGAAAACTTCAAAAATAAAGTAAAAAAACAATTAAAAAAAAAAACATTTAATAAATAAAAACAAAAATATTACGTTAACTAAACTATAGAAAAGGTGAAAAAAACTATTATAAAAAAATTAGAAAATTAGTAACAACTAAGTAAAAATAATAAAAACTGAACTCAAATTAAAAGCAAAAATAAAAAAATACTATTAACTAAGCACTAAAATAATTTAGTGAACAATAAAAATAATTTATGATATTAAACAAAATAAATTTTTTGAAAAGACACCAAATTAAAACAAAATTTTTTTTAAGACTAGAAAGAAAAAACTAATTAAAATAATAGCTGAAAATTCATCAACTAATTAAGTTCGTGCAATCATCGAAGTACGAGAAAGCTGAACACTACCAGAGTAATCATCGAAGTACGAGATGCTGTTATTAATGTAAGAATAATTTTATATAAAATATCATTGTAAAAAATAAGAGAAGAAAAGAAAAATAGTGACCAAATTAAATTTTAATCCTCTAAAAAGAATTTTTTTCATTCTATTTTTGATAATAATAATTAAATTTTAACCTTTAAAAATTTGCGTATAAAGTCCTAGTTGTATTTTTTTTGAAAATAATAAGACCTGTTTTTTTAATTTATTTAACAATCCAAATTTCTTCTTGAATTCTTCACTGCATTTTTTGTTAACAAAATTAAATTTTAATTTAAAAAAAAATAATAAAAATAATAAGACCTGATTTTTAAATTTAACAATCCAATTTTCTCCTTAAAACAAAATGCCTGACGAAACAATTGAACAACTCTCGGACAGACTGAGTAGGACACTGTCAGTGTCTACAAGTAGGACAACAGCCAAAAACGTAACTGGACTAAACGAAATTCAGAGGAACCAGATTATTGAAATAATTAACGAAGCTTTGAAAATGCCTTCAGATTATCTCTCAGACGAGGGTTTTGACCAACCCATAGGTGCAGTTACGACAGAATTAGGAGAATTAGACAACGTCACAGACATAATAAAATCACTTAGGGAATTTTCTGGAAAACCAGGTGAGTTCAACTCCTGGCGAAAATCCGTCGACAGAGTGTTAGACCTTTACTCCAGCCTTAAGGGAACAGGACGATATTATGCAATTTTACATACTATAAGGACGAAAATAACTGGGGATGCAGATGCTGCATCAGAATCGTATAGAACACCCTTAGATTGGCCTCGAATGAAGAAATGTCTAATGATGCACTGTTCCGATAATAGAGATATCGGCACTTCAGAATATCAAATGACAGTTTTGTGTCAGAGCAATAGGAGTATATATTTTTTGGAAATCGACAGAAAGTCTTTCCTGAGCTCGCTTACGTTGCTGGTATGACAAATAACTGACCACCATTGCCACCCCGTAATGGTCCTATACCAATCTATAACCCAAATTATACTCGTAACACAATTTTTAGGTCAACCGGTTATCAAAATTTCAGCCCAAGACCACAATTTAATCAAGGAAACCAAATCGGGTTTTCGAACCAATATAGTAAACCCCAATATTCAACACCGAATTATCAAAAACCAACTCCTAGAGTAGAACCTATGGACGTGGATAGATCTATCCAATCAAGGCACATTAATTATATGAACAGACCACCAGTTAACCAAGTTTCTAAGAGACCAGCTGGGGGCTCATTTCAAGGTCCAATCAACAAACTCCAAAGGAATTTTCATGTGGTAACCAACAATGAGGCAACTCAGCGGCAATTAGACCAGGTTCCACTATATTGTGAATATGCCCAAGAAGAAGGCGCAGTTGGGGGGATAACAGAAATGGACGAATATTATAAGGAATTTACCAACAGCGGACTTGAAATGTTCAAGCATTCACCTGATGATCTCGAAACCGAGAAAAATAATTCGATAACAACAGATTACGCACAGGAAGATTTACTGAACGATCTTAATTTTTTTGGTTAAATAGTTCCTCCTTACCATACTTTCAAGTTAGAACGAGGAACGGACAAACTCTCAAATTCCCTTTAGACACCGGTAGTAATAAGAATTATATAAAACCAAATTTAGTCACAAACCATAGACCCAATCAGGCAAAATTTAGTGCAAAATCTATTGCAGGAAATGTAGAAATTACGCATCATGTTCTTTTAAATATGTTTGGCATCAATGATGTCCCCATAAAGTTTTTTATCTTACCAGGATTAAGAACCTTCGATGGGATATTAGACAACGATAGTTTAAAAGAATTATCAGCCGTGATTTATACTTCAAAGAATTATTTTACGGTAAAAGGGGGAATAAATATTCCAATATTCCAATACATTTCCCAAGATGTCAACAATATAGAAATTAGGATGGAACATCTTTCTGAAAACCAAAAAAGGTCTCTCGAAAACATTGTAAGTCACCATAAGAGTCTATTTGCAGATCCTGACGAAAGACTCACCTATACAACAAGAGTTGTTGGTGATATACGTACTTCCACGGACATACCAACTTATACCAGAAATTACCCTTACCCAATGGCCATGAAGGGAGTAGTTGAAGAGGAAATTAATAAATTATTAAAAGATGGGAAAATAAGACCATCACGTTCGCCTTATCACTCGCCTATATGGATTGTATCAAAGAAACAAGATGCTTCAGGTAGACAAAAATATAGACTGGTCATAGATTACAGAAAATTAAATTCGACTACAATACCAGATAGATATCCCATTCCCGAGATAAATGAAGTTCTCTCAAATTTAGGAGGTAATAAATATTTTACTGTAGTAGACTTAAAGAGTGGATTTCATCAAATACCTCTTAGAGAAGAGGATATAGAGAAAACGGCTTTTTCAGTTAATAATGGTAAATATGAATTTACAAGACTCCCATTTGGGTTGAAAAACGCACCTTCCATATTTCAGAGGACGCTGGACGATATCCTCAGGGAACAAATTGGCAAAACATGCAACGTTTATATTGACGATATAATTATCTTTAGCAAAGACGAAAAATCATATTTTAAACACTTGAATGACATTTTTGAAACACTTAATGCTGCTAATATGAAAGTCCAGTTGGACAAGTGTGAATTCTTTAAAGAGGAGGTAGAATTCTTGGGATTCATTGTTTCTTACAATGGAGTAAAAGCAAACCCCAAAAAGGTCGAAGCAATAGTAAATTTTGCTTATCCTACCACACTTAGAGAGCTCCGGTCCTTTCTAGGCCTTTCAGGATATTATAGAAGGTTTATAAAAGATTACGCAGACTTAGCAAAACCTTTAACTAAATTATTGCGAGGAGATGCAAGTACGATTTCCAAATCTGAATCAAAGCGTAGGAAAATTCAAATGGATAATGAAGCCAAAAACGCCATCGATTCATTAAAAAATGCCTTAGCTTCTAGAGAAGTAATTCTCGCATATCCTGATTTTAGAAAAGAATTTCAGTTGACAACTGACGCTTCTAATGTAGCACTAGGAGCCGTCTTAAGTCAGGCTGATCAGCCAATAGCATTCATATCTAGAACTTATGCAAAATAAGAAATAATATCAAAAATAAAATTTTCTAAATGAACAGTAAAAATATAAAAAAATAGTAACTAAAATTCTAACAGTGAAATAAATATTTTCGAATAAAAAATTTAAAAATAATAGTAACAGTAAAATTTTTAATTAAAGAAAATTTGGAAACTGAAAATTAAATAAATACTTAAAACAAAATAAGTAAAATGAATAAGAAAAAATAAAAAACTTAATTGAAAACAGTGACTGTAGCAAATAGAAAAATAAAAAGAGCTTAAAAAAGAAAACTTCAAAAATAAAGTAAAAAACAATTTAAAAAAAAAAAAAAACATTTAATAAATAAAAACAAAAATATTGCGTAAACTAAACTATAGAAAAGGTGAAAAAACTATTATAAAAAAATTAGAAAATTAGTAACAACTAAGTAAAAATAATAAAAAAAATGAACTCCAAATTAAAAGTAAAAATAAAAAAATACTATTAACTAAGCACTAAAATAATTTAGTGAACAATAAAAATAATTTATGATATTAAACAAAATAAATTTTTTGAAAAGACGCCAAATTAAAACAAAATTTTTTTTAAGACTAGAAAGAAAAAACTAATTAAAATAATAGCTGAAAATTCATCAACTAATTAAGTTCGTGCAATCATCGAAGTACGAGAAAGCTGAAAACTACCAGAGTAATCATCGAAGTACGAGATGCTGTTATTAATGTAAGAATAATTTTATATAAAATATCATTGTAAAAAATAAGAGAAGAAAAGAAAAATAGTGACCAAATTAAATTTTAATCCTCTAAAAAGAATTTTTTTCATTCTATTTTTGATAATAATAATTAAATTTTAACCTTTAAAAATTTGCGTATAAAGTCCTAGTTGTATTTTTTTTGAAAATAATAAGACCTGTAGCTATGTTCTGTAACTCTCACATCGGAAAGTTTTCACATGGAACGTATAAAAATGAAACAAAAACGTTGCGAACTGACACAAAATATTGTTTCTCGCATTCGACTGGTTCTGTAACTTTATTTTGTGAGAACTATCTGTCACGTAACGTTTTTCTCATATTTATTGGAAAAATGAGAAAAAAGTGTTTCTGTAAAGTAGGCATGTGAAAAGATTTGAAATTGAACTGTCAAATTCACTCACAACTGAAATCTATGCGAGATAAGTTTTTAAATACAGTTGCTTTAAAAAAAAAATATATATATATATAAGGTGACATCGAATATTGGAGAAAAGGTAAAAAATATGTTAATTTTTTATTTATATTTTACTTTTAGTATTTACATTTAAATTTTTTTTTGCAATTATTCAGAAAGTGCAACGAATTTCCCAAATTCAAAAAAAAACTTGTGGACTACATGTCTTCCAATTTGGAATTTGCCAGAGGACATTTTGTATGATTCAACGGATCACACTTAAACTCATCCTTTTTAGGGCTGATTCTTGATCTTTTCCTAACAGATAATAAAAGAAAAACAGATAAAGCGCATGTGTAGTAAAAGTTTTGTTACAATCACAAATTTTATTGTATCAATTTTGAAAATATGTATTTATTTTTTTAGTTGTTCGAATGATTTTATAGTAAATGTTGTATAATTTTAATAACAAAAAAAAAATAGTAATTCAAGAACTAAAAAAAATCGTAAAAGTAGTAATTAATTTAAGGCAGAAGTAAGCCTTTTCTCTTTTACTACATTTCTACAAAAAAAAAGCTGAAAAAATAAATAAAATCTGTTTAAAAAAAATATTTAATGAATAAATTTATTAATAAAATGATAAATTGTTTAAATAAATGATTAATTTTAGTGTTATCTAATATTATTAATAAATTTATGTATTTATTTATTTCATTAATAAGCTAATTTTGTAAATTCACGTATACGTAAAAGTTTAAACAAAACTGTATAAACTGTATAATATAGTATATTTTATTAGTATATTATACTATAAAAATATAATTTCATAAATCCATTTTTTGATAAAGTTAAAAATTATTTCTATGTGATCCATAGGTTCTTTACGCGGGGTAAAATTAATTAACATGTTTTCTTGATATATAATTTAATTTTTGAATTATTGAAAATATATTGATTTTAATTAATCTTTATTTCATAAATAGATTATTATTTATAATAAAACTCAATTTTTCATTAATTTTTTTTTTTAATTAAATTGTTTTTTTAATTAAACAATCAATTGATTATTTGAATCAATAAAGTTATTTTTTTAAATAGTATAACAGCCATTGTGGGAGGGGAGAATTTTTTGGAGGATTTTCTATACTGACTTAGTACTTTTACAATGCCCACGAACATGTTCGACAGTATAATAAAGGAATAAATTAATTTATTAATCAGATAATCAGTTGATTGATTAATAAATTAATTTATAAATCAGATAATCAGTTGATTAATTAATAAAAAAAATCAACCAAAATTTAGTGGGGCCTTTTCGGCTCAAATGACATAAAAATGGTTGATTTTAAATTAATTGTTTATTAAATTCATTTAATTAAGTTATTATTATTTAATTAATAGTATAAATTTATTAACTTATTTAATTATTTGTATTTTAATTAATCGAATTAATATTTAATGAATAAATTAATTTTTTAACAAATCAATCATTATAATTTAACTCTAATGGCTTTTTAATTATAAATTGTTTGGTTTTTTAATTAACCAATTAATTGTTTTATCAATTAATAAAATGTTTTTTTAACTAATCAATTTTTTTAAGTTAAACAATTGCATTATTAATTTAACATTTAATTGATGTTTTTATTAATCAATCAACTGACTATATATGAAGCGATTAATAGATTTAATAACATAGCGCTGATACCACCACACACCTTAAACTTGAATGATACTGAAACTGTAACAATATCGGACTATGATGATAAGGATAAAGAAAAATCATTCTGAGACAATATTCACTTATATGGGCATTTTTTAAGTACTTACATATGCACTTTTTAAGTACTTATATGCACTTTTTAAATAATTTTATTAAAGTTTCAGACAGCTTCATAACGAGCTCTTGCGTCTTCTGGATTTTTCACATTTGATCTAAATCAGGTGGCAAATTGTGTTCCAATACCGCCGCTATAGCTTCTTCACTAGAAGCACACCGAGATGAAAGCCATCTAATAAAACCAGTGCCCAATCCAATATCATAGCAATTTCTAACTCAACATCTCTCTTCGCAGGGTTTTTAGTGTTTTTTTTTTTGTAACCTTTTCTTTCAGCTCAATTTTAGGATCCATTTTGATGGTCTTAGCATTCGTATCAATAATTACTTGATGTGTTATTAGATTTTGTAAATCATATATGGTTTCCATCGTAGCATTTTTATAACCTTGTACTATAACGTTGGCTTTAATAGAATCTCTAGAAAACAAATATATTTAGATATGATTTTTTAAAATTTATAATGCATACTCACAAATAACTGCAAGCCTGCTTTAATATTTCTATATCTAAGCCCACGGAATAATGACGTTCAAATATATTTAGATATGATTTTTTAAAATTTATAATGCATACTCACAAATAACTGCAAGCTTGCTTTAATATTTCTATATCTAAGCCCACGGAATAATGACGTTCATAATCGACCACAACAGCTTGCTCCGACAAACATTCGGTTAATAAGGCAATGTATTCTTCGGAAGGTATTAAAATTTAATTTTCTATAAGATAACATGTTTCTTAAAAGTTTTTCGAAACTTTTAGCAAATTACTTACGGTTTTGATAAGACCGTTTCGATATATGAGTAGGCAATACTACGAAACGCTTTCAAAAACTGCAAACGAGCATAATTTAACCATAGTAAACTTTTAGCCCCCTCATTAAAAATATTCTTGCACAAAAAAGGCAGCGTGTTATCATTCAGTTATCATATCATCATTATCGTATCAGTTAATAGAAATATATTGAACATTTTTCACAAATTTAAATTAAAATTATTTCAAGTTCTTAAATTTTTATACACATAATTTTATGTTTACTTTTATTTGCTTTGTTTGTTTTTATTTTTTGACAGCTGACTTGGAATATTCCAATAACAACGTAACCAGTGTTGTAACTTTTCACATTAAGATACAGACACAGTTTTTACTCACAAATCGAGAAACAGTGGAATTTTTTGTTTCATACTTTTTCGATGTGAGAACTTTTCACATAAAATACAGAACACGGGTACTGATCTTTAAATTTACTTTAACAATCCAAATTTCTTCTTGAATCCTTCACTGCATTTTTTGTTAACAAAATTAAATTTTAATCCTTTAAAAAATTTGCGTAAAAATTGTTCATTGTATTTAAAAAAAAATAATAAAAATAATAAGACCTGATTTTTAAATTTAACAATCCAATTTTCTCCTTAAAACAAAACGCCTGACGAAACAATTGAACAACTCTCGGACAGACTGAGTAGGACACTGTCAGTGTCTACAAGTGGGACAGCAGCCAAAAACGTAACTGGACTAAACGAAATTCAGAGGAACCAGATTATTGAAATAATTAACGAAGCTTTGATTATCAGATTATCTCTCAGATGAGGGTTTTGACCAACCCATAGGTGCAGTTACGACAGAATTAGGAGAATTAGACAAAGTCCCAGACATAATAAAATCACTTAGGGAATTTTCTGGAAAACCAGGTGAGTTCAACTCCTGGCGAAAATCCGTCGACAGAGTGTTAGACCTTTACTCCAGCCTTAAGGGAATAGGACGATATTATGCAATTTTACATACTATAAGGACGAAAATTACTGGGGATGCAGATACTGCATTAGAATCGTATAGAACACCCTTAGATTGGCCTCGAATGAAGAAATGTCTAATGATGCACTGTTCCGATAATAGAGATATCGGCACTTCAGAATATCAAATGACAGTTTTGTGTCAGAGCAATAGGAGTATAACCGAATTTTATCCAGCTGTCTATCAATATCTTTCGCTGATACTTGATAAAGTATCATGTTTAAACCTAGACGAAGGAAGCCTTCGCTCAATTACAAATACTTACAGGGATAAAGCCCTGGATACATTTGTTAGAGGTTTAAATGGTGATCTTCCACCTTTGCTTAGCGTGCGTGAGCCAACTTCTTTGCCCGAAGCATTACATATTTGTTTAAAATTGGATAATATGACATTTCGTATGAATTACGCTCATGGACAAATATCTAGAGGTAATATCCAGAAAGATAGAACTGGAGTAACCAATTCATTTTTTGGAAATCGACAGAAATTCTTTCCTGAGCTCGCTTACGTTGGTGGTATGACAAATAACAGACCACCATTGCCACCCCGTAATGGTCCTATACCAATCTATAACCCAAATTATACTCGTAACACAATTTTTAGGTCAACCGGTTATCAAAATTAGAGCCCACGACCACAATTTAATCAAGGAAACCAAATCGGGTTTTCGAACCAATATAGTAAACCCCAATCTTCAACACCGAACTATCAAAAACCAACTCCTAGAGTAGAACCTATGGACGTGGATAGATCTATCCAATCAAGGCACATTAATTATATGAACAGACCACCAATTAACCAAGTTTCTAAGAGACCAGCTGGGGGCTCATTTCAAGGTCCAATCAACAAACTACAAAGGAATTTTCATGTGGTAACCAACAATGAGGCAAATCAGCGGCAATTAGACCAGGTTCCACTAGATTGTGAATATGCCCAAGAAGAAGGCGCGGTTGGGGGGATAACAGAAATGGACGAATATTATAAGGAATTTACCAACAGCGGACTTGAAATGTTCGAGCATTCACCTGATGATCTCGAAACCGAGAAAACTAATTCCATAACAACAGATTACGCACAGGAAGATTAACTGAACGATCTTAATTTTTTGGGTTAAATAGTTCCTCGCTACCATACTTTCAAGTTAGAACGAGGAACGGACAAACTCTCAAATTCCCTTTAGACACCGGTAGTAAAAAGAATTATATAAAACCTAATTTAGTCACAAACCATAGGCAAAATCTATTGCAGGAAATGAAGAAATTACGCATCATGTTCTTTTAAATATGTTTGGCATCAATGATGTCCCCATAAAGTATTTTATCTTACCAGGATTAAGAACCTTCGATGGGATATTAGGCAACGATAGTTTAAAAGAATTATCAGCCGTGATTTATACTTCAAAGAATTATTTTACGGTAAAAGGGGGAATAAATATTCCAATATTCCAATACATTTCCCAAGATGTCAACAATATAGAAATTAGGATGGAACACCTTTCTGAAAACCAAAAAAGGTCTCTCGAAAACATTGTAAGTCACCATAAGATCCTGACGAAAGACTCACCTATACAACAAGAGTTGTTGGTGATATACGTACTTCCACGGACATACCAACTTATACCAGAAATTACCCTTACCCAATGGCCATGAAGGGAGTAGTTGAAGAGGAAATTAATAAATTATTAAAAGATGGGAAAATATCACGTTCACCTTATCACTCGCCTATATGGATTGTATTAAAGAAACAAGATGCTTCAGGTAGACAAAAATATAGACTGGTCATAGATTTCAGAAAATTAAATTCGACTACAATACCAGATAGATATCCCATTCCCGAGATAAATGAAGTTCTCTCAAATTTAGGAGGTAATAAATATTTTACTGTAATAGACTTAAAGAGTGGATTTCATCAAATACCTCTTAGAGAAGAGGATATAGAGAAAACGGCTTTTTCAGTTAATAATGGTAAATATGAATTTACAAGACTCCCATTTGGGTTGAAAAACGCACCTTCCATATTTCAGAGGACGCTGGACGATATCCTCAAGGAACAAATTGGCAAAACATGCTACGTTTATATTGACGATATAATTATCTTTAGTAAAGACGAAAAATCACATTTTAAACACTTGAATGACATTTTTGAAACACTTAATGCTGCTAATATGAAAGTCCAGTTGGACAAGTGTGAATTCTTTAAAGAGGAGGTAGAATTCTTGGGATTCATTGTTTCTTATAATGGAGTAAAAGCAAACCCCAAAAAATTCGAAGCAATAGTAAATTTTGTTTATCCTACCACACTTAGAGAGCTCCGGTCCTTTCTAGGCCTTTCAGGATATTACAGAAGGTTTATAAAATGTTACGCAGACTTAGCAAAACCTTTAACTAAATTATTGCGAGGAGATGCAAGTACGATTTCCAAATCTGAATCAAACCGTAGGAAAATTCAAATGGATAATGAAGCCAAAAACGCCATCGATTCATTAAAAAATGCCTTAGCTTCTAGAGAAGTAATTCTCGCATATCCTGATTTTAAAAAAGAATTTCAGTTGACAACTGACGCTTCTAATGTAGCACTAGGAGCCGTCTTAAGTCAGGATGATCAGCCAATAGCATTCATATCTAGAACTTATGCAAAATAAGAAATAATATCAAAAATAAAATTTTCTAAATGAACAGTAAAAATATAAAAAAAATAGTAACTAAAATTCTAACAGTGAAATAAATATTTTCGAATAAAAAATTTAAAAATAATAGTGACATTAAAATTTTTAATTAAAGAAAATTTGGAAAGTGAAAATTAATTAAATACTTAAAACAAAATAAATAAAATGAATAAGAAAAAATATAAAAACTTAATTGAAAACAGTGACTGTAGCAAATAGAAAAATAAAAAGAGCTTAAAAAAGAAAACTTCAAAAATAAAGTAAAAAACAATTTAAAAAAAAAACATTTAATAAATAAAAACAAAAATATTGCGTAAACTAAACTATAGAAAAGGTGAAAAAAAAACTATTATAAAAAAATTAGAAAATTAGTAACAACTAAGTAAAAATAATAAAAAAAATTAACTCCAAATTAAAAGTAAAAATAAAAAAATACTATTAATACTATTAAGCACTAAAATAATTTAGTGAACAATAAAAATAATTTATGATATTAAACAAAATAAATTTTTTGAAAAGACACCAAATTAAAACAAAATTTTTTTTAAGACTAGAAAGAAAAAAACTAATTAAAATAATAGCTGAAAATTCATCAACTAATTAAGTTCGTGCAATCATCGAAGTACGAGAAAGCTGAACACTACCAGAGTAATCATCGAAGTACGAGATGCTGTTATTAATGTAAGAATAATTTTATATAAAATATCATTGTAAAAAATAAGAGAAGAAAAGAAAAATAGTGACCAAATTAAATTTTAATCCTCTACAAAGAATTTTTTTCATTCTATTTTTGATAATAATAATTAAATTTTAACCTTTAAAAATTTGCGTATAAAGTCCTAGTTGTATTTTTTTTGAAAATAATAAGACCTGATTTTTAAATTTACTTTAACAATCCAAATTTCTTCTTGAATTCTTCACTGCATTTTTTGTTAACAAAATTAAATTTTAATCCTTTAAAAAATTTGCGTAAACATTGTTCATTGTATTTAAAAAAAAAATAATAAAAATAATAAGACCTGATTTTTAAATTTAACAATCCAATTTTCTCCTTAAAACAAAATGCCTGACGAAACAATTGAACAACTCTCGGCCAGACTGAGTAGGACACTGTCAGTGTCTACATGTGGGACAACAGCCAAAAACGTAACTGGACTAAACGAAATTCAGAGGAACCAGATTATTGAAATAATTAACGAAGCTTTGAAAACGCCTTCAGATTATCTCTCAGACGAGGGTTTTGACCAACCCATAGGTGCAGTTATGACAGAATTAGGAGAATTAGACAAAGTCCCAGACATAATAAAATCACTTAGGGAATTTTCTGGAAAACCAGGTGAGTTCAACTCCTGGCGAAAATCCGTCGACAGAGTGTTAGACCTTTACTCCAGCCTTAAGGGAACAGGACGATATTATGCAATCTTACATACTATAAGGACGAAACTTACTGGGGATGCAGATACTGCATTAGAATCGTATAGAACACCCTTAGATTGGCCTCGAATGAAGAAATGTCTAATGAAGCACTGTTCCGATAATAGAGATATCGGCACTTCAGAATATCAAATAACAGTTTTGTGTCAGAGCAATAGGAGTATAACCGAATTTTATCAAGCTGTCTATCAATATTTTTCGCTGATACTTGATAAAGTATCATGTTTAAACCTAGACGAAGGAAGCCTTCGCTCAATTACAAATACTTACAGGGATAAAGCCCTGGATACATTTGTTAGAGGTTTAAATGGTGATCTTCCACCTTTGCTTAGCGTGCGTGAGCCAACTTCTTTGCCCGAAGCATTACATATTTGTTTAAAATTGGATAATATGACATTTCGTATAAATTACGCTCATGGACAAATATCTAGAGGTAATATCCAGAAAGATAGAATTGGAGTAACCAATACATTTTTTGGAAATCGACAGAAATTCTTTCCTGAGCTTGCTTACGTTGGTGGTATGACAAATAACAGACCACCATTGCCACCCCGTAATGGTCCTATACCAATCTATAACCCAAATTATACTCGTAACACAATTTTTAGGTCAACCGGTTATCAAAATTATAGCCCACGACCACAATTTAATCAAGGAAACCAAATCGGGTTTTCGAACCAATATAGTAAATATTCAACACCGAACTATCAAAAACCAACTCCTAGAGAAGAACCTATGGACGTGGATAGATCTATCCAATCAAGGCACATTAATTATATGAACAGACCACCAGTTAACCAAGTTTCTAAGAGACCAGCTGGGGGCTCATTTCAAGGTCCAATCAACAAACTCCAAAGGAATTTTCATGTGGTAACCAACAATGAGGCAACTCAGCGGCAATTAGACCAGGTTCCACTAGATTGTGAATATGCCCAAGAAGAGGCGCAGTTGGGGGGATAACAGAAATGGACGAATATTATAAGGAATTTAACAACAGCGGACTTGAAATGTTCGAGTATTCACCTGATGATCTCGAAACCGAGAAAAATAATTCCATAACAACAGATTACGCAGAGGAAGATTTACTGAACGATCTTAATTTTTTTGGTTTAATAGTTCCTCGTTACCATACTTTCAAGTTAGAACGAGGAACGGACAAACTCTCAAATTCCCTTTAGACACCGGTAGTAATAAGAATTATATAAAACCTAATTTAGTCACAAACCATAGACCCAATCAGGCAAAATTTAGTGCAAAATCTATTGCAAGAAATGTAGAAATTACGCATCATGTTCTTTTAAATATGTTTGGCATCAATGATGTCCCCATAAAGTTTTTTATCTTACCAGGATTAAGAACCTTCGATGGGATATTAGGCAACGATAGTTTAAAAGAATTATCAGCCGTGATTTATACTTCAAAAAATTATTTTACGGTAAAAGGGGGAATAAATATTCCAATATTCGAATACATTTCCCAAGATGTCAACAATATAGAAATTAGGATGGAACACCTTTCTGAAAACCAAAAAAGGTCTCTCGAAAACATTGTAAGTCACCATAAGAGTCTATTTGCAGATCCTGACGAAAGACTCACCTTAACAACAAGAGTTGTTGGTGATATACGTACTTCCACGGACATACCAACTTATACCAGAAATTACCCTTACCCAATGGCCATGAAGGGAGTAGTTGAAATCGAAATTAATAAACTATTAAAAGATGGGAAAATAAGACCATCACGTTCGCCTTATCACTCGCCTATATGGATTGTATCAAAGAAACAAGATGCTTCAGGTAGACAAAAATATAGACTGGTCATAGATTTCAGAAAATTAAATTCGACTACAATACCAGATAGATATCCCATTCCCGAGATAAATGAAGTTCTCTCAAATTTAGGAGATAATAAATATTTTACTGTAGTAGACTTAAAGAGTGGATTTCATCAAATACCTCTTAGAGAAGAGGATATAGAGAAAACGGCTTTTTCAGTTAATAATGGTAAATATGAATTTACAAGACTCCCATTTGGGTTGAAAAACGCACCTTCCATATTTCAGAGGACGCTGGACGATATCCTCAGGGAACAAATTGGCAAAATATGCAACGTTTATATTGACGATATAATTATCTTTAGCAAAGACGAAAAATCACATTTTAAACACTTGAATGACATTTTTGAAACACTTAATGCTGCTAATATGAAAGTCCAGTTGGACAAGTGTGAATTCTTTAAAGAGGAGGTAGAATTCTTGGGATTCATTGTTTCTTACAATGGAGTAAAAGCAAACCCCAAAAAGGTCGAAGCAATAGTAAATTTTGCTTATCCTACCACACTTAGAGAGCTGCGGTCCTTTCTAGGCCT
The DNA here is from genome assembly GCA_963682025.1 of Cordilura impudica. NCBI lineage: Eukaryota > Metazoa > Arthropoda > Insecta > Diptera > Scathophagidae > Cordilura > Cordilura impudica. The sequence goes on from OY821522.1 coordinate 22,553,527, forward strand.
TTCAGGATATTATAGAAGGTTTATAAAAGGTTACGCAGACTTAGCAAAACCTTTAACTAAATTATTGCGAGGAGATGCAAGTACGATTTCCAAATCTGAATCAAAGCGTAGGAAAATTCAAATGGATAATGAAGCCAAAAACGCCATCGATTCATTAAAAAATGCCTTAGCTTCTAGAGAAGTAATTCTCGCATATCCTGATTTTAAAAAAGAATTTCAGTTGACAACTGACGCTTCTAATGTAGCACTAGGAGCCGTCTTAAGTCAGGATGATCAGCCAATAGCATTCATATCTAGAACTCTGTCAGAAGCAGAAGAAAATTTCGCAGCCAATGAAAAGGAAATGCTTGCTATAATATGGGCATTAGGAAACCTTAGGAATTACTTGTATGGGTCAGCTAAAGTTATCATCTTTACAGATCATCAACCGCTGGCATATGCACTTAGCACAAAAAAATTTAATAGTAAAATGAAAAGATGGAAAGCTATTTTAGAAGAATACAATTATGAAATGAAATATAAACCTGGTAGAAGTAATGTAGTAGCAGACGCGCTTTCTAGACCTCCAGCGACTGGAATAAATTCTTTATCAGGCACGGTGCACAGCAGTGACAGCTCTCCACAAGATCTTATTCCGAGCATGGAAACACCAATAAACGTATTTAAGAACCAAATTTTTCTTTCCATAGGTGAAACACCCACTTACCAATTTAAAATCATATTCCCAGGCTATCATCGACACCTTATAAGCGAACCTAACTATGATGAACAAAAACTTACAGAAATTCTAAAAAAGTATCTAAATCCGTCCGTTATTAATGGTATAAAAACTCTTGAACCAATAATGGGGAAAATTCAAACCATTTATCCAGACCACTTTTCAAGTTATAAATGTCGATTTACACAACTGGTAGTTGATGATATAACGTCAGAAAACGATCAAGAAAATATAATTGGGGAAACACATAATAGGGCTCATCGCAACGAGAAAGGAAACAGATTGCAAATTATGGAAAAATATTATTTTCCAGGAATGGCAAATAAAATTAAAAGGGTCATAAAACTATGTTCGACTTGTAAGAAAAATAAGTATGACAGACACCCAAATACGCCTGAGTTAAAAGAGACACCTATACCACACAGTCCACCTTGACATTTTTCCACAGACAAAAAATTGGTACTAACATCGATTGACAAATTTTCAAAGTATGTTCAGACAAAATTACTAAAGGGACGATCGACAGAAGATGTTAGGATACCTCTTAGGGAAATACTATTTTCTTATGGGGTACCGAAAAATATTGTCATGGACAACGAACCTTCTGTAAATTCAGCTTCAATCCTATTCATGATGAAAAACGATTTGAAAATAAACGTTTTCGCCACTCCATCTTATAGAAGCGAAGCGAACGGACAAATAGAACGCTTCCATTCGAACGATTGACTTTTCACCCCAAGATATGGAGATAACTAGACTATCCAACGTTGACCGACTAAAGCGCAAACAGGAAAATGACTTGTCTCACCATAATAAAAATAAAAAACCAATTAAGGAATATGGACCTGGTCAGCTAGTCTACGTTAGGACAAATAAAAGATTAGGTACAAAACTTTCCAATCGGTTTAAGGAAGAGATAGTGAAAGAAAATCGTAATACAACTATAGTTAATGAAAGTGGCCGCATTATTCACAACAGTCACATTAGAAATTGACAATTTTTTTTTATTTATATCCCATTTATCTTATTTTTACAGATTACTAATTGGTACCGTCCTTGCGGATTTTAATATACTTGACTACTCTAATGCGAGATTAATAACCATTCAGAATGGGATCGCAAAAAACAGAACGGCACTTTTAAAGTTATACATTCTATCGACAACAACAATATAGAATTTTATCACAGGACATTGAATCTACATTGAACACTAATATTACATATAGTCATCCGCTCCGTCCGTTTTTAAAACAACAAGTCTCCGATATTAATGGACTCCTCAATCGGTTAAGTCCACACGTAAGGAGAAGATCTATCGATTTTATTGGTAGTGCATGGAAATGGGTTGCTGGGACTCCAGATAGCCACGATTTTGAAATTTTACAATGATTTAACAATATGTAATAGAGATAAGCTTGTAGAATTAAATGATAAATTTTGTATAACTAGTTTATTTAGAAACAAAATAGGTAGCTGCACACAGGTTAACAACGAGCACGTCCCATCAATAGAAGAAATCGGAAGCGACTTACAACTGCTGAATCAATACATTGGGAAAATTAAAGTGAACGAAGAAGAAATAGCATTAAATGGAACTTATTTGGTCAAATATTTCAATACAACAGTCAACATTGATGGTCGAGAATACTATTCAAAAGAAATAAGTGGCAACAAACCTCTTGCAGCTTTATTACAACCAAGAGCATGGAATAGCAAAACCGAAGAAATCATCTCACTGCAAAGACTCCAAAAATTGAATATGGGAGACATCAAAAGATTGGAAACACTGGAAAACAAAAATAACTTTCTACTTACATCAAGCCTCATCATCATTGTATCCGTTTGTGTTATTATCGCTTGGATTTCTAAGAAGAAAACAAAAAAAGAAGATGAAATAATAGAAACGAAAGAAGCCCAACCAGAACGTCCAATTGTTGTAAAATCTACAGAGGAAAAAATTAGGAAGAAGAATTCCACCATTTTTGACATCCACACATTTTAAGCAATCGGGACGATTGCATTTAAGGAGGGAGGAGTTAACACAAAATACATTTAAAATACATTTAAAATAAATATTTCGCTGACAACAACAACACACATAAAAAATACCAAAATTAGTTCTCAAGGTGACGTTGCGTCTTCTGTAAAACCAACAAACAGTTATTTCACAACAATACCGTTGCACGCGCCATCCGGCGCGATTACCAAAATACAGTAATTCTGCAAGGTAGTATTTTCCCACCAACAATATCGAACGGCATTGCACATGCCAACGAATAAAGCAGCTCATTTTACAATAATAACATTGCACGCGCCAATGGTCAACACAGAAATTCTGCAAGGTAGTAAATTCACACCAACAACATTGAACAGCATTGCACGAGCGGCAGAATGACAACAAAATACCTGAATGGCGTGATCAGCAAACCTGTTATTATAAATTAGGGTAGTTTTAAGAAAATCATTGCTTTTTATTTTGAATTACCAATAAAGACGGTTGTTGTGTCGCCATCAGCGCACAACAATTAATTTTTTTAAACAAAAATTCATCAAGGAATTTAATTTGTATATAAAAGTAATTCTGTACGAGGGAAAGTATAAAAGCAATGGTAAAAGTGTAATATATCTGGGTAAATACAATAGGGTAAGTTTTTTCTTTTAGTTTAAGTATAATGGTAATGGTATATATTCATAAAAATGACAAGGTAAGTTTTTTCTTTTGTTTTGTTTTAGGTTTAAGTATTAAGGTAAAATTATATAAAGGTAAATATTTATAAAAATGACAAGGTAAGTTTTTATGTATTATTAAGTTTATAGTTAATATATACAAGCATGTAAGTATTAAGTTTATAATTGACGTACTAAGGTTATTCTTAGTATCAAGGTAAGTAGATTTGTATCTTAAAATTCAGGTGGTTATGTAAGGTAAGTTAATTCTAGTTAACCTTTTAGTTCGAAATTTACTTATTTAACAATCTTTATTAGGTATAAAAGTTTACTAAATGAAAATTTTGCTTAAAACCAATAATACTTAGCTACTGTTGCTGCCGCTGCTTGCTGATGATGACTGGATGATACCCTAAAACGGATCCGTCAGGGAAAGCTGATGGTTTTTATGCTGTTGCTAAAGTTGTGTTGCGGCTCGCTGGTGAGGTGTTAGGTGAGGAAGCGTTTACAGCTGTTGTAATGCTTATAATTTTTTCTTCTTTTTCTTCCTGGTTTCATAAAATTCATAATTCTTCTAGACTTTTCAAATTTTACACTTAGTTTTTTGATTACCAGTACAGTCTTAAGATATAAAATTTTACATAATTATAATGTTTCTCACTTTTAGTTCAACTAATTCATTTTTTTTTTTGAGTCAAATTTATCAAAATTTCTGTTCTTTTTATTAACTTTCCTTTTTTTTTATTTTAATGACTTTTTAGTTCAAATTAATTTCAATAGTTTTTAAACTTTTTAAGTTTTTTTTCCGATTTAACTTTTCTTGTTAACTGCTACCCGCCAAGTGCCAACTGAACTACGCGTGTCGCTTTTTTGTCTCTACATTTCTTTTCTTTCTTCCTTTTCCTTTTTCTTCTTTTAAGCGTTGCTACTCTATGATTGGTGCATTACTTTAACGGTACTATCACACCATAAAATTAATACAAAAACTGACGCGATGGATAATAATAAAAGCAAGAGGGCAAAGTAGCCGATTTCTCTATTCAGGGTTGTGTTATACACTGAGAAAACTAATTCCGCAACAAAGCTGCTACGTTAAGCGAATTACAATTAATTAACGAACAGAAACAAAGGAATTAGAACGCGGAAAAACTATGAATGAAAACGTATTGCACGACCTACGACAAGCCGGGCAAGCATATAATAGGCAAAGGTCTCATGGTCTTAGATCCGAAGCATAGAATCTGCCAACTAATTTCCCTTGAAGATCCTCTACATCGTAAAGCGTGTTTCCTACATGTTCACGTTTTCGATATTTTATGTACTTGGGTGTAAATTTAGCATTTATCGCTTTTTGAAAATTACTTAAATCGTGGTTTTTCGAAAAACTTCTTGTCCAATTCTGTAGTTGACTGTTCTCGTGCGAGTATTGTAATTTTTTGTGGCTTTTTCATGAGCTTTCTCAAGATTACGTGCAACCTTTTCCCTAACGTGGCTCAATTTATCAGTCCTTTTAACAACGGTTTCATCTTCTAACATATTTAATTTCCCTAATAGTTGGTAAGATGAACCATGCACACACATGTTTTGTCGAAGCATGGAGTAGTAGGGTGAACAATTTATAGAGGTATGTTAGTCACTATGTAACACTGATAATATACGGGGAATACAAGAATCCCAATTGAGATGATGCGATTCATCCTTGAGGAAGTAACGAATTTTCGAAATAATTTCCCGATTAGCCCGCTCGGAACCATTTGCTTGGGGAGAGTATAATCCGGTCTTAATATGGGTTTTTCCAAATACAGAAAAGAATTCTCGCATTTCTTTCGAAATGAATTGCTTACCGTTATCACTGTGTATGAACTGTGGAACTCCAAATATGTTGAAGAGGTAATTCTGATAGAAGTCAATTACATTTATTGATGTAGCGGCCCTTAAAGGACGAAGGAAAATAAATTTCATAGTGGTCAATAGCAATAAACAAGTATGTATTTTTCGACTTTGAAGACGGATACGGTTCCCAGAAAACCACAACACAAACGTTGCAATGGACGTAAAGTCATAAATGCGTCCCCCATAGGTGGCCCGAGAATATGAGTTAGAGCTTTTATAATTTTGCAAGTATCGCTACATTCGCTTTGATATCGCGTGCCATTGAGGGCCAAAAGTACTTTTGACGTACTTGGGAAAGAGTTTTGAAATTTTGGGAGCCATAATCTCCACAGTCTTTCTTCTTCGTTTTCAATTCCCTGACGGAACTTTACCCTTTTGTAGATATGACTATCGAACAGACAGAGGTCAGGTAAATTATCTTTGTTATCAGAAATATTATTTTTCAAATCTTTATACTCGGGACAATCAAATTCGTCTGATTTCAAATCAATATCGGGAAAACTAACATTAACTTCTAGCACATCAACATCAAATCGTAACAATGTTGTAACGACACGTTTTCGCACTATGCTGGGGCAGAACTCAGCGTGCCCAGGGTTCGTTACACTTATTTTATATTTTCCGACGGATTAAAACACGCACCACTTTTATTCTTTTATTTCACACAACGCTATAATACGCACTTTATTAATTAACATATTTATGCTGCCAACAACTGTCGATAGTCGCTAGTCTACGACGTTCGGTTCGTACTAAAGTGACCAGTTGTCCCGTCTGACTCCTGATGCCGGCACCTTTTAATGCTGGGGCATGGCCTTTCTGGGTCGAGCTATCGCTAACGGGTTGATCGTCTGGCTAATGTTGTAGGACAAGCTGTTAGCCAACGACGACGACCCCTCTTGGCGTACGGTATGTCTTGATCGATCGCAGTCGATCGACCAAGGTGATACTATGAGCACTGTCGCCCTTTCGTCTGGCTCGGACGGAAGGCGAAATCACCTGGTTGACGTTTGACTCGTCGAACACCAACCGACAGTGACAATACCAATCGGCACACAAGTACGGCTTGTGCAATCGATGATGGAAACCCGGATCTTTCGATTGACAAGGGGATACTTGGAGCGGGTCCTAGTTTAGTCTATCTCACGCAAAAGGCGAAATCACCTGGTTGTCGTTTGACGCGTCGAACGACCACCGACAGTGACAATACCAATTGGCAACCAGTACGACTTGTGCAATCGATGATGGAAACCCAGATCTTTCGATTGACAAGGGGGGGTACTAGGAGCGATGTCTGTCCACGTGAGGTCACTGGGTAATGTTCACTGGATTAATGTTGTAGAACAATCTGTTAACCCAATGACTATACCTTAGCGTTCAGTAAGCAATATTCAACTGATAATGGAAACCCAGATCTTTCAGTTGAATACGACCTTACCTTGTGGCCGTAAACTGGCTAATTACCATAATCATACAAGTGCTCTGCCTTTTATACTGTTTTTCAGCTGTATACATAAGGTTTTATGTTCATTAACATTTTCACCATTGCTATAATTATATGGTGTGTATCAGTGTGGTGAAAGCTCTATGTCGCTAACAGATTAGTTGTTTGTGTCGGTTGTACTATTGAGCTCGGTCTGTACATGTTGACATGTTAATACATTATCTTAACGAATGTTGATGGTACATTAAATACTGTTGTATCATTAAAGTACTCTAAGCCTTTGTAATATAAAATTTAAATGTAAAAGTGATTCATAACTTTATGTTTACTATGATAATTAAATTAATTAAATTAAATTAAATGGTATTGGACTGATGGTACAAATATAATATTAAAAGTAGTAAAAATATAGTAAAAATATAATATTCAAATAGTACAATAGTATAATAAAAAATAAAATAATAATGTGAAGAAGTTGGTTGGCTGTACCTCACCGGTGTTCGATGGTCGCCTTGTGTGGGGAAAACGAGCGTCGCGACTTTCACTCGTCACACGGCCCCTCCCCTTTGGTGAGTAAGGAGCGTATCCGGTAGCTTCCGTTCCGGTCTATTTGGATCCTGTATGGGATACCAGCCACAATCTTTTTGAAACGCTGTGCCGTATACGGCTTTCGGTTGATAGCTGCTTCTACCGATTGGACTAGACTGTGGGGTATCCCAGTGATATCGCTGGTGGGATGGTGTGGTTGGGGTAGATCGGCGGTAGTGCCCTCGGTGGTGGTGCTGCTGACTACTCCAGACATTGGTAATGTCGTAGCTACTGATGAGGTGGGAATCGGTGATGGTGATGGTGCCACGTATGAAGCTGATGTCGATGACGGGGATGATGATGAGGAGGATGACGGTGATGATGACGATGTGGATGACGGTGATGAGGGATGATTTTCATCATGAAATGGGTTTGGTGATGCCCGAGGCGGTGTGATGTCGATTATTAGGACATCAGTCGTGGAGGTGGGGGTAGTATCATCCATTGGGTCCACCCGGGTTGGTCTGGTGGGGGTGACACATTCCTCGGAACCCTGGACCATCTCGTCGGCGGACCGTGGAGATATTTCGATGCAGTGGTACTTGGTGTCAGTGCTCGTGGTCGGGTGCAATGGTGAGTTGTTGTTGTCGGTGTTGATACGGCCAGTTGCTTGAGGCTTTGTAGACCGTATTACGCCATCGGTTAAAGCCCCCATCTCTGGCATCGGGTTGGACCTGAGATTTAACTGTCGGAAATCCATACATGTTCTCCATATGCCATTCTTCTTTTTGGTTAGCGTAATCGGGACTCTATAGGGACTGTGTGATGGTTCTATACAGCCCTGTGCAATGAGCTTATTCACCTCCGCGTCGATTATGGCCTGCATGGCAGGGTTGCGTGGTGCATATCTGATTTTGATGGGACGGTCGTCCTTCATCACAATGTTGTGTTCTGCTATGTGGGATGGGCCGTTGACACCTCGGAACTTAGGGAGCTCGATTTCCAGGAACTGATTGATCAGCTGCTGGTCGCTATGGCTGTGTTCCGCGATGGTGTGGGGTCCCTTTCTGTCGGTTGACTGGGTAGTTGTGTCATTTTCTGCATTTTCCGTACCATGGTACGTTTGGGTTGTACTCACCAGGCTACACGGTTCCATTTGATTAACTGGGGCTATACACTGGACGGTCAACCCCGCACACTGCAGCGTCGTGTTGAATTTACGTAAGAAATCCAAACCAAGGATAATGTCTTCGTTGAAGTCTGGCATAAGTAGGAAGGTACAGGTTGTGGTCCGGTTTCCCAGGGTAACGGTGTAGTTAGCAGCGGTCGTTATAAGTTTTTCGGAGCCGTCGGCTAAAATAATGTTCACATTGGTCGTGAGGTTAAAGGTGGGTTGTCCCAAAATATTTGCAAATTCACTTTTTATAAAACTGCGAGAGGCCCCGGTGTCTATAGTAGCCGTAACCAATCGTTTTTCCACTTTGATTTGATTATTGTTGTTGTTTTTTATTTTTTTTTTTTGAACACAGCGCGAGGTTTTATATTTCCGTCGTGGACGGTGTTTACGACTGTCCCCGCTCGGGCGCCATTGTAACGACACGTTTTCGCACTATGCTGGGGCAGAACTCAGCGTGCCCAGGGTTCGTTACACTTATTTTATATTTTCCGACGGATTAAAACACGCACCACTTTTATTCTTTTATTTCACACAACGCTATAATACGCACTTTATTAATTAACATATTTATGCTGCCAACAACTGTCGATAGTCGCTAGTCTACGACGTTCGGTTCGTACTAAAGTGACCAGTTGTCCCGTCTGACTCCTGATGCCGGCACCTTTTAATGCTGGGGCATGGCCTTTCTGGGTCGAGCTATCGCTAACGGGTTGATCGTCTGGCTAATGTTGTAGGACAAGCTGTTAGCCAACGACGACGACCCCTCTTGGCGTACGGTATGTCTTGATCGATCGCAGTCGATCGACCAAGGTGATACTATGAGCACTGTCGCCCTTTCGTCTGGCTCGGACGGAAGGCGAAATCACCTGGTTGACGTTTGACTCGTCGAACACCAACCGACAGTGACAATACCAATCGGCACACAAGTACGGCTTGTGCAATCGATGATGGAAACCCGGATCTTTCGATTGACAAGGGGATACTTGGAGCGGGTCCTAGTTTAGTCTATCTCACGCAAAAGGCGAAATCACCTGGTTGTCGTTTGACGCGTCGAACGACCACCGACAGTGACAATACCAATTGGCAACCAGTACGACTTGTGCAATCGATGATGGAAACCCAGATCTTTCGATTGACAAGGGGGGGTACTAGGAGCGATGTCTGTCCACGTGAGGTCACTGGGTAATGTTCACTGGATTAATGTTGTAGAACAATCTGTTAACCCAATGACTATATCTTAGCGTTCAGTAAGCAATATTCAACTGATAATGGAAACCCAGATCTTTCAGTTGAATACGACCTTACCTTGTGGCCGTCCACTGCCTAATTACCATAATCATACAAGTGCTCTGCCTTTTATACTGTTTTTCAGCTGTATACATAAGGTTTTATGTTCATTAACATTTTCACCATTGCTATAATTATATGGTGTGTATCAGTGTGGTGAAAGCTCTATGTCGCTAACAGATTGGTTGTTTGTGTCGGTTGTACTATTGAGCTCGGTCTGTACATGTTGACATGTTAATACATTATCTTAACGAATGTTGATGGTACATTAAATACTGTTGTATGATTAAAGTACTCTAAGCCTTTGTAATATAAAATTTAAATGTAAAAGTGATTCATAACTTTATGTTTACTATGATAATTAAATTAATTAAATTAAATTAAATGGTATTGGACTGATGGTACAAATATAATATTAAAAGTAGTAAAAGTATAGTAAAAATATAATATTCAAATAGTACAATAGTATAATAAAAAATAAAATAATAATGTGAAGAAGTTGGTTGGCTGTACCTCACCGGTGTTCGATGGTCGCCTTGTGTGGGGAAAACGAGCGTCGCGACTTTCACTCGTCACAATGTGTCAGGGCCCGCATTTAGCGTACCTTTTCTATGTTCCATCTTAAAATCGTATCCTTGCAATATGAGACTCCATCGGGCTAGTCTTCCGCTCAGATCCTTTCGGGACATCAACCATTTTAAGCTGGAATGAGCACTCAATCTCAGTTACAGTGTATCAATTGCAATAGGAGTTAATGAGAATGCACCTTCTTGTTTATGTAAGCAATCGGTAAGAGGACCAGTTAGGTTAGGTTTCGGCGATGGAAAGTTAACTATGGCAGTCACTTTGTCTGGATCGACTTTAAGACAACCTTTCCCTATACGATAGCCTAAATACTTAATTTCGCTCTGGCAAAATTTGCCTTTAGTTATATTTATTGTAAGTCCTTCGTCCTTGAGGCATTTTGCGACCTGTCGCGGTAAGTTAATATGTTCTTCAAAAGTTGAACTGCGGACCAGAGGGTCGTCTTGTTAAATAAAAATGTTCTCCCTTAAGCGAGATGGAACAACTTTGTCCATTAAACGGAACATTGATTGAGGGCCGTTACAGAGCCCAAAAGGCATGACGCGGTACCGGTAGAGGGGTCTACCTGGAACCGCAAAGGCAGTTTTTTTCCTTTGATGACTCGGGGTGCCTTTTTTTTTTTTTTGGAAAAAAGCGTCTTTTTAGTCCATGCCACTGATATAATGAGTGTCCCTTAGTCTGCTAAGCAGACCATTAGTATGGGGAAGGGGATAGGAATCCTTCTTCGTGATAAGATTTAGTTTTCTAGAATCGAGGCATAAACGTACGTTTCCAGGTTTCCTAACGTAAACAACAGGGAAGCACCAGGGTGATTTAGACTCCTCTATGACTCATATTTTTATTAAACGATCAAGCTCTTCGTAAACCTCGGCTTGCCATGGGGGTGAAAGTGGATAATGCTTGCACTTTATTGGAACCGAGTTACCTGTTTCAATGTGGTGTTCCAAAAGATTTGTGCAGCCAAGGATAATGCTGAGTGGATAATGCTTGCACTTTATTGGAACGGAGTTACCTGTTTCAATGTGGTGGTCCAAAAGATTTGTGCAGCCAAGGCCTAACTTTTCAAATGAAGGAAATTGTAAAACATCTGATTCTAGATCAAGATTTTGTTCGGCTGTTAATTCATGAAAGCAAATGTTTTTATTTTCTGATGGTCCAATGTCCATAGACTCTATAATTAGTGTGATGTTAGGTGCGATTGCAAAGCTATGGCAGAAGTCTAAACTTAAGTAGGCTTCTTAGGTCAAGGAGGGTACAATATAGAAATCAATGTCTTTAGTAACGCCTTTATATAAAACTGGTAATTTACAGTGTCCTAAAATTGTGTTTTTGGAACCATCGGCGGTTGAAATAAAGGATCGAAAAGGTCTCAAAGGTATATTGTGTTGTTTAATAAACTGTAAACTATGTTTAGCTAACACAGAAATGCTGGCACCAGAGTCCAGTAGTACGTAAAAGTTTTTATTTAAAATTTTAATATTTGCATAAGTTCTTTCATCTTCTTTATCACATAAAATAGAATATTCAATTAATTTACGAAAAGTTTTTCTTTTCTTGAAACGAGCTCTACAAGTTGAAATTTTTTTAGAAAATGGCTTAAATTTGGGATTAATTAAGTTAGAAGATATATCGTCTGAAATTTCCGAGATCGGTGATCTGGATTCATCTTCCTGTGGAAGATTTATCCTTTGATCATTTAAGAACTCGGGATTAGCGTCTCAGAAGGAGAGTCCCCAGTGGCCATCTCGTTCCGTTTCCGGTTTCCCATATGGGTGTTTTTACATTTAGTGGTTACTACACCACATTTTCCACATTTATAACAAAAAATGTGCCTAGTTTCTTCCGGGCAATATATATGAATGACCGAGAGACAATTCCAGCATTTAATTTTTGAAGAGTCAGGTTTTGTATTGCGACGTGAGAATTGAAGTGCTTCTAGCTGAGGGTCCTTTTCGGATTCACTGTCAAGATCTTCAACTGAATCAATTTCTATCTCATTAACATGACGAGAAATTTTTGAACTTGGTAATGTCATATTACTTTCACGAAGAAACTTTTCGGCATTGCGTGCTATATCTCTTAAACTGTGAAGAGTCCTAGGGTCAGTGTTAAACAACATAAATTTTAGGTTTGTGGTGACAATTTTCTTCAAAATATCTATAAGCTTTCCCTCAACCATGGGTTCTCTCATTCGGGAGTTCAATAATAATAGCAGAATGAAAATCATCATTTGATTCCCTTGCTTGTTGCTTACGCATATGAATCCTCTTCAAAACGTCATGATCCGTTTCTGATGTACCGAATTCTTAAGATATACTATATTTAAGAAGAGGGTAAGAAGAGTCATTAACTTGTTTCATAAGCCCCCAGTACCGTTTTTCTGCCTTTCCGCTAAGGAATATTTGACAGTTTTCCAGCAATTGCTCTTCAGAACAGCGGGATCTTTTTGAAAGAGTATCAATTTTGAAAAAGAAAACCTGAAACGTTATCGGTACCATCGAAAAAAAACTTTCCATTTTTCTAAGTCAACTTTATTGTAACGATAAGATATTGGCGGCTGAGTATTACGATCAGGAGAAACGTGTGACGGGTTACCACTTCCAAAATTTTTAAAAGGAATGTTTGTAGCTGGGTAGCTAGGAGTTCGTGAGTTTTGAGCCAAATTAGAAATAGTTGCTATTATAGAATCTAGCTCTGATCTAAATTCTTCTTGAGTGGATCGAATAGTTTGCTGTACTACAGCTATCAAATTTTCTTTGCTAACAGCATTTTCAGCAGTATTTGGCTGATTTTGAGGAATATTATTTTCCGAAGAAGCCATGTTAATACACGAATTTATCCTAGATTGGTTATCAATAAAGCCTGTAGGTTGCAAAAGTTCTTCTAAAGAAGCTTGGCTTAGCTGTGAAATATATAATAAATTATCTTGCTGGGGGTTTGAAGTAATATTCTTATTATCAGAAGTAGGAACATCTAAAGTGTAGTTAATAGCTGAATTATTAGAACTACGTGGTGGTGAGTGGACTACTTTTGGACTCAAAGTTGATGGAATGAGTAGATCTTCTTAAGATTTAGTGGTATTTACAATTCTACCCGTACCTCTGGGTGAGTTTGAAATATTTTTCGAACCGCGAACAGAACTACGCGTAAGAATGCTCATAATAAAAATAATGTCAACAAAATTTGACCGAAAAATATTTAAATTTCCGAAAAGAAAAAAAAAAAAAAACAAATCAATATTGGAACGTCAATTTGCATTTGTGAGAGAGGAAGAAAAATCAGTTGTGTGCAAATAAAATTTTCATTTGAATTTGAAGATCAATATAAAATTTTGATATAAATATTTTAGAACGAAAAAACTCTAGTTTAAAAAAAAAAATTGTCGTTTGTGGCAAGTGGCAGTAAAAGAAATGAGAACTAAAATTTTGACAAAACCATAAACCTGCATGGAATTTTGAACTAAAAATTAAAGTTAGTATAATTGATTTGAAATTTCTAAATTGTTGAAATTAAATTAAGAGGGAATTTAATTAACTAAAACGGAAAATTTGCTAATTGAAGTATATTTGAAAACGGTTAAAAACTGCATCAAAATTAAAGAATAAATGCAAATATATAAAGGGTCCGCCATCTAACGTTTTTTTTTTAAATAGCGCTTATTTCGTGAATGGTAACACATAGCTCATGTCTGATTTGACAGATAATTAGTTTTATCCTTCTGCTGAACGAATATGGTTGTCTATACGCTTGAACGATGCTGCGAAATATTGCGACATTACTTTGAAAATCATGGTAATATTGCAGAATGTGTGCGAAATTTGCGTACGGATTTTGGAAGAAGAGAAGCACCGTCAGCTCCGTATGTTCGTTATCTTGTGAAAAAAGTGAAAGAAACTCGTTTATCGATGAGTGTGAAAAGCCAAAAACAGTGCGTACACCCGAGAATATTGCTGATGTGGAAGAAAGTGTGCGTGAAGCGCCATCAACATCAATTCACCGTCGTTCTCAAGAATTGAACATTTCGGAGGCATCATTGAGACGAATTTTGCATAAAGACATTGGTATGACGCCATACAAAGTCCAATTGGTTCAGGAGTTGAAGCCAACTGACCATCCAATGCGTTTTCGCTTCGCTAAGTGGGCCTGTGATCGACTTACAGATGATGCCGATTTTGCCAAAAAAATCATCTTTTCAGATGAAGCTCATTTTGATCTTGGCGGGTATGTAAACAAGCAAAATTGTCGCATTTGGGGCACAGAAAACCCGCACGCATACATTAAAAGCCGATACACCCAAAACGAGTCACTGTTTGGTGCGGATTTTGGTCTAGAGGCATAATTGGGCCATTTTTCTTCGAAAATGAGCAAGGAGTGGCCGTTACAGTCAATGGCGATCGTTATCGGGCCATGTTGAACGAATTTTTGTTCACAAAAATTTAAGAGGAGAATATTGGCAACATTTGATTTCAACAGGACGGCGCTATGTGCCACACAGCCGAAGCTACACTCGATGTTTTGCGCCCTGTTTTTGAAGATCGCATTATCAGCCGCAGAGCTGATGTCGTTTGGCCACCTCGGAGCTGCGATTTGACACCGTTGGACTATTATTTGTGGGGCGCTTTCAAAGATAAGTGTTACGCCAACAAGCCAGAGACAATTGACGCTTTAAAGGACAATATTCGTGATGCCATTGGTGAACAGCTGCACACAATCGATAATGTGCTTAAGAATTGGACCGATCGTATAGGCTACTGCATGGTCAGCCGAGGCAGCCATTTGAATGAAGTTATTTTCCATTATTAACCGGAAGGATTGTACTTTCAAATAAAAAAAGAAATTTGAGATAATGTTCAGTAGTTTTTTTTATAGCATTTTCAAAATAAAAAAGTTATTTGGGGGACCCTTTATAATGTAAAAATAATACCAAAATGTGACAAAAATTTCCTTGTTGAAATTAAAAAAAAAATTATCTTTGGTAATTTAAAACCAATTTTATAAAAAAAAAATATCATCTTGAATTTTTGTAATAAAAATTAATGAAACAAAATTTTAAAGTGTTAAATATTTGTAAAGAAAATCAATTATATAATTTTGAGAATCCAGCTAACGTTAGAGAGGTACAGGCAAATAGATTTTTAATTTAGTTTTACACTGCTAGGTATAACATTTTGTGACGTATTTATACTGGCTTGTATAAAACGTTTCCAACACTGATTCAGCTTCATCTAATATTCGACTATGAAAGAGAATCTATTTTGGATAAATCAATAAAAAAAAATTCTCTTTATATAGGATTATAAGCTTACAGCCAGGTTCACTAAGGTTTTCCTAAACTTTACCGCAAACTAATATTTCATTGAAATTATAAAAAATTGTGACTTGTAAATTTTAAGGTAGCCTTAACTCATACGATTACCCCAAACTTTCTATCGTCGATACATAAAAGGATTATAATCTTATGAAGTTTAACTGATAGAAATTTGAGAAAAGATATGAATTTTGTATTAAATTGAAAGAGAATTAACAAACGATTATGAATGTGGTATTGCATAATATGCAAACTTAATTTCAAAAATTAAAGTCTCACCTTCATAAAAGTTAAAAAAAATATTGGCAACCTTCAGCATTGATTCATCACCCGATTAATAAAAGAATTGTCAGTGATTGAAATCTTGTTTAGATTTTGGGTTTATTCCTCTATTTTCTGAACAAATTTTCTTCACAACACTAATTTTTAAAGGTCTACTACTGTACTTAATTTCATTAGACTACCAAATGGTAGCCTTTTCGTTGGGCGCCATTTATATAACGCGCGGTCTAATTCGACAAAATTATTTATTATATGTATAACAAAATCAATGATCGTTTTGTTGTTCCTATATATACTAAGTCACATGCTTGATCGTCATTACCCTTACAGTGTATTTCGTAGACAATGTTGTTGCGTTTGTTTTTGTCTATTGGAGCCAACGCAACAACAAAATTGTATACGAATTACACTGTAAGGGTAATGACGATCAAGCATGTGATTTAGTATATATAGGAACAAAAAAGCGAGCATTGGAGACGAGAACGGGCGAACATAAACAATATATAACGAAAAAGAAAGAGACAACTGCATTATAACAGCATATAATATAAACTGGGCATACAGCTGATTTTAATAAAGTCAGAATACTGGACAAAGAAAATTTTGAGAAGAAAAGATATATGATAGAAAGTTTATGTATATAACAAAACAAAGAAAAAACAATGAATTTGAAGGGAGATACAGATGGAATGCGCGAATTATATAGTTGCAATACACTAAATCAGCTGTGATATTATTTATAAGTAGTGATGTATTTAAATTGTTTACAATTTATGGTTTAATGTTTTTATTAAATGTTAAATGTAGTGCATCTTAATGTTAAAAGATTAATTTTACTGCAAGTCATAATCTGCTCTTTGGAGTATTATCGTAATAAAATAATGTTTTCTTTTTTATTAAAATAGACAAAAAAAATCCCCCTAATGAATTCAACAATAAATATTGACAAAACGTTGATATAAAATATGTAATAAAAATCTTTTATTTACATTAAAACTTTAGGTCAAAATTAACTCAAATAAATAAACTACTAGAAAACTATTAAACTTGGCCAAAAAATAATAATATAATTAAAATAAAGGATATGTTCTATACTCTCTATCTCCTCCATATTCATGCAGCTAAGACAGAATATATTTGGTGCGGCCCTGAGGCATTCAGCGTGTTTCCCTATGAAGCCGTGCCCAGTGATAACAGCAACTACCATCGAAATCTCCCCACGGGGGAGTGATAGTAGCGCACTTGTACGCTTTCGATTCAGAGCCAGCCAGATTTGTCCCGAGCTCCCACACGTTAATCCATTAGTATCAACACATTCCAAATCCGCTGGAGCCTGTAACTAAGTACCCTGTCTTGCCAGCTCATCAGCTTTGCTGTTTTCCGGTGTATTCCTATATCCTGCTACCCAAATGAATCTGGCATCGAACTGCTTGGCCGTCTCATTTAAGGACGAGTAGCAGTTAACGGTGGTTCTCGTTTTCAGGAACAATGATTCCATGGATTTGCCGCGGCTTGTCTATCAGAGTTGATGTTGACTGTGGTTATAGACAAAATATTCCGGCCCAGCCAATCAGCAACTTCCTTTATAGCCAGTACCTCCGCCTGATATACGCTGGTAACTTTCGATCCAGATTTATTCTAAGCTCCCCTGAATATGTTCCGCAAACAACTTGACCATTCAGTTTCGATCCGTCAGTGTAGAAAGTTATGGAACGCCTGCTACCTGGAGTCCTCCCAGATCCAGATTCCCTGGTCGGTAGTAGAATGTTGTAGTGTCGTGCCTGCCAGTCAGGATCACGCCGTGGCCGCAATTGTAGCCTCGACATTGTAGTGTGCTCCTTACTAGAATGGCCGATGAGGCCGCCGACTGCTTCCCAAGTATGTCCAATGGTATTAGGTGTAAGAGGATGTTCACAGCATCTGGAAGTGTAGTACGAAGGGCGTCAGTGTTACACATAGAAGCCATCCCCTGTACCTTTGCAAGAAGATTGACATTGGAGGCCTTCTCAGCTATGTAGATCCAATGAGAAATTTTCGGGCTAAAGCCCCATCGGTTGCCAATGGCCTTTTTGCAGAAGTGTAGAGCTATTGTTGCCTTCTTCGGCCGCTCCTGAAGATCAGCTTCCTGCCCACGAATACCCCAAGATACTTGTCTCCATCACTTCAGTGTCATCGAGAGAAATAGGATCGAAAAAAGGTTGTGAAACGAACAAGTTCTGTTTTGGTCGGATTTACCCCCAGACCACAACTGCTTGTTCAGCTGGATAGCACCATGTTCGTCCGTTGGCTATGGCCACGTCATTAGCATAGGAGACTGCGCTGCAGCCTTGTACCTCCAACGAAACTATCATTGAGTTCAGCGCTGAGTTCCAGAGAAATGGTGATAAAAGGCCTCCTTGTGGCGTTCCTCTGTTCACAAAGCGGGATACAAGAGACATCCCCAATTTAGACGTTATCCTCCTGTTTCAAGTAGATTTCCAATCAATGAGATGATCACATAATTATTTCCTAGACTAGATAGTGCCGCTACTATCGAGTCCGATATTGTTAAAAGCCCCCTCTATATCCGAAAAAGTTGTCATGGTGTATTCTCCGAGCGATTTCTCGATGGTACCTAGAAGCTCGTAAAGAGCTATCTTCGTTGACGTTCCCTTGCTGTAGGCATTCAGTGTGTGAGCTTTTTCAGCTTTTTTAATGAACACCACCTTTGTCTCCCTCTACTTTATAGGTATATACGCTAATTTAATACAGCAAGTGAAAAGCCTACATAACCGGGGAAATATAGTCCGACACCTGCTGCAATCCATCTGGAATAATTCCGTCAGGTCCTAGAGATTTTTAAGACTTGCAGCTCCTAACCACCCAGGGCAATGATGGTGCGTTAATTGTCTCCGAAGCAATATCTGTCATGCTAGCGTCAGAGCATTCATCGCCTGAAACGACGCAGAGGAAATGCCAGGAAAATTGGTGTCTAGTAGCGAGCTAAGTCGTTCCCTACTGGAGGTAGCCTAACTTGCAATTAATAGAAACGAGAACATTTCGTAGCCTAGGTGCCGCGGAAACGTCTTCTATGTTGCCCCAGAATTTTATCCAAGAATCCAGTACGAATATAAGCTTCACTCAAAACAGACGTCTTGCTAATAAAAATCCTTTTCAGACAATTTAAAATCGATCGAAGTGTACCCAGTGCTAATTATATACTTTTATAATCAATTACTAAAACAACTGAATTGATTTCAGTCAAATTTAACAAAACAAAAGTCAAGTATAAAAAAATAAAAGAACAAACAAACATAATCTTTTAATTTTAATATTCACATTAACAAAATAAAACCTGTTTTACTTTACAAAGAGTGTGAAATAAATTAAAACAACAATGAATAAGCCACCAGATCGTGTGGTGAATTCATCACCTTCTCTTAAATGGGATAAAACAACAACATTCAATTTCTCACAACCAGGTCCCATTTATTTAATAATGACAAGAACAAATAGCACCGACACTCTTACTAACGTATCTCCCTTTTTATTGAAAAAAGCAATCGACAACACATGTAATAGCGAAGTAGAGGAATGTAAGAAACTATTAAGTGGAAGCTTGTTAATAAAAACAAAAAACTATGTTCAGGCAAACAAACTAACAACATTAGTTACTCTCTCTTATACGATTACAGTAGAAGTTACAGAATATAAAACACTAAACCAAACCAAAGGTGTAATCTATTGCAATGACCTACGAGGGATTGCTGAAAATGAAATAACAAATGAACTATTAACCCAGAACGTACGCGAAACTAAAAAAATATACAAAAAAGTAAACGAAACACTAATTGAAACCGGCCTTATAATTCCTACATTTGCATCCTCTTCACTACCCAGCGACATCAAAATTGGATACCAAAAAGTTAATGTTCGGCCATACATTCCTCTCCCAATAAAATGCAACAATTGCCAACAATTTGGTCACATTGCCAAATTTTGTAAAACCAACAAAATTTGTTACTACTGTGCAAATGAATACCACTTAAACCCTGATATAGAAAACGATGAGTGCAAAAATTAAATCAACTGTATAAACAGCATAAAACACAAAACTGAAAATACCAATCACACCTCTAAAGACAAAAAATGTCCGACTTTTATCAAACATAAAGAACTACAAAATTGACAATTAATCTGCACTTTAAATCTACAATGAACGCCACCAACATGACGGATCACTATACTCTTCTACTGCTAACAATAACATCACTAAACAAGTCATCAAAGATAACATCAATTCTATATATTCACAAAAAACGTTAACAGCCACTAAACCCACTACCTCTACAACCAGCTAATAAAATAACATTTAGATATGATACCATATCTGATTCTGAATCGGATATTCAAACACCTCCAACGACTTCCAAAGATGCAACATCAAAAAAAGGGATATTAATTCTCCCTAGAACAACATCCAAAAGAATACAAGAACAGCTTAAGAAGATCGCAAATCCACGCAATACATCCACTAATCCCCCAAAAAAAACAAAGGAAAAACAACAAGAAGCTAAGCGACGACCAAATTGACTACTCTTCAAATGATGTCTAATTCCGGCAAATATTTAAAAACCATATTATCATTATTATTTCAAAACTTATCAACATTAACACCCCCTACATTTCCAATTATTCTCAATAATTTAAATATTTCTTATCGTAATAATTTTTTACTTATTCTTTCACAAGATTGTGTTTCTGATCATAGCACGACTATATCTGTCTTTGTTATAGTTGTTGACACAATATTGTACTACAATCCATATTTTTTTCCACTTATCACTCTCTATTATATATCAATATTATTTTTATTCACTTATTTATAATATTCGTATCAACTTGCACACTGTGCTTTTTAGTATTTCCACTTATCTACATAATTTGAATGGTGATTATTTTTACAAGTATTATTACTCTAATTTGCCCTTTAATTTTATTGTTGATATTAACCTCATTACCTACTGCTACACACATCTGAAAGTGCATCTGTTACTAATCCTTACACATAATTTTTATACGCATGCAAATTTATTATTTTTATACATCTACTACTCTTTCAATTTGTTCTTAATTATATACTCATTATATATACTCAAAAGTTACATTACCAAACTATTCAACATCATAAATTCACTAATATCTCACATTGATGTACACCTTCCGTGGCCAACTTATAAAATATCCATTCATAACAGACCTAACATTATAAAACTCAGTTTCACTTTTCACACCATAAAATGACTTTATATACTTTATAGGAACAATTATAACGAATTACAAATCCTTTTAAAAACCTTTGCACCAAAGATCCTATGCATACAAGAGACTCATATACATGACATAACAAATCTAAGTGTACCAATTAACTACACAATCTATTCAAAAAATACTTCAAATACTAGATACGGTGGAGTTGCCATACTTGTCCATAACTCCTTACAGTACAAACAAATTAACGTAGGACACCACCCCCAAATAGACACTATTTCTATAGAGATAACTTCAAAATTCAAATTCAACATTTTCTCTACATATATTGCACAACATTTTAGCAGACAAAATCTCGATGATATATTTAAGAAATCTACTTTACCAAATTTCATCATGGGAAATTTTAATAGGTGGCACACTAGTTGGGGATCAGCCAGCAGCAACACTAGAGGAACAACCTTAGCTAACTTTATAATGATTCGGAATAAATTATTCTTAACGACACCGTACCAACCCACTTTAGTACTCCTCCCTCCCATTGCACTCTATTCAGAATGGCATATTTTGGATAACCTGCATGGAAGTGACCACTATTCGATTATAGTCTCCCTTTTTCACAATACACACCCCAATACCTCAAATTTCTTACCTAAATATAAGACAGATCTTGCAAATTGGCAAATATTTAAAAGGAAGTGTTTATTTTTCAATTCAAAACGTCAAATAAGTGAAAATATCCATAAAGAAGCTGCCAATATCTCCAAAATTATTCTTCAATCTGCTAATATTGCTATACCTCAAACTAGGAAAATGTCCTGTAAAAAAGTCCCCTGCTGGAATAATAATCTAGAAACTCTCAAGACCCATAAAAACAAAGCTTGGTCTAAGTACAAACGTGACATGAGTCTTTTAAGAAAATTAGAGCCCAATTTAAAAGAGAAATCAAGCTTTCCAAAGCAACATCTATAAATGAATTCGGTACCACTATCAACCCTTCTACGCCTATTGCTAAAATTTGGTCAAATATAAAAAATTTAACGGGTTTCAAATCAACAACCTCAATACATTGCGTATCTAAGTTAGACAACCCTAATATTATGCTGACAGAGAGATTAGATGTGGCCCAAAAATTCGCAGCCTTTTGGTCTGATTACTCTTCAGATTTGAAATTCACGCAAAACTTCAGAAACCAAAAAAAGAGAAGCACAAGGGATCCTTACTCTATAACTCCAACACGCAAAGCATTAATTATCGAATACCCCATCAACATGTTAGAACTCTCAACAGTAAAGTAAACTGAAAGGTAAAACACCTGGTATGGACAGAGTGTCATATCCAATTATTAAAAACCTCCCTCTTGATATGAAAGATAGACTGTTAAATTTATATAACAATATATTTACCTACTATATTCCTCAACAATATAAAAAAAACATTGTCATTCCTATTTTAAAGACCGGATCGGACAAATCTTTAGTTAAAGTATATAGAGCGATTTCCCTAAACTCTTGTCTTTCAAAGGTATTGGACAGAATCATCGCCAATAGACTGTGATGGTTCTTGCAAACAAACAAGCTTATTGATAACCGTCAATTTGGCTTTAAAAGAGGAAAATCAACAATTGGTCCACTTTTATACATAGACTCTCACATCACCACCAGTTTATCTAGACGCAAACACATTTCAATTATATCACTAGACTTTGAGAGATCGTTCTACAGAATTGGCATACACGCTGTTATTGACCAACTTACTTCATGGAAGATGGGTTCACATATTGTAAATTACGTCAAAAATTTTATGACCAATAGAAAAATTATTATACGACTTGGTAACTGTTACTCAACCCCACATTCTTTGAATAATGGTATCTCACAAGGATCTCCTCTGTCAGTCATACTGTTCTTAATCGCATACAACAGACTGTGTACGATTATTTCCTTTCATAAAGAAATTGACTTTGTTGCTTACGCAGATGATTTCAATCTAATTATTAAGTTCGACAAAAGAAAAAACCCTATAATTGATCTCAATCAATTGTTTTTTGATATTGAGGAATGGTCTTCTATTTCGGGAGCAATTCTTTCAATATCCAAATGCAAATATATTCATATATGTCGCAAGCAAAATTGCAACTGCGTATTACACTCCCCACACACAAACCTAACCCAAACCAATACTCTAAGGATACTCGGCTTAGATATAAACCAGAGGTATAATTGGGTCAATCACATTACTCACATAGTGACTTCGCTATCTACCCGACTCAAGATCATAAAATGTCTATCCAATCCGGAGCTCAATTGCAATACTTGCACTATTACTTCGGTGGTTAAATCATTAATCTTGTCAAAAACAAATTATGCATTACCAATATACGGGAACTCGCTCAACTCTATGTTACGCAAAATCAAGACATTAGTCAATTCTGCTATCAGACTCTCTCTTGGAGCATTCCGCTCAACTCCAGTAAAAAATATGCTGTTCGAATCCAAAATTGCTTCAGTAGAAATACAAACAAAAATATTAACTGCAAAACTTTTAAAATCAATAGCTTTCAGTTCAAACACACCCATCCGTCAACTAGTTAGACAATGTAAAACTTCCAAAATAATACCGAGAATACCATCAAATATATATCGTTCATTACAAAACTGCAAAAATGTAGTTGTTCCGCTTGATATAATAAATTCTGGTCCCATACAACACCCACCATGGCATTTGAATGACTGCATTATAAATACCACCCTACACAACCATACCAAATCCAATTGCAGCTCAGAGCAATACCAAATTTTATTCAACGAACTTAAAAATACCTTTTACGATCACAAATTCTTTTTTACTGACGGTTCAAAAACCGATACAACTATATCATTTAGTATAACTACAGAAAATATGACTATCAAATCTGCCATTCTCCCTGAATATAGTACTATATATTCTGCGGAACTAATAGCTATATATGAATCAATAAATCATGTATATCCAAAAACAGGAAAATTTGATATCAATAACAAACATAAACAACGCAACCCACTATATTACCGAAATCAGAAATCTCTTAGTTGACAGACAACCTAATATAAAATAAATTGGGTACCTGGTCATTGTGGTATAAAAGAAAACGAGTTGGCAGATCTTATTGCAAGAGAAGCTACCTTTTTCCCTTTAGTTACCACACCGAATTACAATCCCCATGATTGGAACAATTACATTGTTAAACAATTTATTAAATATTACAAAATTAATTTATTCAACACCATCTCAATTTGGTACAAAAATCTAAACCAAATTTGAACGACTAAGACTCGGACATTCTAGAATAACACATGCACATTTGATGAACATTCCTACTCCACAAATCTGCAATTGCATATCTCCCATTCCAAACCCTTCACACATCCTTGTACACTGCCCCAAGTTCAATAATCAAAGACAAGCCATATTTGGCGAAATCGATCCAATTAGAACTTTATCTAACCCATCTCCTGAAAATATTACAAAATTTTAAAATTTCTTAAAGTAATAAATACCTATAATTTTATATAAATCTATTATATTATATCGAGCTGAAGACCATAGTAGCTATTGCTCTAACTCTTATATTACCTTATAATTTAAACTGTAAGTTAATAAAAGAAAAAAATAAATAAAATAAATATCCAAGAATCACATTTTGCCATTCTAATCTCTAACGCTCGGAAGCGTTTGCTTGGGGAGAGTATAATCCGGTCTTAATATGGGTTATTCCAAATACAGAAAAGAATTCTCGCATTTCTTTCGAAATGAATTGCTTACCGTTATCACTGTGTATGAACTGTGGAACTCCAAATATGTTGAACAGGTAATTCTGATAGAAGTCAATTACATTTATTGATGTAGCGGCCCTTAAAGGACGAAGGAAAAGAAATTTCATAGTGGTCAATAGCAATAAACAAGTATGTATTTTTCGACTTTGAACATGGATACGGTTCCCAGAAAGCCACAATAAAAACGTTGCAATGGACGAAAAGTCATAAATGCGTCCCGCATAGGTGGCCTGAGAATATGAGTTAGAGCTTTTATAATTTTACAAGTATCGCTACATACGCTTTGATATCGCGTGGCATTGAGGGCCAAAAGGACTTTTGACGTACTTGGGAAAGAGCTTTGAAATTTTGGGAGCCATAATCACCACAGACTTTCTTCTTCGTTTTCAATTCCTTGACGGAACTTTACCCTTTTGTAGATATGTCTATCGAACAGACATAGTTCAGGTAAATTATCTTTGTTATCAGAAATATTCTTTTTCAAATCTTTATAATCGGGACAATCAAGTTCGTCTGATTTCAAATCAATATCGGGAAAACTAACAGTAATTTCTAGCGCATCAACATCAAATCGTGACAATGTGTCAGGGCCCACATTTAGCGTAACTTTTCTATGTTCCATCTTAAAATAAATATGAGACTCCATCGGGCTAGTCTTCCGCTCAGATCCTGTTGGGACATCAACCATTTTAAGCTGGAATGATCTGTTATTATTCTAAAAGGCAATAAATTTATATATGGTCTAAATCGTTTTATACTGACTATTACTGCTAAGCACTCAATCTCAGTTACAGTGTAATTACGCTGTGGCTTATTTATCTTTTGAGAAATAAATGAGATAGGTCTTTCTCGCTTATCATCGTCTATTTGGTATAAAACGCCACCTACGCCAACACGTTAGGCATCACACTGAACGATGAATTCTTTTGAAAACTCGGGTTGAACAAGGACAGGGGAGCTAGATAAAGCTACCTTAAGTTTTTCGAAACTATCGATTGCATTAGGAGTTAATGAAAATGCACCTTTTTGTTTACGTAAGCAATCGGTAGGAGGACCAGCTAGGTTAGCAAAATTGTTAATAAACGACCTATACCAGTTTGCCATACCTATAAATCGGCGAACCTGCCGAGGAGTTTTCGGCAATGGAAAGTTAACTGTGGCAGTCACTTTGTCTGGATCGACATTAAGACAACCTTTCCCTATACGATAGCCTAAATACTTAATTTCGCTCTGGAAAAATTTGCCTTTAGTTACATTTATTGTAAGTCCTTCGTCCTTCAGGCATTTTGCGACCTGTTGGAGTAAGTTAATATGTTCTTCAAAAGTTGAACTGCGGACAAGAGGGTCGTCTTGGTAAATAAAACGTTCTCCCTTAAGCGAGATGGAACAACTTTGTCCAAAAGGCACGACGCAGTACCGGTAGAGGGGTCTGCCTGGAACCGCAAAGGCAGTTTTTTTCCTTTGATGACTCGGGGTGCCTTTTTTGGAAAAAAAAGCATCTTTTAAGTCCATGCCACTGATATAATGAGTGTTCTTTAGTCTGCTAAGCAGACCATTAATGTGGGGAAGGGGATAGGAATCCCTCTTCGTGATAAGATTTAGTTTTCTAGAATCGAGGCATAAACGTACCTTTCCAGGTCTCCTAACGTTAACAACTGGGAAGCACCAGGGTGATTTAGACTCCTCTATTAACCCCATTTTTAATAAACGATCAAGCTCCTCGTAAACCTCGGCTTGCCTTGGGGGTGAAATTAGATAATGCTTGCACTTTACAACAAAATTTGTTACTACTGTGCAAATGAATACCACTTAAACCCTGATATAGAAAACGATGAGTGCAAAAATTAAATCAACTGTATAAACTGCATAAAACACAAAATTGAAAATACCAATCACACCTCTAAAGACAAAAAATGTCCAACTTTTATCAAACATAAAGAGCTACAAAATTGACAATAAATCTGCACTTTAAATCTACAATGAACGCCACCAACATGACGGATCACTATACTCTTCTACTGCTAACAATAACATCACTAAACAAGTCATCAAAGATAACATCAATTCTATATATTCACAAAAAACATTAACAGCCACTAAACCCACTACCTCTACAACCAGCTAATAAAATAACATTTAGATATGATACCATATCTGATTCTGAATCGGATATTCAAACACCTCCAACGACTTCCAAAGATGCAACATCAAAAAAAGGGATAGTAATTCTCCCTAGAACAACATCCAAAAGAATACAAGAACAGCTTAAGAAAATCGCAAATCCACGCAATACATCCACTAATCCCCCAAAAAAAACAAAGGAAAAACAACAAGAAGCTAAGCGACGACCAAATTGACTACTCCTCAAATGATGTCTAATTCCGGCAAATATTTAAAAACCATATTATCATTATTATTTCAAAACTTATCAACATTAACACCCCCTACATTTCCAATTATTCTCAATAATTTAAATATTTCTTATCGTAATAATTTTTTACTTATTCTTTCACAAGATTGTGTTTCTGATCATAGCACGACTATATCTGTCTTTGTTATAGTTTTTGACACAATATTGTACTACAATCCATATTTTTTTCCACTTATCACTCTCTATTATATATCAATATTATATATCAATATTATTTTTATTCACTTATTTATAATATTCGTATCAACTTGCACACTCTACTTTTTAGTATTTCCACTTATCTACATAATTTGAAAGGTGATTATTTTTACAAGTATTATTACTCTAATTTGCCCTTTAATTTTATTGTTGATATTAACCTCATTACCTACTGCTACACACATCTGAAAGTGCATATGTTACTAATACTTACACATAATTTTTATACGCATGCAAATTTATTATTTTTATACATCTACTACTCTTTCAATTTGTTCTTAATTATATACTCATTATATATACTCAAAAGTTACATTACCAAACTATTCAACATCATAAATTCACTAATATCTCACATTGATGTACACCTTCCGTGGCCAACTTATAAAATATCCATTCATAACAGACCTAACATTATAAAACTCACTTTCACTTTTCACACCATAAAATGACTTTATATACTTTATAGGAACAATTATAACGAATTACAAATCCTTTTAAAAACCTTTGCACCAAAGATCCTATGCATACAAGAGACTCATATACATGACATAACAAATCTAAGTGTACCAATTAACTACACAATCTATTCAAAAAATACTTCAAATACTAGATACGGTGGAGTTGCCATACTAGTCCATAACTTTTTACAGCACAAACAAATTAACGTAGGACACCACCCCCCAAATAGACACTATTTGTATAGAGATAACTTCAAAATTCAAATTCAACATTTTCTCTACATATATTGCACAACATTTTAGCAGACAAAATCTCGATGATATATTTAAGAAATCTACTTTACCAAATTTCATCATGGGAAATTTTAATAGCTGGCACACTAGTTGGGGATCAGCCAGCAGCAACACTAGAGGAACAACCTTAGCTAACTTTATAATGATTCGGAATACATTATTC
Organism: Cordilura impudica; assembly: GCA_963682025.1. Classification (NCBI taxonomy): domain Eukaryota; kingdom Metazoa; phylum Arthropoda; class Insecta; order Diptera; family Scathophagidae; genus Cordilura; species Cordilura impudica. Next base: position 22,582,028 of record OY821522.1, read on the forward strand.
TTAACGACACCGTACCAACCCACTTTAGTACTCCTCCCTCCCATTGCACTCTATTCAGAATGGCATATTTTGGATAACCTGCATGGAAGTGACCACTATCCGATTATAGTCTCCCTTTTTCACAATACACACCCCAATACCTCAAATTTCTAACCTAAATATAAGACAGATCTTGCAAATTGGCAAATATTTAAAAGGAAGTGTTTATTTTTCAATTCAAAACGTCAAATAAGTGAAAATATCCACAAAGAAGCTGCCAATATCTCCAAAATCATTCTCCAATCTGCTAATATTGCTATACCTCAAACTAGGAAAATGTCTTGTAAAAAAGTCCCCTGCTGGAATAATAATCTGGAAACTCTCAAGACCCATAAGAACAAAGCTTGGTCTAAGTACAAACGTGACATGAGTCTTTTAAGAAAATTAGAGCCCAATTTAAAAGAGAAATCAAGCTTTCCAAAGCAACATCTATAAATGAATTCGGTACCACTATCAACCCTTCTACGCCTATTGCTAAAATTTGGTCAAATATAAAAAATTTTACGGGTTTCAAATCAACAACCTCAATACATTGCGTATCTAAGTTAGACAACCCTAATATTATGCTGACAGAGAGATTAGATGTGGCCCAAAAATTCGCAGCCTTTTGGTCTGATTACTCTTCAGATTTGAAATTCACGCAAAACTTCAGAAACCAAAAAAAGAGGAGCACAAGGGATCCTTACTCTATAACTCCAACACGCAAAGCATTAATTATCGAATACCCCATCAACATGTTAGAACTCTCAACAGTAAAGTAAACTGAAAGGTAAAACACCTAGTATGGACAGAGTGTCATATCCAATTATTAAAAACCTCCCTCTTGATATGAAAGATAGACTGTTAAATTTATATAACAATATATTTACCTACTATATTCCTCAACAATATAAAAAAAACATTGTCATTCCTATTTTAAAGACCGGATCGGACAAATCTTTAGTTAAAGTATATAGAGCGATTTCCCTAAACTCTTGTCTTTCAAAGGTATTGGACAGACTGTGATGGTTCTTGCAAACAAACAATCTTATTGATAACCGTCAATTTGGCTTTAAAAGAGGAAAATCAACAATTGGTCCACTTTTATACATAGACTCTCACATCACCACCAGTTTATCTAGACGCAAACACATTTCAATTATATCACTAGACTTTGAGAGATCGTTCTACAGAATTGGCATACACGCTGTTATTGACCAACTTACTTCATGGAAGATGGGTTCACATATTGTAAATTACGTCAAAAATTTTATGACCAATAGAAAAATTATTATACGACTTGGTAACTGTTACTCAACCCCACATTCTTTGAATAATGGTATCCCACAAGGATCTCCTCTGTCAGTCATACTGTTCTTAATCGCATACAACAGACTGTGTACGATTATTTCCTTTCATAACGATATTGACTTTGTTGCTTACGCAGATGATTTCAATCTAATTATTAAGTTCGACAAAAGAAAAAACCCTATAATTGATCTCAATCAATTGTTTTTTGATATTGAGGAATGGTCTTCTATTTCGGGAGCAATTCTTTCAATATCCAAATGCAAATATATTCATATATGTCGCAAGCAAAATTGCAACTGCGTATTACACTCCCCTCACACAAAACTAACCCAAACCAATACTCTAAGGATACTCGGCTTACATATAAACCAGAGGTATAATTGGGTCAATCACATTACTCACATAGTGACTTCGCTATCTACCCGACTCAAGATCGTAAAATGTCTATCCAATCCGGAGCTCAATTGCAATACTTGCACTATTACTTCGGTGGTTAAATCATTAATCTTGTCAAAAACAAATTATGCATTACCAATATACGGGAACTCGCCCAACTCTATGTTACGCAAAATCAAGACATTAGTCAATTCTGCTATCAGACTCTCTCTTGGAGCATTCCGCTCAACTCCAGTAAAAAATATGCTGTTCGAAATGCAAAATTGCTTCAGTAGAAACACAAACAAAAATATTAACTGCAAAACTTTTAAAATCAATAGCTTTCAGTTCAAACACACCCATCCGTCAACTAGTTAGACAATGTAAAACTTCCAAAATAATACCGAGAATACCATCAACTATATATTGTTCATTACAAAACTGCAAAAATGTAGTTGTTCCGCTTGATATAATAAATTCTGGTCCCATACAACACCCACCATGGCATTTGAATGACTGCATTATAAATACCACCCTACACAACCATACCAAATCCAATTGCAGCTCAGAGCAATACCAAATTTTATTCAACGAACTTAAAAATACCTTTTACGATCACAAATTCTTTTTTACTGACGGTTCAAAAACCGATACAACTATATCATTTAGTATAACTACAGAAAATATGACTATCAAATCTGCCATTCTCCCTGAATATAGTACTATATATTCTGCGGAACTAATAGCTATATATGAATCAATAAATCATGTATATCCAAAAACAGCAAAATTTGCCATATGTTCTGACTCTCTATCTTCATTGATAACAATAACAAACATAAACAACGCAACCCACTATATTACCGAAATCAGAAATCTCTTAATTGACAGACAACCTAATATAAAATAAATTGGATACCTGGTCATTGTTGTATAAAAGAAAACGAGTTGGCAGATCTTATTGCAAGAGAAGCTACCTTTTTCCCTTTAGTTACCACACCGAATTACAATCCCCATGATTGGAACAATTACATTGTTAAACAATTTATTAAATATTACAAAATTAATTTATTCAACACCATCTCAATTTGGTACAAAAATCTAAACCAAATTTGAACGACTAAGACTCGGACATTCTAGAATAACACATGCACATTTGATGAACATTCCTACTCCACAAATCTGCAATTGCATATCTCCCATTCCAAACCCTTCACACATCCTTGTACACTGCCCCAAGTTCAATAATCAAAGACAAGCCATATTTGGCGAAATCGATCCAATTAGAACTTTATCTAACCCATCTCCTGAAAATATTACAAAATTTTAAAATTTCTTAAAGTAATAAATACCTATAATTTTATATAAATCTATTATATTATATCGAGCTGAAGACCATAGTAGCTATTGCTCTAACCCTTATATTACCTTATAATTTAAACTGTAAGTTAATAAAAGAAAAAAATAAATAAAATAAATATCCAAGAATCACATTTTGCCATTCTAATCTCTAACGCTCGGAAGCGTTTGCTTGGGGAGAGTATAATCCGGTCTTAATATGGGTTATTCCAAATACAGAAAAGAGTTCTCGCATTTCTTTCGAAATGAATTGCTTACCGTTATCACTGTGTATGAACTGTGGAACTCCAAATATGTTGAACAGGTAATTCTGATAGAAGTCAATTACATTTATTGATGTAGCGGCCCTTAAAGGACGAAGGAAAAGAAATTTCATAGTGGTCAATAGCAATAAACAAGTATGTATTTTTCGACTTTGAACATGGATACGGTTCCCAGAAAGCCACAATAAAAACGTTGCAATGGACGAAAAGTCATAAATGCGTCCCCCATAGGTGGCCTGAGAATATGAGTTAGAGCTTTTATAATTTTACAAGTATCGCTACATACGCTTTGATATCGCGTGCCATTGAGGGCCAAAAGTACTTTTGACGTGCTTGGGAAAGAGCTTTGAAATTTTGGGAGCCATAATCACCACAGACTTTCTTCTTCGTTTTCAATTCCTTGACGGAACTTTACCCTTTTGTAGATATGTCTATCGAACAGACATAGTTCAGGTAAATTATCTTTGTTATCAGAAATATTCTTTTTCAAATCTTTATAATCGGGACAATCAAGTTCGTCTGGTTTCAAATCAATATCGGGAAAACTAACAGTAATTTCTAGCGCATCAACATGAAATCGTGACAATGTGTCAGCGCCCTCATTTAGCGTAACTTTTCTATGTTCCATCTTAAAATCGTATCCTTGCAATATGAGACTCCATCGGGCTAGTCTTCCGCTCAGATCCTGTTGGGACATCAACCATTTTAAGCTGGAATGATCTGTTATTATTCTAAAAGGCAATAAATCTATATATGGTCTAAATCGTTTTACACTGACTATTACTGCTAAGCACTCAATCTCAGTTACAGTGTAATTACGCTGTGGCTTATTTAACTTTTGAGAAATAAATGTGATAGGTCTTTCTCGCTTATCATCGTCTATTTGGTATAAAACGCCACCTACGCCAACACGTTAGGCATCACACTGAACGATGAATTCTTTTGAAAACTCGGGTTGAACAAGGACAGGGGAGCTAGATAAAGCTACCTTAAGTTTTTCGAAACTATCGATTGCATTAGGAGTTAATGAAAATGCACCTTTTTGTTTACGTAAGCAATCGGTAGGAGGACCAGCTAGGTTAGCAAAATTGCTAATAAACGACCTATACCAGTTTGCCATACCTATAAATCGGCGAACCTGACGAGGAGTTTTCGGCAATGGAAAGTTAACTATGGCAGTCACTTTGTCTGGATCGACATTAAGACAACCTTTCCCTATACGATAGCCTAAATACTTAATTTCGCTCTGGAAAAATTTGCCTTTAGTTACATTTATTGTAAGTCCTTCGTCCTTGAGGCATTTTGCGACCTGTTGGAGTAAGTAAATATGTTCTTCAAAAGTTGAACTGCGGACAAGAGGGTCGTCTTGGTAAATAAAACGTTCTCCCTTAAGCGAGATGGAACAACTTTGTCCAAAAGGCATGACGCGATACCGGTAGAGGGGTCTGCCTGGAACCGCAAAGGCAGTTTTTTTCCTTTGATGACTCGGGGTGCCTTTTTTGGAAAAAAAAAGCATCTTTTAAGTCCATGCCACTGATAAAATGAGTGTCCTTTAGTCTGCTAAGCAGACCATTAATGTGGGGAAGGGGATAGGAATCCCTCTTCGTGATAAGATTTAGTTTTCTAGAATCGAGGCATAAACGTACCTTTCCAGGTTTCCTAACGTTAACAACAGGGAAGCACCAGGGTGATTTAGACTCCTCTATTACCCCCATTTTTAATAAACGATCAAGCTCTTCGTAAACCTCGGCTTGCCTTGGGGGTGAAATTAGATAATGCTTGCACTTTACAACAAAATTTGTTACTACTGTGCAAATGAATACCACTTAAACCCTGATATAGAAAACGATGAGTGCAAAAATTAAATCAACTGTATAAACTGCATAAAACACAAAACTGAAAATACCAATCACACCTATAAAGACAAAAAATGTCCGACTTTTATCAAACATAAAGAACTACAAAATTGACAATAAATCTGCACTTTAAATCTACAATGAACGCCACCAACATGACGGATCACTATACTCTTCTACTGCTAACAATAACATCACTAAACAAGTCATCAAAGATAACATCAATTCTATATATATCCACAAAAAACGTTAACAGCCACTAAACCCACTACCTCTACAACCAGCTTATAAAATAACATTGAGATATGATACCATATCTGATTCTGAATCGGATATTCAAACACCTCCAACGACTTCCAAAGATGCAACAACAAAAAAGGGATAGTAATTCTCCCTAGAACAACATCCAAAAGAATACAAGAACAGCTTAAGAAGATCGAAAATCCACGCAATACATCCACTAATCCCCCCAAAAAAAACAAAGGAAAAACAACAAGAAGCTAAGCGACGACCAAATTGACTACTCCTCAAATGATGTCTAATTCCGGCAAATATTTAAAAATTATATTATCATTATTATTTCAAAACTTATCAACATTAACACCCCCTACATTTCCAATTAATGTCAATAATTTAAATATTTCTTATCGTAATAATTTTTTACTTATTCTTCCACAAGATTGTGTTTCTGATCATAGCACGACTATATCTGTCTTTGTTATAGTTTTTGACACAATATTGTACTACAATCCATATTTTTTTCCACTTATCACTCTCTATTATATATCAATATTATATATCAATATTATTTTTATTCACTTATTTATAATATTCGTATCAACTTGCACACTCTACTTTTTAGTATTTCCACTTATCTACATAATTTGAATGGTGATTATTTTTACAAGTATTATTACTCTAATTTGCCCTTTAATTTTATTGTTGATATTAACCTCATTACCTACTGCTACACACATCTGAAAGTGCATCTGTTACTAATACTTACACATAATTTTTATACGCATGCAAATTTATTATTTTTATACATCTACTACTCTTTCAATTTGTTCTTAATTATATACTCATTATATATACTCAAAAGTTACATTAACAAACTATTCAACATCATAAATTCACTAATATCTCACATTGATGTACACCTTCCGTGGCCAACTTATAAAATATCCATTCATAACAGACCTAACATTATAAAACTCACTTTCACTTTTCACACCATAAAATGACTTTATATACTTTATAGGAACAATTATAACGAATTACAAATCCTTTTAAAAACCTTTGCACCAAAGATCCTATGCATACAAGAGACTCATATACATGACATAACAAATCTAAGTGTAATACTTCAAATACTAGATACGGTGGAGTTGCCATACTAGTCCATAACTTTTTACAGCACAAACAAATTAACGTAGGACACCACCCCCCAAATAGACACTATTTGTATAGAGATAACTTCAAAATTCAAATTCAACATTTTCTCTACATATATTGCACAACATTTTAGCAGACAAAATATCGATGATATATTTAAGAAATCTACTTTACCAAATTTCATCATGGGAAATTTTAATAGCTGGCACACTAGTTGGGGATCAGCCAGCAGCAACACTAGAGGAACAACCTTAGCTAACTTTATAATGATTCGGAATACATTATTCTTAACGACACCGTACCAACCCACTTTAGTACTCCTCCCTCCCATTGCACTCTATTCAGAATGGCATATTTTGGATAACCTGCATGGAAGTGACCACTATCCGATTATAGTCTCCCTTTTTCACAATACACACCCCAATACCTCAAATTTCTAACCTAAATATAAGACAGATCTTGCAAATTGGCAAATATTTAAAAGGAAGTGTTTATTTTTCAATTCAAAACGTCAAATAAGTGAAAATATCCACAAAGAAGCTGCCAATATCTCCAAAATCATTCTCCAATCTGCTAATATTGCTATACCTCAAACTAGGAAAATGTCTTGTAAAAAAGTCCCCTGCTGGAATAATAATCTGGAAACTCTCAAGACCCATAAGAACAAAGCTTGGTCTAAGTACAAACGTGACATGAGTCTTTTAAGAAAATTAGAGCCCAATTTAAAAGAGAAATCAAGCTTTCCAAAGCAACATCTATAAATGAATTCGGTACCACTATCAACCCTTCTACGCCTATTGCTAAAATTTGGTCAAATATAAAAAATTTTACGGGTTTCAAATCAACAACCTCAATACATTGCGTATCTAAGTTAGACAACCCTAATATTATGCTGACAGAGAGATTAGATGTGGCCCAAAAATTCGCAGCCTTTTGGTCTGATTACTCTTCAGATTTGAAATTCACGCAAAACTTCAGAAACCAAAAAAAGAGGAGCACAAGGGATCCTTACTCTATAACTCCAACACGCAAAGCATTAATTATCGAATACCCCATCAACATGTTAGAACTCTCAACAGTAAAGTAAACTGAAAGGTAAAACACCTAGTATGGACAGAGTGTCATATCCAATTATTAAAAACCTCCCTCTTGATATGAAAGATAGACTGTTAAATTTATATAACAATATATTTACCTACTATATTCCTCAACAATATAAAAAAAACATTGTCATTCCTATTTTAAAGACCGGATCGGACAAATCTTTAGTTAAAGTATATAGAGCGATTTCCCTAAACTCTTGTCTTTCAAAGGTATTGGACAGAATCATCGCCAATAGACTGTGATGGTTCTTGCAAACAAACAATCTTATTGATAACCGTCAATTTGGCTTTAAAAGAGGAAAATCAACAATTGGTCCACTTTTATACATAGACTCTCACATCACCACCAGTTTATCTAGACGCAAACACATTTCAATTATATCACTAGACTTTGAGAGATCGTTCTACAGAATTGGCATACACGCTGTTATTGACCAACTTACTTCATGGAAGATGGGTTCACATATTGTAAATTACGTCAAAAATTTTATGACCAATAGAAAAATTATTATACGACTTGGTAACTGTTACTCAACCCCACATTCTTTGAATAATGGTATCCCACAAGGATCTCCTCTGTCAGTCATACTGTTCTTAATCGCATACAACAGACTGTGTACGATTATTTCCTTTCATAACGATATTGACTTTGTTGCTTACGCAGATGATTTCAATCTAATTATTAAGTTCGACAAAAGAAAAAACCCTATAATTGATCTCAATCAATTGTTTTTTGATATTGAGGAATGGTCTTCTATTTCGGGAGCAATTCTTTCAATATCCAAATGCAAATATATTCATATATGTCGCAAGCAAAATTGCAACTGCGTATTACACTCCCCTCACACAAAACTAACCCAAACCAATACTCTAAGGATACTCGGCTTACATATAAACCAGAGGTATAATTGGGTCAATCACATTACTCACATAGTGACTTCGCTATCTACCCGACTCAAGATCGTAAAATGTCTATCCAATCCGGAGCTCAATTGCAATACTTGCACTATTACTTCGGTGGTTAAATCATTAATCTTGTCAAAAACAAATTATGCATTACCAATATACGGGAACTCGCCCAACTCTATGTTACGCAAAATCAAGACATTAGTCAATTCTGCTATCAGACTCTCTCTTGGAGCATTCCGCTCAACTCCAGTAAAAAATATGCTGTTCGAAATGCAAAATTGCTTCAGTAGAAACACAAACAAAAATATTAACTGCAAAACTTTTAAAATCAATAGCTTTCAGTTCAAACACACCCATCCGTCAACTAGTTAGACAATGTAAAACTTCCAAAATAATACCGAGAATACCATCAACTATATATTGTTCATTACAAAACTGCAAAAATGTAGTTGTTCCGCTTGATATAATAAATTCTGGTCCCATACAACACCCACCATGGCATTTGAATGACTGCATTATAAATACCACCCTACACAACCATACCAAATCCAATTGCAGCTCAGAGCAATACCAAATTTTATTCAACGAACTTAAAAATACCTTTTACGATCACAAATTCTTTTTTACTGACGGTTCAAAAACCGATACAACTATATCATTTAGTATAACTACAGAAAATATGACTATCAAATCTGCCATTCTCCCTGAATATAGTACTATATATTCTGCGGAACTAATAGCTATATATGAATCAATAAATCATGTATATCCAAAAACAGCAAAATTTGCCATATGTTCTGACTCTCTATCTTCATTGATAACAATAACAAACATAAACAACGCAACCCACTATATTACCGAAATCAGAAATCTCTTAATTGACAGACAACCTAATATAAAATAAATTGGATACCTGGTCATTGTTGTATAAAAGAAAACGAGTTGGCAGATCTTATTGCAAGAGAAGCTACCTTTTTCCCTTTAGTTACCACACCGAATTACAATCCCCATGATTGGAACAATTACATTGTTAAACAATTTATTAAATATTACAAAATTAATTTATTCAACACCATCTCAATTTGGTACAAAAATCTAAACCAAATTTGAACGACTAAGACTCGGACATTCTAGAATAACACATGCACATTTGATGAACATTCCTACTCCACAAATCTGCAATTGCATATCTCCCATTCCAAACCCTTCACACATCCTTGTACACTGCCCCAAGTTCAATAATCAAAGACAAGCCATATTTGGCGAAATCGATCCAATTAGAACTTTATCTAACCCATCTCCTGAAAATATTACAAAATTTTAAAATTTCTTAAAGTAATAAATACCTATAATTTTATATAAATCTATTATATTATATCGAGCTGAAGACCATAGTAGCTATTGCTCTAACCCTTATATTACCTTATAATTTAAACTGTAAGTTAATAAAAGAAAAAAATAAATAAAATAAATATCCAAGAATCACATTTTGCCATTCTAATCTCTAACGCTCGGAAGCGTTTGCTTGGGGAGAGTATAATCCGGTCTTAATATGGGTTATTCCAAATACAGAAAAGAATTCTCGCATTTCTTTCGAAATGAATTGCTTACCGTTATCACTGTGTATGAACTGTGGAACTCCAAATATGTTGAACAGGTAATTCTGATAGAAGTCAATTACATTTATTGATGTAGCGGCCCTTAAAGGACGAAGGAAAAGAAATTTCATAGTGGTCAATAGCAATAAACAAGTATGTATTTTTCGACTTTGAACATGGATACGGTTCCCAGAAAGCCACAATAAAAACGTTGCAATGGACGAAAAGTCATAAATGCGTCCCCCATAGGTGGCCTGAGAATATGAGTTAGAGCTTTTATAATTTTACAAGTATCGCTACATATGCTTTGATATCGCGTGCCATTGAGGGCCAAAAGTACTTTTGACGTGCTTGGGAAAGAGCTTTGAAATTTTGGGAGCCATAATCACCACAGACTTTCTTCTTCGTTTTCAATTCCTTGACGGAACTTTACCCTTTTGTAGATATGTCTATCGAACAGACATAGTTCAGGTAAATTATCTTTGTTATCAGAAATATTCTTTTTCAAATCTTTATAATCGGGACAATCAAGTTCGTCTGGTTTCAAATCAATATCGGGAAAACTAACAGTAATTTCTAGCGCATCAACATGAAATCGTGACAATGTGTCAGCGCCCTCATTTAGCGTAACTTTTCTATGTTCCATCTTAAAATCGTATCCTTGCAATATGAGACTCCATCGGGCTAGTCTTCCGCTCAGATCCTGTTGGGACATCAACCATTTTAAGCTGGAATGATCTGTTATTATTCTAAAAGGCAATAAATCTATATATGGTCTAAATCGTTTTACACTGACTATTACTGCTAAGCACTCAATCTCAGTTACAGTGTAATTACGCTGTGGCTTATTTAACTTTTGAGAAATAAATGAGATAGGTCTTTCTCGCTTATCATCGTCTATTTGGTATAAAACGCCACCTACGCCAACACGTTAGGCATCACACTGAACGATGAATTCTTTTGAAAAACTCGGGTTGAACAAGGACAGGGGAGCTAGATAAAGCTACCTTAAGTTTTTCGAAACTATCGATTGCATTAGGAGTTAATGAAAATGCACCTTTTTGTTTACGTAAGCAATCGGTAGGAGGACCAGCTAGGTTAGCAAAATTGCTAATAAACGACCTATACCAGTTTGCCATACCTATAAATCGGCGAACCTGACGAGGAGTTTTCGGCAATGGAAAGTTAACTATGGCAGTCACTTTGTCTGGATCGACATTAAGACAACCTTTCCCTATACGATAGCCTAAATACTTAATTTCGCTCTGGAAAATTTGCCTTTAGTTACATTTATTGTAAGTCCTTCGTCCTTGAGGCATTTTGCGACCTGTTGGAGTAAGTAAATATGTTCTTCAAAAGTTGAACTGCGGACAAGAGGGTCGTCTTGGTAAATAAAACGTTCTCCCTTAAGCGAGATGGAACAACTTTGTCCAAAAGGCATGACGCGATACCGGTAGAGGGGTCTGCCTGGAACCGCAAAAGGCAGTTTTTTTCCTTTGATGACTCGGGGTGCCTTTTTTGGAAAAAAAAGCATCTTTTAAGTCCATGCCACTGATAAAATGAGTGTCCTTTAGTCTGCTAAGCAGACCATTAATGTGGGGAAGGGGATAGGAATCCCTCTTCGTGATAAGATTTTAGTTTTCTAGAATCGAGGCATAAACGTACCTTTCCAGGTTTCCTAACGTTAACAACAGGGAAGCACCAGGGTGATTTAGACTCCTCTATTACCCCCATTTTTAATAAACGATCAAGCTCTTCGTAAACCTCGGCTTGCCTTGGGGGGTGAAATTAGATAATGCTTGCACTTTACAACAAAATTTGTTACTACTGTGCAAATGAATACCACTTAAACCCTGATATAGAAAACGATGAGTGCAAAAATTAAATCAACTGTATAAACTGCATAAAACACAAAACTGAAAATACCAATCACACCTATAAAGACAAAAAATGTCCGACTTTTATCAAACATAAAGAACTACAAAATTGACAATAAATCTGCACTTTAAATCTACAATGAACGCCACCAACATGACGGATCACTATACTCTTCTACTGCTAACAATAACATCACTAAACAAGTCATCAAAGATAACATCAATTCTATATATATCCACAAAAAACGTTAACAGCCACTAAACCCACTACCTCTACAACCAGCTTATAAAATAACATTGAGATATGATACCATATCTGATTCTGAATCGGATATTCAAACACCTCCAACGACTTCCAAAGATGCAACAACAAAAAAGGGATAGTAATTCTCCCTAGAACAACATCCAAAAGAATACAAGAACAGCTTAAGAAGATCGAAAATCCACGCAATACATCCACTAATCCCCCAAAAAAAAACAAAGGAAAAACAACAAGAAGCTAAGCGACGACCAAATTGACTACTCCTCAAATGATGTCTAATTCCGGCAAATATTTAAAAATTATATTATCATTATTATTTCAAAACTTATCAACATTAACACCCCCTACATTTCCAATTAATCTCAATAATTTAAATATTTCTTATCGTAATAATTTTTTACTTATTCTTCCACAAGATTGTGTTTCTGATCATAGCACGACTATATCTGTCTTTGTTATAGTTTTTGACACAATATTGTACTACAATCCATATTTTTTTCCACTTATCACTCTCTATTATATATCAATATTATATATCAATATTATTTTTATTCACTTATTTATAATATTCGTATCAACTTGCACACTCTACTTTTTAGTATTTCCACTTATCTACATAATTTGAATGGTGATTATTTTTACAAGTATTATTACTCTAATTTGCCCTTTAATTTTATTGTTGATATTAACCTCATTACCTACTGCTACACACATCTGAAAGTGCATCTGTTACTAATACTTACACATAATTTTTATACGCATGCAAATTTATTATTTTTATACATCTACTACTCTTTCAATTTGTTCTTAATTATATACTCATTATATATACTCAAAAGTTACATTAACAAACTATTCAACATCATAAATTCACTAATATCTCACATTGATGTACACCTTCCGTGGCCAACTTATAAAATATCCATTCATAACAGACCTAACATTATAAAACTCACTTTCACTTTTCACACCATAAAATGACTTTATATACTTTATAGGAACAATTATAACGAATTACAAATCCTTTTAAAAACCTTTGCACCAAAGATCCTATGCATACAAGAGACTCATATACATGACATAACAAATCTAAGTGTAATACTTCAAATACTAGATACGGTGGAGTTGCCATACTAGTCCATAACTTTTTACAGCACAAACAAATTAACGTAGGACACCACCCCCCAAATAGACACTATTTGTATAGAGATAACTTCAAAATTCAAATTCAACATTTTCTCTACATATATTGCACAACATTTTAGCAGACAAAATCTCGATGATATATTTAAGAAATCTACTTTACCAAATTTCATCATGGGAAATTTTAATAGCTGGCACACTAGTTGGGGATCAGCCAGCAGCAACACTAGAGGAACAACCTTAGCTAACTTTATAATGATTCGGAATACATTATTCTTAACGACACCGTACCAACCCACTTTAGTACTCCTCCCTCCCATTGCACTCTATTCAGAATGGCATATTTTGGATAACCTGCATGGAAGTGACCACTATCCGATTATAGTCTCCCTTTTTCACAATACACACCCCAATACCTCAAATTTCTAACCTAAATATAAGACAGATCTTGCAAATTGGCAAATATTTAAAAGGAAGTGTTTATTTTTCAATTCAAAACGTCAAATAAGTGAAAATATCCACAAAGAAGCTGCCAATATCTCCAAAATCATTCTCCAATCTGCTAATATTGCTATACCTCAAACTAGGAAAATGTCTTGTAAAAAAGTCCCCTGCTGGAATAATAATCTGGAAACTCTCAAGACCCATAAGAACAAAGCTTGGTCTAAGTACAAACGTGACATGAGTCTTTTAAGAAAATTAGAGCCCAATTTAAAAGAGAAATCAAGCTTTCCAAAGCAACATCTATAAATGAATTCGGTACCACTATCAACCCTTCTACGCCTATTGCTAAAATTTGGTCAAATATAAAAAATTTTACGGGTTTCAAATCAACAACCTCAATACATTGCGTATCTAAGTTAGACAACCCTAATATTATGCTGACAGAGAGATTAGATGTGGCCCAAAAATTCGCAGCCTTTTGGTCTGATTACTCTTCAGATTTGAAATTCACGCAAAACTTCAGAAACCAAAAAAAGAGGAGCACAAGGGATCCTTACTCTATAACTCCAACACGCAAAGCATTAATTATCGAATACCCCATCAACATGTTAGAACTCTCAACAGTAAAGTAAACTGAAAGGTAAAATACCTGGTATGGACAGAGTGTCATATCCTAGTATTAAAAACCTCCCTCTTGATATGAAAGATAGACTGTTAAATTTATATAACAATATATTTACCTACTATATTCCTCAACAATATAAAAACAACATTGTCATTCCTATTTTAAAGACCGGATCGGAGAAATCTTTAGTTAAAGTATATAGAGCGATTTCCCTAAACTCTTGTCTTTCAAAGGTATTGGACAGAATCATCGCCAATAGACTGTGATGGTTCTTGCAAACAAACAAGCTTATTGATAACCGTCAATTTGGCTTTAAAAGAGGAAAATCAACAATTGGTTCACTTTTATACATAGACTCTCACATCACCACCAGTTTATCTAGACGCAAACACATTTCAATTATATCACTAGACTTTGAGAGATCGTTCTACAGAATTGGCATACACGCTGTTATTGACCAACTTACTTCATGGAAGATGGGTTCACATATTGTAAATTACGTCAAAAATTTTATGACCAATAGAAAAATTATTATACGACTTGGTAACTGTTACTCAACCCCACATTCTTTGAATAATGGTATCCCACAAGGCTCTCCTATGTCAGTCATACTGTTCTTAATCGCATACAACAGACTGTGTACGATTATTTCCTTTCATAAAGAAATTGACTTTGTTGCTTACGCAGATGATTTCAATCTAATTATTAAGTTCGACAAAAGAAAAAACCCTATAATTGATCTCAATCAATTGTTTTTTGATATTGAGGAATGGTCTTCTATTTCGGGAGCAATTCTTTCAATATCCAAATGCAAATATATTCATATATGTCGCAAGCAAAATTGCAACTGCGTATTACACTCCCCACACACAAACCTAACCCAAACCAATACTCTAAGGATACTCGGCTTACATATAAACCAGAGGTATAATTGGGTCAATCACATTACTCACATAGTGACTTCGCTATCTACCCGACTCAAGATCGTAAAATGTCTATCCAATCCGGAACTCAATTGCAACACTTGCACTATTACTTCGGTGGTTAAATCATTAATCTTGTCAAAAACAAATTATGCATTACCAATATACGGGAACTCGTCCAACTCTATGTTACGCAAAATCAAGACATTAGTCAATTCTGCTATCAGACTCTCCCTTGGAGCATTCCGCTTAACTCCAGTAAAAAATATGCTGTTCGAATCCAAAATTGCTTCAATAGAAACACAAACAAAAATATTAACTGCAAAACTTTTAAAATCAATAGCTTTCAGTTCAAACACACCCATCCGTCAACTAGTTAGACAATGTAAAACTTCCAAAATAATACCGAGAATACCATCAACTATATATCGTTCATTACAAAACTGCAAAAATGTAGTTGTTCCGCTTGATATAATAAATTCTGGTCCCATACAACACCCACCATGGCATTTGAATGACTGCATTATAAATACCACCCTACACAACCATACCAAATCCAATTGCAGCTCAGAGCAATACCAAATTTTATTCAACGAACTTAAAAATACCTTTTACGATCACAAATTCTTTTTTACTGACGGTTCAAAAACCGATACAACTATATCATTTAGTATAACTACAGAAAATATGACTATCAAATCTGCCATTCTCCCTGAATATAGTACTATATATTCTGCGGAACTAATAGCTATATATGAATCAATAAATCATGTATATCCAAAAACAGGAAAATTTGCCATATGTTCTGACTCTCTATCTTCATTGATATCAATAACAAACATAAACAACGCAACCCACTATATTACCGAAATCAGAAATTTCTTAGTTGACAGACAACCTAATATAAAATAAATTGGGTACCTGGTCATGGTATAAAAGAAAACGTGTTGGCAGATCTTATTGCAAGAGAAGCTACCTTTTTCCCTTTAGTTACCACACCGAATTACAATCCCCATGATTGGAACAATTACATTGTTAAACAATTTATTAAATATTACAAAATTAATTTATTCAACACCATCTCAATTTGGTACAAAAATCTAAACCAAATTTGAACGACTAAGACTCGGACATTCTAGAATAACACATGCACATTTGATGAACATTCCTACTCCACAAATCTGCAATTGCATATCTCCCATTCCAAACCCTTCACACATCCTTGTACACTGCCCCAAGTTCAATAATCAAAGACAAGCCATATTTGGCGAAATCGATCCAATTAGAACTTTATCTAACCCATCTCCTGAAAATATTACAAAATTTTAAAATTTCTTAAAGTAATAAATACCTATAATTTTATATAAATCTATTATATTATATCGAGCTGAAGACCATAGTAGCTATTGCTCTAACCCTTATATTACCTTATAATTTAAACTGTAAGTTAATAAAAGAAAAAAATAAATAAAATAAATATCCAAGAATCACATTTTGCCATTCTAATCTCTAACGCTCGGAAGCGTTTGCTTGGGGAGAGTATAATCCGGTCTTAATATGGGTTATTCCAAATACAGAAAAGAATTCTCGCATTTCTTTCGAAATGAATTGCTTACCGTTATCACTGTGTATGAACTGTGGAACTCCAAATATGTTGAACAGGTAATTCTGATAGAAGTCAATTACATTTATTGATGTAGCGGCCCTTAAAGGACGAAGGAAAAGAAATTTCATAGTGGTCAATAGCAATAAACAAGTATGTATTTTTCGACTTTGAACATGGATACGGTTCCCAGAAAGCCACAATAAAAACGTTGCAATGGACGAAAAGTCATAAATGCGTCCCCCATAGGTGGCCTGAGAATATGAGTTAGAGCTTTTAAAATTTTACAAGTATCGCTACATACGCTTTGATATCGCGTGCCATTGAGGGCCAAAAGTACTTTTGACGTACTTGGGAAAGAGTTTTGAAATTTTGGGAGCCATAATCACCACAGACTTTCTTCTTCGTTTTCAATTCCCTGACGGAACTTTACCCTTTTTTAGATATGTCTATCGAACAGACATAGTTCAGGTAAATTATCTTTGTTATCAGAAATATTCTTTTTCAAATCTTTATAATCGGGACAATCAACGGGAAAACTAACATTAATTTCTAGCGCATCAACATCAAATCGTGACAATGTGTCAGGGCCCTCATTTAGCGTAACTTTTCTATGTTCCATCTTAAAATCGTATCCTTGCAATATGAGACTCCATCGGGCTAGTCTTCCGCTCAGATCCTGTTGGGACATCAACCATTTTAAGCTGGAATGATCTGTTATTATTCTAAAAGGCAATAAATCTATATATGGTCTAAATCGTTTTACACTGACTATTACTGCTAAGCACTCAATCTCAGTTACAGTGTAATTACGCTGTGGCTTATTTAACTTTTGAGAAATAAATGAGATAGGTCTTTCTCGCTTATCATCGTCTATTTGGTATAAAACGCCACCTACGCCAACACGTGAGGCATCACACTGAATGATGAATTCTTTTGAAAACTCGGGTTGAACAAGGACAGGGGAGCTAGATAAAGCTACCTTAAGTTTTTCGAAACTATCGATTGCATTAGGAGTTAATGAAAATGCACCTTTTTGTTTACGTAAGCAATCGGTAAGAGGACCAGCTAGGTTAGCAAAATTGTTAATAAACGACCTATACCAGTTTGCCATACCTATAAATCGGCGAACCTGACGAGGAGTTTTCGGCAATGGAAAGTTAACTATGGCAGTCACTTTGTCTGGATCGACATTAAGACAACCTTTCCCTATACGATAGCCTAAATACTTAATTTCGCTCTGAAAAAATTTGCCTTTAGTTACATTTATTGTAAGTCCTTCGTCCTTGAGGCATTTTGCGACCTGTTGGAGTAAGTTAATATGTTCTTCAAAAGTTGAACTGCGGACAAGAGGGTCGTCTTGGTAAATAAAAACGTTCTCCCTTAAGCGAGATGGAACAACTTTGTCCATTTAACGGAACATTGATTGAGGGCCGTTACAGAGCCCAAAAGGCATGACGCGGTACCGGTAGAGGGGTCTGCCTGGAACCGCAAAGGCAGTTTTTTTCCTTTGATGACTCGGGGTGCCTTTTTTGGGAAAAAAAGCATCTTTTAAGTCCATGCCACTGATATAATGAGTGTCCTTTAGTCTGCTAAGCAGACCATTAATGTGGGGAAGGGGATAGGAATCCCTCTTCGTGATAAGATTAAGTTTTCTAGAATCGAGGCATAAACGTACCTTTCCAGGTTTCCTAACGTTAACAACAGGGAAGCACCAGGGTGATTTAGACTTCTCTATTACCCCCATTTTTAATAAACGATCAAGCTCTTCGTAAACCTCGGCTTGCCTTGGGGGTGAAATTAGATAATGCTTGCACTTTATTGGAACCGAGTCACCAGTTTCAATGTGGTGTTCCAAAATATTTGTGCAGCCAAGGCCTAACTTTTCAAATGAAGGAAATTGTAAAACAACTGCTTCTAGATCAAGATTTTGTTTGGCTGTTAATTCATGAAAGCAAATGTTTTTATTTTCTGACGGTTCAATTTCCATAGACTCCATAATTGGTGTGATGTAAGGTGCGATTGCAAAGCTATGGCAGAAGTCTAAACTTAAGTAGGCTTCTTAGGTCAAGGAGGGTACAATATAGAAATCAATGTCTTTAGTAACGCCTTTATATAAAACTGGTAATTTACAGTGTCCTAAAATAGTATTTTTGGAACCATCGGCGGTTGAAATAAAGAAAAGTTCTCAAAGGTATATTGTGTTGTTTAATAAACTGTAAACTATGTTTAGCTAACACAGAAATGCTGGCATCAGAGTCCAGTAGTACGTAAAAGTTTTTATTAAAAATTTTAATATTTGCATAAGGTCTTTCATCTTCTTTATCACATAAAATAGAAGATTCAATTAATTTACGAAAAGTTTTTCTTTTCTTGAAACGACCTCTAGAAGTTGAAATTTTTTAGAAAATGGATTAAATTTGGGATTAATTAAGTTAGAAGATATATCGTCTGAAATTTCCGAGATCGGTGATCTGGATTCATCTTCCTGTGGAAGATTTATCCTTTGATCCTTTAAGAACTCGGGATTAGTGTCTCAGAACGAGAGTCCCCGGTGGCCATCTCGTTCCGTTTCCGGTTTCCCATATGGGTGTTTTTACATTTAGTGGTTACTACACCACGTTCTCCACATTTATAACAAAAAATGTGCCTAGTTTGTTCCGGGCAATATATAGGAATGACCGAGAGACAATTCCATCATTTAATTTTTGAAGAGTCAGGTTTTGTATTGCGACGTGAGAATTGAAGTGCTTCTAGCTGAGGGTCCTTTTCGGATTCACTGTCAAGATCTTCAACTGAATCAATTTCTATCTCATTAACATGACGAGAAATTTTTGAACTTGGTAATGTCATATTACTTTCACGAAGAAACTTTTCGGCACTGCGTGCTATGTGTCTTAAACTGTGAAGAGTCCTAGGGTCAGTGTTAAACAACATAAATTTTAGGTTTGTGGTGACAATTTATTTATTTATTTATTTATTTATTTAAATTTGGTATCCTGTTCAACACGACATGAAATCTTCAAAACAGAACAGGTTTTAATATGTTAATTGGAGTTTGATTTACAATACAACTTAACATTACTGTGACAATATTAAATATTAATAATAAAAACAATATTGATCAATATACATATAATAGATATTTATAAGTGGCATATAGAATATATATTTGTTAACAGCAAGTTAGTATATGTGCATTGTAAAAAAAATAAAAATTTTCTAAATGTATTGTTGTAAAATTTTCTTTTTGAAAATTGAGCCGTTGCTGATTCCTTTAATTGTTGAAGGTAAACCATTCCAAAGACGTGCTGCATGTATGAAAAACTGCCATTCAGATACCAACGTATGGTGCCGAAATTGAAATAAATTGTTATTTCTCCGAAGCCTACTAAAACGCAATCGGTTATAAAGATGTTCTGGTCTCTGGTTACTAATTATTTTGTGTAAAAAAGTAAGACATCTTACTTTTAATAAGTCATCAAAATTGATACCGAAAATTTGCTTTGAGTAAGATGAAATTTGATCGAACCTTCTGAGCCCGTAAACGTATCTTGCGATATTGTTAAACGTTATATTTAGCCTGGACTTACTTTTAGTATCGCAACTTGCAAATATTTCACATGCATATAGTAGTGTAGGTATTATGTATGTCTTTACAAGTAGCAAGCGTATATTAATTGGTGTACAATATTGGGTGGGCCAAAGTGTTCGTAACATCGAATACATTTTACCACAGGCAGCTGCGACATGCTCTGACCAAGTCAATGTTTTATTGAAGATAACACCCAAATTTTTTGCTCGTTCAACGATTTCGATTTGTTGATCATTTATATATATGTTTAGATTGTCTGAGATTCTTGTCAATCTGTTACGCACCAAAAAACTCTTTGTTTTTTGTGGATTGAGACTCAGTCCATTTGCAGCTGCCCAACGAGAAACACGTTCTAAGTCATCATTCAAATTTCTACTGCAATCTTAAATTATTTCTTTCTTGCTGCTAATATATAGCTGTACGTCATCAGCATACATTCTAATATTGCAGTGAATTAACTGTTTAGGTAGATCAGAAGCATAAATTGAGAAAAGGAGGGGACCAAGGATAGAACCCTGTGGTATACCTCTTACCACAGGAAGGAACGCCGACGCAATTTTATTAGTTTCTATGCATTGCGAACGATTTACTAGGTAAGACTTCATAAGTGCAACAGAAGTTGGTGAAAAGTGCATCATGCTCTCAAGTTTTTGTAGCAAAACTGTGTGATCCACCGTATCGAAAGCTTTTGAATGGTCTAACAGCACTAATATTACCACGCGGCCATCATCAATATCTCTCCTTATATCTTCTGTTACATCAGCTAAAGCTGTAATACAGCTGTGTTTGGCACGAAACTTTCTTCAAAATTTCTATAAGCTTTCCCTCAACCATGGGTTCTCTCATTCGCGAGTTCAATAATAATAGCAGAATGAAAATCATCATATGATTCCCTTGCTTGTTGCTTACGCATACGAATCCTCATCAAAACATCATGATCCGTTTCTGATGTACCGAATTCTTAAGATATACTATATTTAAGAAGAGGGTAAGAAGGGTCATTAACTTGTTTCATAAGCTCCCAGTACCATTTTTCTGCCTTTCCGCTAAGGAATATTTGACAGTTTTCCAGCAATTGCTCTTCAGAACAGCGGGATCTTTTTGAAAGAGTATCAATTTTGAAAAGAAAATCTGAAACGTTACCGGTACCATCGAAAAAAACTTTCCATTTTTCTAAGTCAACTTTATTGTAACGGCTGAGTATTACGTTCAGGAGAAACGTGTGACGGGTTACCACTTCCAAAATTTTTAAAAGGAATGTTTGTAGCTGGGTAGCTAGGAGTTCGTGAGTTTTGAGCCAAATTAGAAATAGTTGCTATTATAGAATCTAGTTCTGATCTAAATTCTTCTTGAGTAGATCGAATAGTTTACTGTACTACAGCTATCAAATTTTCTTTGCTAACAGCATTTTCAGCAGTATTTGGCTGATTTTGAGTAATATTATTTTCCGAAGAAGCCATGTTAATACACGAATTTATCCTAGATTGGTTATCAATAAAGCCTGTAGATTGCAAAAGTTCTTCTAAAGAAGCTTGGCTTATACTATGTTCTCACTGCAGCTAAATCCGCATTTGACTCGCTTTATAGTGGATTTAATTAAAGCTGGTAAATTTTTGGGTATATAAATACTGTCAAAATAAAACCCTCGCTTTAGCTAAATCGAGAATAAATCCAACAGAAATCAGGGATGTATTGTGCAATTCGCCGCAAAATGAACAAATTTACAACGCTGCAGCAGAAAATTTGCATCATTTTACGACTGTGAATTTTCATTTACAACAAAACAAAACAAAAATTCATAAACAAAAGCAGCAAGTGAGTATAGCAAAGAATTGTTTTATTAAAAAATTATTTATTTGTTGCATTTTCTTCGTAATGTCCATTATGGAAATGATTTTCATAATATAATTTAAATTTTGCATTTTATTTCACTTTTAACTTTTTTTTCGCAAAATTTGTTTTCTCCAAAACAAAAACTATTAAAATGTAAATAAACAATTCGTTCGAACAGCTGTGCAGCAACTGTCAAACTAAAGCTACAAATTGTAGTGAGAACGGTGGAGATTAAAAAATAAAGCTAATACGGATTTAGCTGCAGTGAGAATGTAGTATTAGCTGTGAAATATATAATAAATTATCTTGCTGGGGGTTTGAAGTAATATTCTTATTATCAGAAGTAGGAACATCTAAGGGGTAGTTAATAGCTGAATTATTAGAACTACGTGGTGGTGAGTGGACTACTTTTGGATTCAAAGTTGATGGAATGAGTAGATCTTCTTAGATTTAGTGGTATTTACAATTCTACCACTACCTCTGGGTGAGTTTGAAATATTTTTCGAACCGCGAACAGAACTACGCATAAGAGTGCTTACAATAAAAATAATTTGACCGAAAAATATTTAAATTTCGCGAAAAGAAAAAAAAAAATCAATATTGGAACGTCAATTTGCATTCGTGAGAGAGGAAGAAAAATCAATTGTGTGCAAATAAAATTTTCATTTGAATTTAAAGATCAATATAAAATTTTGATTTAAATATTTTAGAACGAAAAACTCTAGTTTAAAAAAAAAATTTGTCGTTTGTGGCAAGTGGCAGTAAAAGAAATGAGAACTAAAATTTTGACAAAACCATAAACCTGCATGGAATTTTGAACTAAAAATGAAAGTTAGTATAATTGATTTGAAATTTCTAAATTGTTGAAATTAAATTAAGAAGGAATTTAACTAACTAAAACGGAAAATTTCCTAATTTAAGTATATTTGAAAACGGTTAAAAACTGCACCAAAATTAAAGAATAAATGCAAATATATAAAGGGTCTGCCATCTAACGTTTTTTTTTTTCAACTAGTGCTTATTTCGTGAATGGTAACACTTAGCGCACGTCTGATTTGACAGGTAATTAGTTTTATCCTTCCGCTGAACGACTATGGTTGTCTATACGCTTGAACAACGCTGCGAAATATTGCGACATTACTTTGAAAATCATGGTAATATTGCAGAATGTGTGCGAAATTTGCGTACGGATTTTGGGAGAAGAGAAGCACCGTCAGCTCCGTATGTTCGTTATCTTGTGAAAAAAGTGAAAGAAACTCATCGATAAACCAAAGCGTGAAAAGCCAAAAACAGTACGTACACCCGAGAATATTGCTGATGTGGCAGAAAGTGTGCGTGAAGCGCCATCAAAATCAATTCACCGTCGTTCTCAAGAATTGAACATTTCGGAGGCATCATTGAGACGAATTTTGCATAAAGACCTTGGTGTGACGCCATACAAAGTCCAATTGGTTCAGGAGTTGAAGCCAACTGACCATCCAATGCGTTTTCGCTTCGCTAAGTGGGCCTGCGATCGACTTACAGAAGATGCCGATTTTGCCAAAAAAAAAATCATCTTTTCAGATGAAGCTCATTTTAATCTTGGCGGGTATGTAAACAAGCAAAATTGTCGCATTTGGGGCACAGAAAACCCGCACGCATACATTGAAAGGCCGATACACCCAAAACGAGTCACTCTTTGGTGCGGATTTTGGTCCAGAGGCATAATTGGGCCATTTTTCTTCGAAAATGAGCAAGGAGTGGCCGTTACAGTCAATGGCGATCGTTATCGGGCCATGTTGAACGAATTTTTGTTCACAAAAATTGAAGAGGAGAATATTGGCAACATTTGGTTTCAACAGGACGGCGCTACGTGCCACACAGCCGAAGCTACACTCGATGTTTTGCGCCCTGTTTTTGAAGATCGCATTATCAGCCGCAGAGCTGATGTCATTTGGCCACCTCGGAGCTGCGATTTGACACCGTTGGACTATTATTTGTGGGGTGCCCTCAAAGATAAGTGTTACTCCAACAAGCCAGAGACAATTGACGCTTTAAAGGACAATATTCATGAAGCCATTGGTGAAATACAGCTGCACACAATCGATAATGTGCTTAAGAATTGGGCCGATCATGTAGGCTACTGCATGGCCAGCCGAGGCAGCCATTTGAATGAAATTATTTTCCATTATTAACCGGAAGGATTGTACTTTCAAATAAAAAAAGAAATTTGAGATAATGTTCAGTAGTTTTTTTTATAGCATTTTCAAAAAAAAAAGTTATTTGGCGGATCCTTTATAATGTAAAAATAATACCAAAATATGACAAAAATTTCCTTGTTGAAATTTAAAAAAAAAAATTATCTTTGGTAATTTAAAACCAATTTTATAAAAAAAAATATCATCTTAAATTTTTGTAATAAAAATTAATGAAACTAAATTTTAAAGTGTTAAATATTTGTAAAGAAAATCAATTATATAATTTTGAGAATCCAGCTAACGTTAGAGAGGTACAGGCAAATAGATTTTTAATTTAGTTTTACACCGCTAAGTATAACATTTTGTGACGTGTTTATACTGGCTTGTATAAAACGTTTCCAACACTGATTCAGCTTCATCTAATATTCGACTATGAAAGAGAATCTATTTTGGATAAATCAATAAAAAAAAATTTCTCTTTATATAGGATTATAAGCTTAAAGCCAGGTTCACTAAGGTTTTCGCAAAGCCACAATAAAAACGTTACAATGGACGAAAAGTCATAAATGCGTCCCCCATAGGTGGCCTGAGAATATGAGTTAGAGCTTTTATAATTTTGCAAGTATCGCTACATACGCTTTGATATCGCGTGCCATTGAGGGCCAAAAGTACTTTTGACGTACTTGGGAAAGAGTTTTGAAATTTTGGGAGCCATAATCTCCACAGACTTTCTTCTTCGTTTTCAATTCCCTGACAGAACTTTACCCTTTTGTAGATATGTCTATCGAACAGACATAGGTCAGGTAAATTATCTTTGTTATCAGAAATATTCTTTTTCAAATCTTTATAATCGGGACAATCAAATTCGTCTGATTTCAAATCAATATCGGGAAAACTAACATTAATTTCTAGCGCATCAACATCAAATCGTGACAATGTGTCAGGGCCCTCATTTAGCGTAACTTTTCTATGTTCCATCTTAAAATCGTATCCTTGCAATATGAGACTCCATCGGGCTAGTCTTCCGCTCAGATCCTGTTGGGACATCAACCATTTTAAGCTGGAATGATCTGTTATTATTCTAAAAGGCAATAACTATATATGGTCTAAATCGTTTTACACTGACTATTGCTGCTAAGCACTCAATCTCAGTTACAGTGTAATTACGCTGTAGCTTATTTAACTTTTGAGAAATAAATGAGATAGGTCTTTCTCGGTTATCATCGTCTATTTGGTATAAAACGCCACCTACGCCAACACGTGAGGCATCACACTGAATGATGAACTCTTTTGAAAACTCGGGTTGAACACGGCCAGGGGCGCTAGATAAAGCTACCTTAAGTTTTTCGAAACTATCGATTGCATTAGGAGTTAATGAAAATGCACCTTTTTGTTTACGTGAGCAATCGGTAAGAGGACCAGCTAGGTTAGCAAAATTGTTAATAAACGACCTATACCAGTTTGCCATACCTATAAATCAGCGAACCTTACGAGGAGTTTTCGGCAATGGAAAGTTAACTATGGCAGTCACTTTGTCTGGATCGACATTAAGACAACCTTTCCCTATACGATAGCCTAAATACTTAATTTCGCTCTGGAAAAATTTGCCTTTAGTTATATTTATTGTAAGTCCTTCGTCCTTGAGGCATTTTGCGACCTGTTGGAGTAAGTTAATATGTTCTTCAAAAGTTGAACTGCGGACAAGAGGGTCGTCTTGGTAAATAAAACGTTCTCCCTTAAGCGAGATGGAACAACTTTGTCCAAAAGGCACGACGCGGTACCGGTAGAGGGGTCTGCCTGGAACCGCAAAGGCAGTTTTTTTCCTTTGATGACTCGGGGTGCCTTTTTTGGAAAAAAAAAAGCATCTTTTAAGTCCATGCCACTGATATAATGAGTGTCCTTTAGTCTGCTAAGCAGACCATTAATGTGGGGATGGGGATAGGAATCCCTCTTCGTGATAAGATTTAGTTTTCTAGAATCGAGGCATAAACGTACCTTTCCAGGTTTCCTAACGTTAACAACAGGGAAGCACCAGGGTGATTTAGACTCCTCTATTACCCGCATTTTTAATAAACGATCAAGCTCTTTGTAAACCTCGGCTTGCCTTGGGGGTGAAATTAGATAATGCTTGCACTTTGTTGGAACTGAGTTACCTGTTTCAATGTGGTGTTCCAAAAGATTTGTGCAGCCAAGGCCTAACTTTTCAAATGAAGGAAATTGTAAAACAACTGATTCTAGATCAAGATTTTGTTTGGCTGTTAATTCATGAAAGCAAATGTTTTTATTTTCTGACGGTTCAATGTCCATAGACTCCAATCGGTGTGATGTAAGGTGCGATTGCAAAGCTATGGCAGAAGTCTAAACTTAAATAGGCTTCTTAGGTCAAGGAGGGTACAATATAGAAATCAATGTCTTTAGGAACGCCTTTATATAAAACTGGTAATTTACAGTGTCCTAAAATAGTGTTTTTGGAACCATCGGCGGTTGAAATAAAGGATCGAAAAGGTCTCAAAGGTATATTGTGTTGTTTAATAAACTGCAAACTATGTTTAGCTAACACAGAAATGCCGGCACCAGACTCCAGTAGTACGTAAAAGTTTTTATTAAAAATTTTAATATTTGCATAAGGTCTTTCATCTTCTTTATCACATAAAATAGAAGATTCAATTAATTTACGAAAAGTTTTTCTTTTCTTGAAACGACCTCTACAAGTTGAAATTTTTTTTTAAAAAATGGATTAAATTTGGGATTAATTAAGTTAGAAGATATATCGTCTCAAATTTCCGAGATTGGTGATCTGGATTCATCTTCCTGTGGAAGATATATCCTTTGATCCTTTAAGAACTCGGGATTAGTGTCTCAGAACGAGAGTCCCCGGTGGCCATCTCGTTCCGTTTCCGGTTTTCCATATGGGTGTTTTTACATTTAGTGGTTACTACACCACGTTCTCCACATTTATAACAAAAAATGTGCCTAGTTTCTTCCGGGCAATATATAGGAATGACCGAGAGACAATTCCAGCATTTAATTTTTGAAGAGTCAGGTTTTGTATTGCGATGTGAGAATTGAAGTGCTTCTAGCTGAGGGTCCTTTTCGGATTCACTGTCAAGATCTTCAACTGAATCAATTTCTATCTCATTAACATGACGAGAAATTTTTGAACTTGGTAATGTCATATTACTTTCACGAAGAAACTTTTCGGCATTGCGTGTTATGTCTCTTAAACTGTGAAGAGTCCTAGGGTCAGTGTTAAACAACATAAATTTTAGGTTTGTGGTGACAATTTATTTATTTATTTATTTATTTATTTATTTATTTATTTAAATTTGGTATCCTGTTCAACAAGACATGAATTCTTCAAAACAGGACAGGTTTAAATATGTTAATTGGAGTTTGATTTACAATACAACTTAACATTACTGTGACAATATTAAATATTAATAACAAAAACAGTATTGATTTATATACAAATAATAGATATTTATAAGTGGCATATAGAATTTAAAAAACAAATAAAAAGTATACAGTAAAAATTTTCAATATATATTTGTTAACAGCAAGTTAGTATATGTGCATTGTAAAAAAAATAAAAATTTTCTAAATGTATTGTTGTAAAATTTTCTTTTTGAAAATTGAGCCGTTGCTGATTCCTTTAATTGTAGAAGGTAAACTATTCCAAAGACGTGCTGCATGTATGAAAAACTGCCATTCAGATACCAACGTATGGTGCCGAAATTGAATTAAATTGTTATTTCTCCGAAGCCTACTAAAACGCAATCAGTTATAAAGATATTCTGGTCTCTGGTTACTAATTATTTTGTGTAAAAAAGTAAGACATCTTATTTTTAATAAGTCATCAAAATTGACACCGAAAATTTGCTTTGAGTAAGATGAAATTTGATCGAACATTCTGAGCCCGTAAACGTATCTTGCGATATTGTTAAACGTTATGTTTAGCCTGGACTTACTTTTAGTATCGCAACTTGCAAATATTTCACATGCATATAGTAGTGTTGGTATTAAGTATGTCTTTACAAGTAGCAAGCGTATATTAATTGGTGTACACTATTGGGTAGGCCAAAGTGTTCGTAACATCGAGTACGTTTTACCACAGGCGGCAGCGACATGCTCTGACCAAGTCAATGTTTTATTGAAGATAACACCCAAATGTTTTGCTCGTTCAACGATTTCGATTTTTTGATCATTTATATATATGTTAAGATTGTCTGAGATTCTTGTCAATCTGTTACGCACCAAAATACACTTTGTTTTTTGTGGATTGAGACTCAGTCCATTTGCAGCTGCCCAACGAGAAACACGTTCTAAGTCATCATTCAAATTTCTACTGCAATCTTCAATTTTTACTTTCTTGCTGCTAATATATAGCTGTACGTCATCAGCATACATTCTTATATTGCAGTGAATTAACTGTTTAGGTAGATCAGAAGCATAAATTGAGAAAAGGAGGGGACAAAGGATAGAACCCTGTGGTACACCTCTTACCACAGGAAGGAACGTCGACGCAATTTTATTAGTTTCTATGCATTGCGAACGATTTACTAGGTAAGACTTCATAAGTGCAACAGAAGTTGGTGAAAAGTGCATCATGTTCTTAAGATTTTGTAGCAAAACTGTGTGATCCACCGTATCGAAAGCTTTTGAATGGTCTAACAGCACTAATATTACCACGCGGCCATCATCAATATCTCTCCTTATATCTTCTGTTACATCAGCTAAAGCTGTAATACAGCTGTGTTTGACACGAAACTTTCTTCAAAATATCTATAAGCTTTCCCTCAACCATGGGTTCTCTCATTCGCGAGTTCAATAATAATAGCAGAATGAAAATCATCATAAGATTCCCTTGCTTGTTGCTTACGCATACGAATCCTCATCAAAACATCATGATCCGTTTCTGATGTACCGAATTCTTAAGATATACTATATTTAAGAAGGGGGTAAGAAGGGTCATTAACTTGTTTCATAAGCTCCCAGTACCATTTTTCTGCCTTTCCGCTAAGGAATATTTGACAGTTTTCCAGCAATTGATCTTCAGAACAGCGGGATCTTTTTGAAAGAGTATCAATTTTGAAAAGAAAATCTGAAACGTTACCGGTACCATCGAAAAAAACTTTCCATTTTTCTAAGTCAACTTTATTGTAACGATAAGATATTGGCGGCTGAGTATTACGTTCAGGAGAAACGTGTGACGGGTTACCACTTCCAAAATTTTTAAAAGGAATGTTTGTAGCTGGGTAGCTAGGAGTTCGTGTGTTTTGAGCCAAATTAGAAATAGTTGCTATTATAGAATCTAGTTCTGATCTAAATTCTTCTTGAGTGGATCGAATAGTTTGCTGTACTACAGCTATCAAATTTTCTTTACTAACTGCATTTTCAGCGGTATTTGGCTGATTTTGTGTAATATTATTTTCCGAAGAAGCCATGTTAATACACGAATTTATCCTAGATTGGTTATCAATAAAGCCTGTAGGTTGCAAAAGTTCTTCTAAAGAAGCTTGGCTTAGCTGTGAAATATATAATAAATTATCTTGCTGGGGGTTTGAAGTAATATTCTTATTATCAGAAGTAGGAACATCTAAGGGGTAGTTAATAGCTGAATTATTAGAACTACGTGGTGGTGAGTGGACTACTTTTGGATTCAAAGTTGATGGAATGAGTAGATCTTCTTAAGATTTAGTGGTATTTACAATTCTACCCCTACCTCTGGGTGAGTTTGAAATATTTTTCGAACCGCGAACAGAACTACGCATAAGAATGCTTATAATAAAAATAATGTCAACAAAATTTTACCGAAAAATATTTAAATTTCGCGAAAAGAAAAAAAAAATCAGTATTGGAACGTCAATTTGCATTCGTGAGAGAGGAAGAAAAATCAGTTGTGTGCAAATAAAATTTTCATTTGAATTTAAAGATCAATATACAATTTTGATTTGAATATTTTAGAACGAAAAACTCTAGTTTAAAAAAAAAAATTGTCGTTTGTGGCAAGTGGCAGTAAAAGAAATGAGAACTAAAATTTTGACAAAACCATAAACCTGCATGGAATTTTGAACTAAAAATGAAAGTTAGTATAATTGATTTGAAATTTCTAAATTGTTGAAGTTAAATTAAGAAGGAATTTAATTAACTAAAACGGAAAATTTCCTAATTTAAGTATATTTGAAAACGGTTAAAAACTGCACCAAAATTAAAGAATAAATGCAAATATATAAAGGGTCTGCCATCTAACGTTTTTTTTTTCAACTAGTGCTTATTTCGTGAATGGTAACACTTAGCTCACGTCTGATTTGACAGATAATTAGTTTTATCCTTCCGCTGAACGAATATGGTTGTCTATACGCTTGAACAACGCTGCGAAATATTGCGACATTACTTTGAAAATCATGGTAATATTGCAGAATGTGTGCGAAATTTGCGTACGGATTTTGGAAGAAGAGAAGCACCGTCAGCTCCGTATGTTCGTTATCTTGTGAAAAAAGTGAAAGAAACTCATCGATAAACCAAAGCGTGAAAAGCCAAAAACAGTACGTACACCCGAGAATATTGCTGACGTGGCAGAAAGTGTGCGTGAAGCGCCATCAAAATCAATTCACCGTCGTTCTCAAGAATTGAACATTTCGGAGGCATCATTGAGACGAATTTTGCATAAAGACCTTGGTGTGACGCCATACAAAGTCCAATTGGTTCAGGAGTTGAAGCCAACTGACCATCCAATGCGTTTTCGCTTCGCTAAGTGGGCCTGCGATCGACTTACAGAAGATGCCGATTTTGCCAAAAAAAATCATCTTTTCAGATGAAGCTCATTTTGATCTTGGCGGGTATGTAAACAAGCAAAATTGTCGCATTTGGGGCACAGAAAACCCGCACGCATACATTGAAAGGCCGATACACCCAAAACGAGTCACTCTTTGGTGCGGATTTTGGTCCAGAGGCATAATTGGGCCATTTTTCTTCGAAAATGAGCAAGGAGTGGCCGTTACAGTCAATGGCGATCGTTATCGGGCCATGTTGAACGAATTTTTGTTCACAAAAATTGAAGAGGAGGATATTGGCAACATTTGGTTTCAACAGGACGGCGCTACGTGCCACACAGCCGAAGCTACACTCGATGTTTTGCGCCCTGTTTTTGAAGATCGCATTATCAGCCGCAGAGCTGATGTCATTTGGCCACCTCGGAGCTGCGATTTGACACCGTTGGACTATTATTTGTGGGGTGCCCTCAAAGATAAGTGTTACGCCAACAAGCCAGAGACAATTGACGCTTTAAAGGACAATATTCGTGAAGCCATTGGTGAAATACAGCTGCACACAATCGATAATGTGCTTAAGAATTGGGCCGATCGTGTAGGCTACTGCATGGCCAGCCGAGGCAGCCATTTGAATGAAATTATTTTCCATTATTAACCGGAAGGATTGTACTTTCAAATAAAAAAAGAAATTTGAGATAATGTTCAGTAGTTTTTTTTATAGCATTTTCAAAAAAAAAAAGTTATTTGGCGGACCCTTTATAATGTAAAAATAATACCAAAATGTGACAAAAATTTCCGTGTTGAAATTTAAAAAAAAAATTATCTTTGGTAATTTAAAGCCAATTTTATAAAAAAAATATCATCTTAAATTTTTGTAATAAAAATTAATGAAACTAAATTTTAAAGTATTAAATATTTGTAAAGAAAATCAATTATATAATTTTGAGAATCCAGCTAACGTTAGAGAGGTACAGGCAAATAGATTTTTAATTTAGTTTTACACTGCTAGGTATAACATTTTGTGACGTATTTATACTGGCTTGTATAAAACGTTTCCAACACTGATTCAGCTTCATCTAATATTCGACTATGAAAGAGAATCTATTTTGGATAAATCAATAAAAAAAATTTCTCTTTATATAGGATTATAAGCTTAAAGCCAGGTTCACTAAGGTTTTCCTAAACCTTACCGCAAACTAATATTTCATTGAAATTATAAAAAATTGTGACTTGTAAATTTTAAGGTAGCCTTAACTCATACGATTTCCCCAAACTTTCTATCGTCGATACATAAAAGGATTATAATCTTATAAAGTTTAACTGATAGAAATTTGAGAAAAGATATGAATTTTGTATTAAATTGAAGCGAATTAACAAACGATTATGAATGTGGTATTGCATATTATGCATACTTAATTTCAAAAATTAAAGTCTCACCTTCATAAAAGTTAAAAAAAATATTGGCAACCTTCAGCATTGATTCATCAGCCGATTAAAAAAAGAATTGTCTGTGATTGAAATCTTGTTTAGATTTTGGGTTTATTCCTCTATTTTCTGAACAAATTTTCTTCACAACACTTTTAAAGGTCTGTACTTTATAATGTTTGGCAGGATCGCCATATAATGTTCGACGTTGATCGCAAATTAAAAGAAACACTTGTCGTTTTTCCGTTTCTAAGTCTAAAATGTTAATGCGTTATTTACCAATTATTACCCTGCTTATAAAGAACTTATGAGAAGTTCTAGACTTCTTCGCTAAAGAGAACTTTCTAAAGTACTCTTAATAATTATTAATACTAAGAGAGATGTTCTAACATGCTCTCGATAATCTTGTTTTACATTCAATTAGTTAATGGGGTGTGGGGTTTGAAAAAATGGATACTCATTGAATCAATGTCTAGTGGCGCGCGGCTTCACTCTCAGTTTCATTATTACTCACTGAGAATACAAGTGCTGCCGCATTCCATTCAGTACATTGACCATATGTAGTATATGTGTATGACTCGTGAGTTATGTTACCACATCAACCCCCACCTAAACCACCAAGACAGCAGTAATTATGCTGCCCAACATGCATTCTAATTATTTCTGTATTTAATGCATTTTTTTTTTGTATATATTTATAAACAACAACAATGTATTTTAGTATTTTAGTATTAACAAACATTTAGCTTTGTATATTTTTGCTACAATTTGTAAACAACAAAAACAATGTATTTTGTTTTGGCTGACATAATTAAATTATATTTATTCTTTTGCAACCAAAGTAACAAATATAGAACATTGTTTTTGTAATAATACTTACTTCCTGTCTAGGCCACTACATACATCCACACGAACATACAGTTACCTTTTGCTTTATGTAATTTTATGTTTACCAAAGCATTTTTGTAACACATTAAATTTAAGTTGAATTCTGAATGTTTTAGCTTTTAATTTTATTTGTATGTGTTTTTATCGTCAATTTCATTTATATAATTTTATGTTTATCAAAGCATTTTGTTTAAGTTGAATTTTGAATGTTTTAACTTTTGCTTTTGTCAATTTCGTTCTATATAATTTCATGTTTTAAGAAAAATAAAATCAATATTTTTTCAACCATCAAACGAACACCTACTCTTCATTTGTTTTCTTTGGAAGTAAAATTAACTGGCGCAGTCGGTAAAGCCAGCAAATCGGGACAATTGTGATAACGTTAAATTTGTTTATAAAAAAAAGAAAATAATAATAATATATAAGGATATAAAATAACCCTTTTTGCAATTAAAGCCGCCTGTTCAAAAGTTCAAGGGAATATTGAATTTAGAACAAGTACCGAATTAATATCGATACTAGGCTTGCGAAAAAATTAAAAGTGACAAGCTTGAAAAAAAAGTGACAATAAGTTCGTGAAACCACAGCCGCCTGTTCAAAAGTTCAAAGGAATATTGAATTTAGAACAAGTACCGAATTAATATCGATACTAGGCTTGCGAAAAAATTAAAAGTGACAACAAGCTTGAAAAAAGTGACAATAAGTTCGTGAAACTACAGCCGCCTGTTCAAAAGTTCAAAGGAATATTGAATTTAGAACAAGTACCGAATTAATATCGATACCAGGCTTGCACGAAACAATATTCCTTCAAGGAATATTGCAGAAACAAATCACAATTAACCGAGTGGACGTCTGTCCTTAATTGCTGGTGGAACAACTACTCTCGATGAAGGCAATAATTCTCATAGGGGTCCTGTAAGTACTGTCTGTTTTTATTATAAGAAAAAGAAAAAAAAAAAAAAAAAAAAGAGAATTGTGCACTGTATAAAAAAAATAGTAACTAAAACTTGCAATATTATTATGTTATAAAAACTAGAGTTGAAAATAATAAAAAGAATTATTGGAAATAAAAATTGAAAATTGGTTTTAAAATTAAATCGGAAACAAAGAGAAAAAAAAGGAAAAATATTAAAAAAAAAAAAAAAAAAAAAAAAAAAAAAAAACAAAAAAAAAATAATAAAAAAATAAAGAAAGTTCATTTCATACTTTTGGATTCAGAAATAATTATAATTTTATATTTTACATATATATTTAATAAATTACTTTAATAACAATATTTAATGAGCAGAAAATCTAGATTTCTCCCATATCCTAAAAGCCTTGGAATCTTTAAAACAAGAAGCCTTTCTAACATACCTGAAGATATTAGATTAGATTTTAGTATGCCCTTGGATACCGAGGTTCAAAATACGACAATGACTCAACCAACTATTTTTTCAAATGACATTTTCAATTCACTCAGAATTCCCGACGCAATAAAGGATCTGCCTAAATTTGACGGCAACCCCAGGCTTCTCCATGAATTTATAAGCAATGTGGAGGAAATACTACTTCACATTAGGGGATCAGATAACACTCCGCAAGGACAAATCCTTTTGAGAGCTATAAGGAATAAGGTAGATGGTCAGGCCAATGAAGTCCTGAATATGTACGGTACATCTCTTAACTGGGGTGAAATCCGGGCAAACTTAATATCACACTATTCGGACAAGCGGACAGAAACTTCTCTCATTAGAGATCTCCATTCCCTTAAACAGTATGGTAAACCAATTGAAAAATTTTACAGCGAAGTTATGGAAATACAATCTGCCTTATCAAATAATCTTTTAATTCATGAACCCGACGCAAATGTAGTTAATGCAAAAAGACAGCTTTTCTCTGAAATGTGTTTAAATTCATTTTTGTCAGGTTTACGCGAACCTATGGGTTCCACCATCAGGGCCATGAGGCCAGAATCATTACCAATAGCCCTTGATTACTGTATTAGGGAACAAAATATACACTACATAAGATCGAATAGACCAAGGTATTCACAACCAACAAAAAATTATCAAAACACACCATATCCAAAATATTCACGGGATAATTCGAATATCAGACCAAAATGGGAAAATTACTATCAACCTCGACGAGACTTTAATTATCCGATAAGACCTTATAATACGAATAACAATAATTTTACGCAAAATTTAGGAAATAATAACAGACACTTGTCTTTGCAATATTCACAAACACCACGTAGAAACTTTTCAAATCATAATTCGAATCAACGTTTTGACCACTTTTCTAGACAAACAAATTGGAATAGATCAGAGCCACCACCAGAACCCATGGACACTACTAGTGGATTTTCTAAATTTGAAAGGAACGCTGGTAAATTTAAAACAAGCCCTAGCACTCAATTCAGTAGAATATCCAAACGAAATGAAATGAATAATATAAATGAATTCAGAAGCCCTAAGTATGAGAACCCAACCCCATATTTTAATCATGAGGATAATGATAAGACAACCTTGGACCAATATGAACCTTATAATATTGACGACAACCAGGATTTTCGGAAATTTGCCTCAGACAACAGACAGGATATATAGATTTTAACAAACATGGTAGCGTTCTACCTTATGTTAACATAAACTCACCATTTGGCAGACATTTAAAATTTTTAATAGACACCGGAGCTTCTTCATCCTTTATTAATCCAGAATTCATAGATCCTAAGGATATTGAGAAAAGTAACCCAATTACTATATCTACTATTGTACATAAGTATAAGATAGATCAGAAAGTGACATTGCCTATATTTAAGGAAATAAAAAAAGCAGGAACTTTTACGTTCTTGGTTTTTAAATTTCATGGCTATTTTGACGGACTTTTAGGTTTAGATTTTTTGACAAAAATCGGAGCGAAAATAGATTTGAAAAATGGTACACTGACTACCAGTGAAGTTACAATACCTCTGAAAATGAAACCAAATTTCTCTTCTGAAAACTATACAATAACGGCAAACTCAAAACAACTCGTGAAACTACCAGTTGATTATAAGAAAGGAGACATAATTATAGATACAATACAACTGGACAATGGTTTATTTATTTCTCCTGGCATTTACCATGCTAATAATTGGTTTAGTACAGTGGAAATAGTTAACCCCACTATTAGTGATCAGTCAATCTTCTTGGAGCAACCCATTAAGACAAACCCATACGACTCAACAAATTTTGTTGAATTCAATAACTTTAATACTGAAGCGGAACATGCCGATGAACGGGTCGAAAATTTGTCTGAACTTCTCCGTACAGAACATCTTAATAATGAAGAGAAACGAAAACTTCTAAAACTATACGTCAAATATAATGAAATTTTTTATAAAGAGGGACAAAAATTGACATTTACAAATGAGGTAAAACACAGAATTAGGACAACGGACGACATCCCCATTCATACGAAGTCTTATAGGTACCCGTATATTCACAAAGAGGAGGTACGTAGGCAAATTTCAGATATGTTACAACAAGGAATTATTAGACCGAGTTTTTCTCCCTGGAGTTCTCCAGTGTGGATAGTGCCAAAGAAAAAGGACGCATCAGGGAAACCGAAATGGAGACGCGTCATTGATTACAGGAAGTTAAATGAGAAGAGTATTTCAGACAAATATCCACTCCCGAATATCTCGGAAATCTTGGACAAACTCGGAAAGTGCCTTTACTTTTCTACTCTAGATTTAGCAAGCGGTTTTCACCAGATTGAGATGAGTCCACGGGATATTCAGAAAACGGCCTTCACTGTAGAAGGAGGTCACTATGAATATGTTAGAATGCCCTTCGGACTTAAAAATGCGCCCTCGACTTTTCAAAGGGTAATGGACAATGTCTTAAAGGAATTAGTAGGAAAAATTTGCCTCGTATATTTGGACGACATTATAATTTTTTCGACATCCCTTCAGGAACATATTGAAAACTTAGAAAAAGTCTTTCAAAAATTAAGATTTTCAAATTTTAAAGTCCAATTGGACAAATCCGAATTTTTAAGAAAGGAAATAGCTTTTTTGGGACACATAATTACAACAGAAGGTATCAAACCAAACCCTTCGAAAATCGAGGCTATTCAAAAATTCCCAATACCACGTACTCGCTGTGAAATAAAGTCATTCATTGGCTTACTTAGCTACTACAGAAAATTTATTCCTGACCTAGCGAAACTTACAAAACCGATTACAGAATGTTTAAAAAAAGGTAGGAACATAACTTTGGATGATAAATATGTAAAAGCATTTGAGACATGCAGAAACATTCTAATGAATGACCCGATATTACAATATCCCGATTTTACGGAGCCATTCGTGCTCACAACAGATGCAAGCAACATTGCACTTGGGGCAGTCCTTTCCCAAGGTCGTATAGGTAGCGACAAACCAATTTGTTATGCAAGTAGAACCCTATCGGAGAGCGAGATTAATTATTCTACTATTGAGAAAGAGTTATTGGCCATTGTGTGGGCAACCAAATATTTCCGCCCTTACCTCTTCGGTCGTAAATTCCGAATAGTCACTGACCACAGACCACAGACCACTTACGTGGTTAATGAGTCTCAAAGAACCTAATTCAAAATTAGTAAGATGGCGTCTAAAATTAGAGGAATATGATTACGAGATCATATATAAAAAAGGAAAACTTAATAGTAATGCAGATGCTTTGAGTAGGATTAGACTGGACAATTGTGATGTTGCTGACATAAATATGAACGCTTCGAGCCAATTATCTACAATACATTCATGTGACGAAAATTTAGATGACGGAATCTCAATATCCGAAAAACCTCTTAACGAGTTTAATTTACAGTTATTGTTAGAAAAGTCAGATGAGGGATCCAAAATGACTGTTGAAACCATTTTTAGAAATAAACAACGTCGAACTATAAAGGAGAAAGAATTTTCTGAAGACATAATAATTCAAATATTTAAAAAATTCGTTCCAGCAGGTAAATTGACGGCTGTATTCTCCGATGACTTAACTTTTAAAAACGTTCAAACAATATATTCAAAATATTTTTCAAATGGGAGACAATTCCGAGTCATCCGCTGCAGCAAAATATTATTAGATATAACTGACGAGGATAAACAAGTGGAACTCATACGAAATTGCCACGAAAATAGAAACCATAGGGGAATCATTGAAACGTATGAATACTTAAAGAGACAATATTATTTTCCCCTTATGCAATCTATAATAAATAAAACTTTAAATAATTGCGAAATTTGCAATACGCTAAAATATGACAGACACCCACCAAAATTAAAATTTCAAGTGACAGAAACACCAGACGAACCCCTTCAGATTTTACATATTGACATATATACTATTAATGGTAAATGTATTTTAACTATCATTGATAAATTTTCTAAATATGCGACCGGATATACCCTACCCTCAAAAACAAGTGTTTGTGTACTTAAAGCTCTGAAATCATTTATGAACCTTTTGGGAATTCCTAAGAAAATCGTTTGCGACCAAGGTACTGAATTCACTTCAAACATTTTTAAAGATTTTTGTAAACAGTATGAAATAATACTTCATTCTACTTCATTTCAACAATCAAGTAGTAATTCACCAGTGGAAAGGCTTCACTCCACATTGACCGAAATTTACAGAATTATCATGAACACCAGAAAATCAAAGAAATTGGAAACTGACCACGAGGAAATTTTGGACGAAACATTCATGACCTACAATAACACAATCCATTCATCTACAAAATTCACGCCATATGAATTATTATTTGGAAGGCCATATAATTTTGCAAAGAAAATTAAATTTGAAAATAAACATGAATTTTTGACTAAATTAAATGAATTTAAAGAAAAACTGTACCCCTCTGTTAAAGAAAAGGTCATTAAAGCTAAAATCAGGAATATAAACAATCTAAATAAAACAAGAAAAAACCCAGAGAATAGGGACATAGGTGAGGACATATATAGAAAAGAATGTAGACGAAACAAACTAACTGCTCGATTCTCAAAACGTAAAGTAATAAAAGATAATGGCATTACATTACAAACTACTAATGATAAAAAGCTACATAAGTCGAAAATGAACTCAGAAGAAGAAAGTAAGCAGCTCATATTTAAATATTTTTACTTTACTTTCAGCATACCCCTAGTTTTCGGACAGATTCTGGAGGTTCAGAACTTTGACAAGGAACAAAATATGATAGCAC
Organism: Cordilura impudica; assembly: GCA_963682025.1. NCBI lineage: Eukaryota > Metazoa > Arthropoda > Insecta > Diptera > Scathophagidae > Cordilura > Cordilura impudica. The sequence continues at coordinate 22,621,996 of OY821522.1, forward strand.
TTAAAATTGGCCAAGCAAGAACGATAGAAAGTCATTTTAATTTTATACACATAATAGATTTGGAGGGTTATAACGAACAAACTTCAAAATTATTTAATATAATTTGAGAAACACAGCGTATTAAAAGATGCCGCTAAAGTATGCAAACTAAAACTTAAGGGGCTTATGAACAAACTACAGACGTTAAATCCATACAAACGGAAAAAAAGAGGACTACTCAACGGATTAGGATCTGCAATCAAATGTATAACTGGGAACATGGACGCAAATGACGCGATGACGATAAACAGACAAATTCGGGAACTCGAGAACATATTATCAAACTCAGATAGTATAACGGAAAATCAGAACAATTTAAACAAACAGATGATTTGGAGATTTTTGAACTTGACAGAACATATCAACAAAGAACAAGAAACTATAACAAAATTTTTAAAAGAACTCTCATTCGACACGTCTAATAGTATACGAAAGGAAAATTATGCATTAATGGAAATTCAGTATATGAACGAATTGGCCTATAATATAGATTTGTTATTAGATCACATTTCAGATATAATCGAAGCCGTAATACTCGCTAAACTTGGTATAATTTCAAAACTTATTCTTCACCCGGATGAATTAGGTGAAATTAGGCATCATATGAAGTCCCAAAATATAGAATTAGATTCGGACGGACACCTTTATGAACTTTTAGAACTCCAAGCATACTACAATAACAGCAACCTAATTTTTAATATAAAATTGCCAAATTTATCAAAAGAAATAAACACCCTTTACCACCTCATTCCTCTTCCAATGAATAATACTAAGATAATTACAACTAAACCATATATAAGTTACAATAAGCACAACTTACAGTACTTAACAGAGATTTGCCCAAAGATTGAGAACTTGTATTATTGCAAAACATCGAATGACTTCGAGGAGACCGATAATTCAACTTGCATTGGAAGAATACTGAATGGAAAAACACCAATATGTCCTGTGAATGATGTGGGATTCACATCAACAATCTTCCAACCGGAAGATAACTATATAATATTTATCAATGTAAAAAATCTAACAATAATTTCTGATTGCAGACAAAATTTAACAATAGAGGGAACTTCACTTTTACACTATGCTAATTGTTCGGTCACAGTAGCAGGGACGACCTATAGAGACAACCCATCAACCCATTGGGATACAATCTTCATTGCTCCACCCAACCTAAACAAACTACAGATTGAATCGATGACAGAAACTTTGAATCTTGAAAAAGTAAAAAATTATAGCTTCATCAACAAAAACGATATTTTAAAACTGAGAAAATACACAACCCAAAGAGGAAACGCTACAATGGCAGTAACATCAATAATCGTCTCCTTTGTTATTATCATCCTGATCCTGTTATGGAAAAAACCTAAAATCCACTACTACCCTAACCCCACCGAAGTCGCTCTGTCCCCACCAAACTCACTGTGGCCATCGCTCTACACTAGGGGGGAGGAGTTATGTTACCACATCAACCCCCACCTAAACCACCAAGACAGCAGTAATTATGCTGCCCAACATGCATTCTAATTATTTCTGTATTTAATGCATTTTTTTTTTATATATATTTATAAACAACAACAATGTATTTTAGTATTTTAGTTATTAACAAACATTTAGCTTTGTATATTTTTGCTATAATTTGTAAACAACAAAAACAATGTATTTTGTTTTGGCTGACATAATTAAATTATATTTATTCTTTTGCAACCAAAGTAACAAATATAGAACATTGTTTTTGTAATAATACTTACTTCCTTTCTAGGCCACTACATACATCCACACGAACATACAGTTACCTTTTGCTTTATATAATTTTATGTTTACCAAAGCATTTTTGTAACACATTAAATTTAAGTTGAATTCTGAATGTTTTAGCTTTTAATTTTATTTGTATGTGTTTTTATCGTCAATTTCATTTATATAATTTTATGTTTATCAAAGCATTTTGTTTAAGTTGAATTTTGAATGTTTTAACTTTTCCTTTTGTCAATTTCGTTCTATATAATTTCATGTTTTAAGAAAAATAAAATCAATATTTTTTCAACCATCAAACGAACACCTACTCTTCATTTGTTTTCTTTGGAAGTAAAATTAACTCGTGCCATAGAAATAAGAGCCACCCCATTGTTTGTATACATGACGCTGTACGTTAGCATTTGGCCTACATTCGTACGCTACGACATTTATACACGACACCCCGGTTCTAAAAAAAATCCTACAACTGTTTGTAATAAAAGTTGCTTGATTTTTAAAATGTAGTACGGTGTCTTTGAATTGAATGGGTTTTGTTTTAAGTACAATATGATTCATTCTTGTTTATACTGTTTGGTTAATGTTTACAATAATTTTCGTTTAATTGTTTTGGATTTTGGACTCTTGAAAAAAATATTCGGTAATCTGATTTATTTTAATATATTTTGTTAATCTTCATAATACTAAGTATGGTTTTGAAGTTTTGGTTAATTGAGTCATGGATAGAAATGTACATGTTGTGTTGATTGAAATTTGAATTTATACAGTAAAAAAAAAAAACGATTAAACTTATTGAACTAAATTCTTATTCTATATAATGTTACAATTTTTATTTCTACATTAACAAATTTATAACGTACATATTTTTCTATATATTTATTTGTTTTTGTTTATTTGTGTGCATATTGTTTTCTTTTATACATTTTGTTTGTTTGTCAATTTTTTCATTATATTTCTTTAATAAATTTTTATGTAATATTTTCTCTTTATCTTTAATTTTCAAAGTGACATTTAAGTCATCAATTTTAGTTACTTCATATGGTCCCCTATATGGAGCTTCATATTTTTTTTCTATTTCCTACTTTAACTAGTACTAAATCTCCTATTTTTAATTGTATGCTGTTTTCCTTATTAAATGAATTAAGTCTGCGTTTTCTTTTTACCTCTAGTATTATTTCCCTAGCATAATCTAATGATTTTCTTAACCTAATTTTGAGCTCATTTGCATAGTTATCTATATTGTATATTTTGTCATTGCCTGTAAAGTTTTCACCCGGTGCGTTTGGTAATTTTCCAAAAACTAATTCAAATGGGGGTATTCTGTTTCGATATGTGGTGTTATGTTATATGCAAATGCGTAGTATGAAATCCACTCGTGCAAATTATCTTCATCAACGAAAGATAAAAAGTATTCACTTAGGACTCTATGATTCCGTTCGACTGTACCCAAAGTCTCGCGATGGCATGGCGTTGAGAACCTCTGTTCTATTTTTAACAAATTGCATAATTCCCTTAAAAGTTCGTTTGTAAATTATGTACCCTTGTCAGATTTTAAAGTTTTAAATGTCCCATATCTTAATATCAAACTCTCAACCATAGCCTTTGCTACTGATTTGGCTTCTTTTGTCTCCATAGGAACTGCTATAATGTATTTTGTCAGTTCACACTGCTTTGTCAGTATGTATCTGTAAAAACCTGATGGACGCAGTGGTCCTACTGTGTCAATTACCACGGTCTCAAAACTATTCCCAGGTGTGTCCGTTATATTGAATGGTTCCTTTGTGTGCCTTATCTGTTTGTTCCTTTGACAAAGATCACACGTTGATACATATTTTCTTACCATCTTGTGCATATTCTTCCATACATATTTTTGTTTAAGCCTAATTAAAGTCTTTCTTATCCCGAAATGACCTCCGCAATGTGTGTTGTGATACAATTTAATTAATTTTGTTCTCTCATCACTATCTATTATGTTCTGAGGTTTAGTATATAGTATAATTTTGACGTCATTATTATTTTTAATCTTGTTAAATTTTTCTTTTAATTTCCCATGGGTTATAATATCAAATATTTCGTCATCTTTTTCCAGTGCGAATATAGCACAATTCAATCTGCTTAACCTGAAACATAGTTTCTCCAACATATTATCTAGATAAATGGGATTATCACTACATTTTACGATCGTGTGGTTCACAGAATGACTATCTTCAATTCGTAAGTATTCCTTTGTCGACTTTGTTAATATAAATTTTAGTTTTCGTGCACGTTTTATATCTTTCATGGATGCACATCCCCACATTTTGAGTTCATGACGCTCAATAGGAGATAATTCATCCCTTTTCTCAGTTTCATATATATCCTCATTATCAATTTTATCATTATTTACCTCATTTTGTATCATTTTCCTTTTCATTGTTCTAGTAATCACCAGCGTCGTTTTGCTTAATTCGTCAATTTTATTGGGTACCATAGCTTTCGGTATGTCAGAATTTAATTCTATTCTTGACAATGTGTCTGCATTTGTGTTGCTTGTCCCTTTTTTAAATATTATTTCGAAATCATAGTCCGATAGTTCTAGTCTAATTCTTGTTAATTTGGAATTTGGTTTTTTATGAGAAAACAGTGCGACTAATGGACGATGGTCAGTCACTACAGTAAACTTTCTGTCATACAGGTATGGACGAAAAAATTGTATTCCCCAGTATATGCCCAATAATTCTTTCTCTATCACTGGTTTGTTCCTTTCATGCTTGTTCAACGAACGGCTTGCGAAAGATATAGGTCTATCTTTGCCAATTTCTCCCTGCAATAATATTGCTCCCAGCGCATAACCTGATGCGTCTGTTGTTAGTATGAATCGTTCCTCAAAGTTTGGATATTGAAGAATCGGTGGACTTATTAGTTTGCTTTTCAATGTTTCAAAAGCCGTTTGACATTGTGTTGACCATTCAAATTTTGCACCTTTTTTTAACATAGCATTCAAACAACTTGCCGTTTTAGCGAAATCCTTTACAAATCTTCTATAGTAATTACAAAATGCCACGAATCTTCTCACCTCGTCTGCATTCTTTGGAATGGGATATCTAGTTATTGCATCAAATTTTGATGGATCCGGCTTGATGCCGTTGGGAGTAATCAGATGACCAAGATATATCACTTCTGGTCTCAAAAATTGACATTTATCCGGATTTAGTTTCAAATTATATCTCCTTAGTCTGTCAAAAACCCTCACCAAATTGTGATTATGGTGTTGTATGCTACAACCGAACACTATGATGTCGTCAACATAGAGAACTGCCTCTGATTCCAATCCTGACAGTGCCACTGTCACCATACGCTGAAAACTGTTTGAAGATATCCTCAATCCAAAAGGTAGTCTCTTAAACTGAAAATGACCATTAGGTGTAGAAAAAGCTGTATATGGTCTGGACTTCTGATCTAGCTCAATTTGGTGGAATGAGCTCGTCATATCCAAAGTTGAAAAGTATTTGGCTCTGCCAAGTCTGTCCAAAATGTCATCCAAACGCGTTAATGGAAACTTATCATTCACAATTTTGTCATTGAGTTTCCTAAAATCCACGACTAATCTCCATTTTCTTTTGTCCGTGTTGCCCTTTTTCGGAACCAACAGTAATGGTGCGTTATATGGACTAATGGATGGTTCAATTATGTTCTTCTCTAATAGCCCCTGGACCTGAGAATCTATTTCCGCTGTGTGTGTGTGTGTGGTAGGCGGTAATTCTTTATGTATACTGGATTTTTGTCATGTAAGTCTACTGATTGTGTGTAGAAGTTATTTGTGGTAAGGTCCTCATCCTCAATATGAAATATCGATTGGTATTCTCTCAGTATTGATTTAAGTTCCCCCACGTCTTCATCATTCAAGTCTTTCAAATTTAAGCTTTCCAATAATTTCTTAAACCTTATTTCCGCATCTCTGTTATTGCCTCCAACACTTTTGACTGAACAAATCTCATAATCCTTCAATGGCATGGTCTCCACCCTCATGTTCTCAATTGTTATTACCTCATTCGTTACATTCAACAATTTAACGTGCTGGTTTCCCCTTTTGGGTACTATTGCATTTGCCAAATAAACTCCTTTCGTTATTTCCCTATTCAACACAACAGCGTCCTCCTCTAGCTTCACATCAAAAGGTACAATTATTTCACTTCTGCCCGGAATTGTTATCTTATTAACTCTAAAAACACTATCGTGAATCGGGATCGTCTTAGTCTCATCACCAATGCTGAAAGTTAGCACATATCTGTCATAATCGATATTACATCTATATTTAGTTAAAAAATCTCTACCTAAGATTCCATCGGTATTTATTGGTATATTATCTGCAACCATTTGCAATTTATGTTGAATTTTCATATCGTCTATTTTTATTCCTATCGTTGTCGAACCAATTGATCTAATTATTTGTTTCGAAATCCCCGTCAAATTACAGTAGTCATCAGGATCTTCCTGGTATCTATACAAAAATTTCCGTTTACAAAGCGATATGTCCGCACCTGTATCTATCAAAAATGTAACTTCCCTGTCCGTGTCATCAATATTCAATCTAACGTAACTTCTAAGGTTCGATGCTATACTGTATATCTTTATCGTTTCTACTGTGCTGTTTCCGAAGACTGGGATGTTATCATCTCCGGAATTTGGGAGTTTCCCTGGTTCTATATCTGATTCACATTACGATACCTTCTATTATTGTTATTTCTATTGCTACCTCTTTGTACGTTGTTATTATTATTCGTATAGTTATTAGTGTTGTTTCTATTGTTGTTGTAATAAGCGTTGTTCCTGTAGTTGTTATTATTGTTAGTGTTCCTATTATTGGTGTGGTTGCTTCTATTCGTATTGTTTTGGTATGCATTGTTCCCTCTGTTTCTATTACCAATCCAGTTATTATGTCTTTGGTTATTATTACCATTAAGATTCCTATTATTGTTGTTAAAGTTGTTATTATTTCTACGAGCACTGTTATTTGTTCCAGAATTGTTGAATTGTGCCCTGTTAAATAAAATTTGATTCTGCTTTATTCTCGATTCTGATTTTTCTGCTATCTTTAAAGCGTCCGTAAAAGTCGTCACCTGACTGGCATCTATAGTGGATACCGTCTGAGCATTTTGTAATCCATTTACGAAAGTGTTATACGCTATTTTACTATTTGTATTCACTATCGCGCTTCTGTTTGCCGCGCCTTCTTCAGCAATTTGAATTTCATTTAGTTCTGCTATTAAGTTTTATATCCTGTTGGCAAAACCAGTAATGTTATTATCTTTTTGCCTTAGTTCATTTAGGATGGTGTTCGAGCTTTTCAATGACCTATATGTTGTTTTTAGAGCTGCTATAAGCCATCTACCGTAGTGGGTGCATTACTCTGCCTTACTCTATTCTGTACCTTACTGTCCAATTTTGCACTAAAGACGAATTCTAGGAAAAAATTTTGTTTGTCTTGTGGTATCGTCTGTGCCACTAATTTTAAGCTCATTACAAATCCTAACATATCCTCTTCTCTACCAGTGAATGATGGTATCAATTTTGACACTGCAGACAATTCACTTAACTCCATGTTTGTTATTACTATTTCTGGTCTATGCTCTAAATTATTTTTCTTTTTACTATGTCTTTCCAATAATTCAATTGCTTCTAATTTTAGCTTTTTAAATTTTCCCAAAAATGTTTCGCCAACATCAATGGGTATCTTATCATCTATAATTGTATCTTCTATATTATTTTGTAAATTTTCTATCTCTATTCTTTTATTATTTACCGTCTCCTGTGAATAAGGTCGGTTTAAAGATTTTCTAGCATTTGCAATTAATGCTTCTAAAGAATGTATGACATTCTCCATATGAACCAATTATTGACAATATTAATGTATTTCTTTTTACTTTTCCTTTATTGATATTTATATAATTTTGATTCACATATGTATATAAAATATTTTCTTAAAATTATTATATAATTATAATGTAAATACAATAAAATTCATTTTCTTTTCATATATATGTATATAATAAATTTTTTTTTTGCTTTTGTTTTTCTGTTACAATATAATTATTGTTGAATTTCAGTCATTTATTTTATATATATTTTTTTTTTGTTCTTGTATTTTTTTTGTTTTCAGTAAGTAATGGTTTTCTCAAAAGTTTTTTTTTTATATTTTTCTTTAAACTGCATTACGTACTGAATGCCTACGGATTTGTTTTTTTTACGTATTTCTTTAAATATTTTATTATTACTACTATGGTTGCCATAGCGCAAATCAGTATTAATACTGGAGCGTTTACCGTTGCTGTTACTACTTCCTTTATCTTCGTTTGTGTGCTACCCATTATTAAAATTTATTTTAATTCTCGAGAGGAAAGAAAATGTTATATAACAAAATTTATTGTTGCACTAATTTAACGTTTATGTCTAACAAAGTTCTATTTATATATATGTGTATAATTTAATTTATTTTATTAGCATTCTTATTTTCATTTTTCCCTTTTTATGCTTCTTTATGCTTTTTATTTCACTCTTTAATTTTGTTATTTCTAATATTAGTTTTATTCTTCTATCCTCATTTTTCTCGTACGTCAGCTCATGTGACTTTACAGCAATTTGTTTCTTATAGCGTGCCAGCGAACCACCTCTGGATTTGTTGCAGTTTGGCAGTGGGAAAATCACTATTGCTGGTTCTGTCTGCTTCTTATTCTTTATAAATTTTGGCCTTGGGCCGACGTTCAATATCTCTGGTCTTGGCTGGTTGTCAACGTTGCCCTCTTCTAGGATCTTAGCCCATCTAATTTCTGCTTGCTGCACTTCTTTCCACAGTTCCTCCAGATTCTCACCCATAGAATCCTAAAAATTATTCCAAAAATTTTTTTTTGCTATCCTTAAAACCAAAATGGATCAAGACTAAGCGTAAGCTATGTTTGTCCCGTTTCCTTTGCTTCCAGATTAAGCAAAATTAAATTTAGCAAAGTTAAATTGCTGTATTTTTTAATTTCTTTTGCTTTGTATCTATCAGCAATTCGGCAGGATCATTATATAATGTTTGGCAGGATCATTATATAATGTTTGGCAGGATCGCCATATAATGTTTGGCACGATCGCCATATAATGTTCGACGTTGTTCGCAAATTAAAAGAAACACTTGTCGTTTTTCCATTTCTAAGTCTAAAATGTTAATGCTTTATTTACCAACAATTACCCTGCTTATAAAGAACTTATGAGAAGTTCTAGACTTCTTCGCTAAAGAGAACTTTCTAAAGTACTCTTAATAATTATTAATACTAAGAGAGACGTTCTAACATGCTCTCGATAATCTAGTTTTACATTCAATTAGTTAATGGCGTGTGGCTTAGTTTGAAAAAATGGATACTCATTGAATCAATGTCTAGTGGCGCGCGGCTTCACTCTCAGTTTCATTATTACTCACAGAGAATACAAGTGCTGCCGCATTCCATTCAGTACATTGACCATATGCAGTATATGTGTATGACTCGTGCCATAGAAATGAGAGTCACCCCATTGTTTGTATACATGACGCTGTACGTTAGCATTTGGCCTACATTCGTACGCTACGTCATGTATACACGACAACTTAATTTCATTAGACTACCAAATGGTAGCCTTTTCGTTGGGCGCTATCTATATTACGCGCGGTCTAATTCGACAAAATTATTTATTATATAACAAAATCAATGCTCGCTTTGTTGTTCCTATATATACTAAATCACATGCTTGATCGTCATTACCCTTACAGTGTATTTCCTAGACAATGTTCTTGCGTTTGTTTTTGTCTATTGGAGCCAACGCAACAACAACATTGTATACGAATAACACTGTAAGGGTAATGACGATCAAGCATGTGATTAAGTATATATAGGAACAAAAAAGCGAGCATTGGAGACGATAACGGGCGAACATAAACAATATATAACGAAAAAGAAAGAGATAACTGCATTATAACAGCATATAATACAAAATGGGCATACAGCTGATTTTAACAAAGTCAGAATACTGGACAAAGAAAATTTTGAGAAGAAAAGGTATATGATAGAAAGTTTACGTATATAACAAAACAAAGAAAAAACAATGAATTTGAAGGGAGATACAGATGGAATGCGCGATTTATATAGTTGCAATACACTAAATCAGCTGTGATATTATTTATAAGTAGTGATGTATTTAAATTGTATACAATTTATGGTTTAATGCTTTTATTAAATGTTAAATGTAGTGCATCTTAATGTTAAAATATTAATTTTACTGTATTATTGTAATAAAATAATGTTTTCTTTTTAATTAAAATAGACAAAAAAAACCCCGTAATGAAGTCAACAATAAATATTTACAAAACGTTGATATAAAATATGTAATAAAAACCTTTTATTTACATTAAAACTTTAGGTCAAAATTAACTCAAATAAATAAACTGCTAGAAAACTTTTAAACTTGGCCAAAAAATAATAATATAATTAAAATAAAGGATATGTTCTATACTCTCTAACTCCTTCACATTCATGCAGCTAAGACAGAATATATTTGGTGCGGCCCTGAGGCATTCAGCGTGTTTCCCTATGAAGCCGTGCCCAGTGATAACAGCAACTACCATCGAAATTTCCACGGGGAGTGATAGTAGCGCACTTGTACGCTTTCGATTCAGAGCCAGCCAGATTTGTCCCGAGTCCCACACGTTAATCCATTAGTATCAACACATTCCAAATCCGCTGGAACCTGTAACTTAGTACCCTGTAGCTATACCCTGTTACCCAAATGAATCTGACATCGAACTGCTTGGCTGTCTCATTTAAGGACGAGCAGCAGTTAACGGTGGTTCTCGTTTTCAGGAACAATGATTCCATAGATTAGCCACGGCTTGTCTATCAGAGTTGATGTTGACTGCGGTTATAGACAGAATATTCCGGCCCAGCCAATCAGCAACTTCCTTTATAGCCAGTACCTCCGCCTGATATACGCTGGTAACTTTCGATCCAGATTTATTCCAAGCTCCCCTGAATATGTTTCGCAAACAACTTGACCATTCAGTTTCGATCCGTCCGTGTAGAAAGTTATGGAACGCCTGCTACCTGGAGTCCTCCCAGATCCAGATTCCCTGGTCGGTAGTAGAATGTTGTAGTGTCGTGCCTGCCAGTCAGGATCATGCCGTGGCCGCAATTGTAGCCTCGACATTGTAGTGTGCTCCTTACTAGAATGGCCGATGAGGCCGCCGACTGCTTCCCAAGTATGTCCAATGGTATTAGGTGTAAGAGGATGCTCACAGCATCTGGAATTGTAGTACGAAGGGAGTCAGTGATACACATAGAAGCGATCCTCTGTACCCTTGCAAGAAGATTGACATTGGAGGCCTTTTAGCAGGAGTGTAGAGCTATAGTCGCCTTCTTCGGCCACTCCTGAAGATCAGCTTCCTGCCCACGAATACCCCAAGATATTTGTCTCCATCACTTCAGTGACATCGAGAGAAATAGGATCGAAAAAAGGTCGTGAAACGAACAAGTTCTGTTTTGGTCGGATTTACCCCCAGACCACAACTGCTTGTTCAGCTAGATAACACCATGTTCGCTCGTTGGCTATGGCCACGTCATTAGCATAGGAGACTGAGTTCAGCGCTGAGTTCCAGAGAAATATTGATAAAAAGCCTCCTTGTGGCGTTCCTCTGTTCACAAAGCGGGATACAAGAGACATCCCCAATTTAGACGTTATCCTCCTGTTTCAAGTAGATTTCGAATCAATGAGATGATCACATAATTATTTCCTAGACTAGATAGTGCCGCTACTATCGAGTCCGATATTGTTAAAAGCCCCCTCTATATCCGAAAAGGTTATCATGGTGTATTCTCCGAGCGATTTCTCGATGGTACCTAGAAGCTCGTAAAGAGCTATCTTCGTTGACGTTCCCTTGCTCTAGGCATTCAGTGTGTGAGCTTTTTCAGCTTTTGTAATGAACACCACCTTTGGCTCCCTCCACTTCATAGGTATATACGCTAATTTAATACAGCAAGTGAAAAGCCTACATAACCAGGGAAATATAGTCCGACGCCTGCTGCAATCCAACTGGAATAATTCCGTCAGGTCCTAGAGATTTTTAAGACTTGCAGCTCCTAATCACCGAGGGCAATGATGGTGCGTTAATTGTCTCCGAAGCAATATCTGTCATGCTAGAGTCAGAGTATTCCATCGCCTGAAACGACGCAGAGGAAATGCCAGGAAAATTGGTGTCTAGTAGCGAGCTAAGTCGTTCCCTACTGGATCTTTCAAATAGCCTAACTTGCAAGTAATAGAAACCAGAACCTTTCGAAAACGTCTTCTATGTTGCCCCAGAATTTTATCCAAGAATTACATTTTGCCATTCTAATCTTCTTCTTATAGGTCCTAAGCTGCAGTTGGTAAGCCAACCAATCCTCATTCGGTCTTAAAAACGCTGCCTTGTAAAAGAGTTTCCTGCAGAAGTCTCTGCCCTGCTGCAGCACGCTAGACCACCATGGTGTTTTTTTTTCCCCTTGGCTTTGTCACGAGCAACAAGTATATAAAAATTTCTTGAAAGCTGTCATAATATAATCTACAAGACAATTAATTAATTACGACGTTGGGATAAGGGTACAGTCGCCAATAGCCCAGGAAAGGTTCTCTTGTACTTAAACCAATTTGTCGTCTTCAGATTCCTGGGGACATTTTCAACCGGATCCTTTTCTCTAATTAGAAATTTAATATAATGATGGTCAACAAACAGTTTTATCAAATTGTGTGTCCGATACAAAGGTAACACCAAGAACCTCTCTTCGAGTACTAGCTATGAAAGTCGGCTCATTCCATTGTTGCATATATGTAAGCATGAAAGTGTTTTATAATTCTATTTTAATATTTTTTATTTGATTTAAAAAAAAAAAAATTAAGTAGTCATTTAGTTTCAAATTCAAAGCAGAATATTAAAACTTTTGTGTATACTGCTTTGTTGGAATATAACTGAAATGTAGTTTTGGCAACTTGATATCTGACATCTTATTCTACGCCTGATACTAGCTTTACATATATAAGTTAACACACTTAACACTAATACTGCACCCGTGTGAATAATTTATTGTTCTCACAGTAAGGGTGCTGCAAGTTAACATAAGTTAGCATTGCACTTCCAAACAATCCATCTTTCTCACCAAAAATACGGCACAAGTTGTCACAACATAAAACCACACCTGGGTAAACAATTTCAATCTATTTTCCCGCCAATAATTTAGCATCAGGATTCTGGGAACTATTCCTAATCTTCCCATTCTTACATCTTCCCACGCTAACACCTGTTCGGTCTACATAGGAAAATAGCATTTAGTCAAATAAGAAATAAAGAAATAAGAGCTTATCATAAGAATAAAGCATGAGAAAAAATTATGTTAGAATTAAGAAATTTAGTATTTAAGTATATGTCTGGAAAATAAAGAGGTAGGTCATCTACCAATCAAAAGAGAAACACATAGTGTTTTATCGAAATAAAAAGGAACACATAGTGTTCAAAATGGTAAACATCAATTTTCATAATTGGCGTTAACTTATAAATTCTTATAAAGGACGAAAGTTTTTTAATAAAAAATCCTTATGAAGGACGGATGTTTTTATATATAAAAAAAAATTTTATAAAAATAAATTAAAAAATTCTTATAAAGGACGAACGTTTTGAAATATAACAAAAAACCCTTGTAAATATAAATAAAAAATCGTTATAAAGGATGAAATTCTATAAACTTAAAAATAAATAAAAAATTCTTATTAAGGAAAAAAATTTTTAAACACAAATAAATCCTTATAATGTTAAGGCCCGGTGGCACCGATGATGATTCCGGCTAACGATGGCTCAGATCTCAGGAGGTTCCCATCCTCACCAGGTGCGTTCCGTACACAAAAAAAAATGCTGTACCAACTAAAAAAAACTTACCACACAAAACTACAACCATGGTCGTACATATCCACGCTTGCTTATTTTTTTGTCGACCCCTATTTCCGCTCGAATTTTCCCTTTCCTTACACTACCAAAATTGTCTTTATCCCCCTTCTATTACGACGTCATTATTATCATTATTAATTTTATTACACTCTTCTTATTTTATACGTTACAATATTCCTTAACCTTATACCTATCTAACACTATACAACCACAATTTATACAAAAATCACAATATACATTTAAGTCATTCATGCAATAATTTTTTGTTTTAAGTTTAACGTTATTTTAATTATTTTAATATTTCTTATTTTTTCTTATATATTTTTTATTCTAACATTTCTTTTTATATATACTTTTCACAATTTTTGCTTCTATACATTTACTTTATGCTAACAATTTTACTTCTATCCAATTTCTATATATTTTCGTTTTCATTTAACCTGGTCCGCATTTACTTCTGTAATCCCTGGTTTTATTTTTTTTTCAACCCTTCATAAATTCAAAATCTTTTCTAATCCGCAAACAAAACAGTTATCTCTTATATTTTTTCCTTTTTCAGGGCTCAAATCTATTTTTTTTTATTATCCCATTCGGATACCGCATACCCCTCAAAAATCTGTAGGAGCTCCCAAAAATTTTATAATCTCTGACAACACCGCAGATTTACTTGTGCCCTCGCCTTGATGTGAACCCCTACCATGCTGTTTGTTAGGAGAAAAGTGTTTTTCTTAACTATATCTTATTTCTTTAATTTAAATCTTAATTTTTCCGCAGACTACTGTTTCTCTCGCAGATTTCCCGTTCAAATTTCACGTAAATTTTTTTTTTATATATCAAATAAATGTAAATTCCATAAAATGATTAACATAAAAAAAAAAAAAACTGCATAACACGAATATTGTAAGAATATAAAAGTATGATATGTATACAAAAAAGATAACTATAGTATATAATAAATGTAAAAAAACTACTTAAATTAATACACTTATTTTTTTAACTTGATCATTCTTATTTTTTATATAAGTTAAGGTTTGTCACACTTTCACTGTGAAAGACATACCACCCAATATGGCGAACAAGTCAGTCCGCCATTCATGGCTCCCAATATGGAGAACAAGTCAGTCCGCCATTCATGCCGCCCAATATGGTGAACAAATCAGTTCGCCATTTATTTTCATATTTTCAGAAAACATGCCGCCCAATATGACGGACATTATGTCGGCATTCATATCTGTGAAAATAAATATGCTGCCACCCCACATGACAGATAATTTAGTTCATTTATTTTATAAATGTTTTGCCCTCATCAAACTACTCACAACGGGCACAAGTATGTCGCAATCTCATAGTGCAGTGTTTTACATTTGTCATTATGTCACAATCTCATATTGCAGTCAAGACTGGTACACTATACCTTACTTCTGTATCTTGTCGCAACTTTTCCGCAACTAAACTTGTGTGTCGTATAACTAGATCATGAAACCTTATTGTTACGGTAATATTCCCAAAATAATGGATTATATATTCTAGATGTTTCTTAAGTTTCGGTATATATGTACTATCTGTTTTCCTACAAAACTCCATCTTTATTTAAAATAGGCATCATTTACTTTCCCTGAACATTTTTCATCCTATTTTATCCTCATCTCATCCTTGATTCGCCCTTCTTCCTCCATTTCGTCCTATCCTTACATATATCCTTCAAATCAGCCCTTCCTCATACTAGGCTCTCATGCAGATCAGTTCTACTCATATTTTTGAATATTTTAATAATTGTTTACAAATATCCGATATAATTTTACTGTCAATTTTTTCCGTTTTACTACAATACTATATGGTCTCACATCTTACACATTTTCCTCGCGTTGCCAATTATAACATCAGTTCGCTGTGCACTCTAATACACACTGGCAACGGCATTCTTTTCATCATTGATAAAACAAAACACATACATGTAAGCACAGTTTACACCAGTTGTGTCAGCTATGACAGCTGTCAAAAACGCAATCTCGAACCGTATGGCTTTGTTTACCTTTTTCTCCATTTTGTTTTGGTAAAGAAGTGCGAAAGAGATTAAAAATAGAATATACAAAACATAATGTGTGCAAGTGAACAGCTACACAACATTTTTTGAACCACCGACAGCATTAAAAAATAAAAACAATGCAAAAATAGTGAGTATAAACATTGAAAAAAATCCTTAAAAATGTATTTTTGACAAATTAACATTTAATTTAGTAATATAAACATTTCTTGTTGAAATAGGGGTTGGTTTTCCAAAAAAAGTGTGGAACCAAGGACTTACTCTGCCAAAATAAATCACAAAAATAAACAATAAAAATTAGGTTTTTTTATATATTAAGCTGCTAAATAATTCCAGGATTACTTCGCTTTAATTTTTTTCTCTCCGAAAATGGCGTTTTTACAAATTAAATTTTGCACTAAATTTACTAGCTGCTTCGCAAGCGATCTCAAGTCGATGACGATAATTTAACGAGTGACAAATTCGCGGTTTTAAAAGATATTACATTTCACAAAAATTCAAATAAATGTCAATCAAAAGAAAGGCTTAAAAACTAAAGCGGCCTCTGGATTTCAAATTCCATACCAATTCGACAAGTCGCTTCTAACAGTGGGACCTCTTTAATGCTCACGTAAATATCCCGACCGCCTTGCAATACTGCAACAGGTCAAGACTCCAATCCGCCTAAGAAATCAATCAAAGAAAAAAAAGAAAGAAAAGTAATACCCCTGGAATTCAAAATTGAGAAAATCCATTTATTATTTCCTGTTATGCGAAAACAAAAAAATAATTTAAAATGAGAAGAAAAAATAACAAAAATCATAAAAATAGTTATTCCATGGACTTGAGCTAAAAATCTTCACCATAGCCGCCAGTTCATCTACGCCATAAAAATAACTAAGAAACTAAAAAATAGTCAAAAAACAAATATGCAAATTAGTCTATGTATCATGGTTAAAATCCGAGACAATAAATACTCGTACAAAAATTATTGGGCACATGCTCCCGATATAATATATCCGAAGGTGGTAAATTGGGCTAACGGTTTACCAAAAGAACCACCCATAACCACGTTTCGGATAATACGGGGATATGTCACTACCCAGTGTTATGTGAACCGGAGCTGCTACGTGGAACTGAGGGTCATCTAACTGCAGCCCGGGAAACTCATACATAAATCTTGCATCGACAGACTCCTGAGGTGTAAGCACATTATGTCGTCGCCGGACTTCTGCATACGTCTCAACCGTTGAACTCATCCCACGGCTTCCCCGAATGCTGACCAAACACCTTTCTTTGTTGCCTATACGAACGGTCTTCGTACCAAGACGGCGAGCAACTTCTGGTGACAAAATTGAGCATTCTGCGCTCGGATCAATCACCGCTCGCTCATAAATATATCTCTCCCCGGAGACAATCCTAATCATCGCCGTCGGTCTCAACATAGTCATCTCGTTAATCTGATAGACTGGTAAATATCGAATTTCCTATAGTTCCTCGAATGACTCGGAACCAACGCTTGAGACGAACTAGGTCTCGCACTTTCCCGACCATTGGACGAATGAGGTCCCCTGGCTGTGTTTTGGGACGAACTAGGTCCTCTACACTTTGGGCGGGTCGACGAACTAGGTCCCCGTTTCAAACGCTTTATTTTATTACTATATTTACGGGCGGACGAACGAGGTCTAGATCCCGGTTTATGAAGCAGTGTGTGGTGCATGTCACCACACCGTTTACACTTCCCCATACTTTCACAATTACGCCAGGTGTGGTCGTGGCTTAGGCATCCTGCACAATACTTATAAATTGAAACGAGTTGCATCCGTTCTTGGTGGTCGACCTGGAGAAATTTCTTGCAAAAGCGCAAGGGGTGGTCCTTCAGACACACTCTGCACACAATTCTGCCGGTAGTGCGACGACCTTCAGCACATTTCTTTGGAGAGACCATGATACTATAAACAAATAATTAGTAGATATAATAGACCCTAATACGTCGGAAGAGCTACAAGCTTCACGACTGGTCTTACAACTCTTACGTGACCATCTTTGCCTTTGGGCAATTTTGCAACTCGGCCTAATCGCCATTCATTCATCGGCAGGTTATCATCACGAATGACAACCATATCACCGACTTCTACATCCTATTTCATAAACTTCCATTTATTTCGTTTTTGCAAATCCTTAAGATACTCATCTTTCCACCTAGTACATAAACGTTGGTTCAATGTCCTAACCCTTTGCCAACGATTGGTGATGCAAAGCGGTTATTCAGAAATTTCTATTTCCGGCGGTGCCAGCAAAGGCCCGCCAATTAAAAAATGGCCCGGTGTGAGAATATCTAAACATTCAAAGTTTTCCGTTAGAGGGCACAAAGGCCTAGAATTTAAACAGGCCTCTACACGCGCTAGTAAAGTAGAAAATTCTTCAAAAGTGTACTTTAACCCACCGGCAATTCTTCTAAAATGGTGCTTAAAACTTTTGACACCTGCTTCCCATATGCCACCCATATGAGGTGCGCCAGCGAGGTTAAAATTCTAGCTAAGGCCCTGTGGTCCATAATTAGAGTTAACTTCCGACCCAACATTACGCAAAAACTCACGAAACTCAATGTTTTAAACCTTTGAAGCTCCGACAAAATTGGTTCCATTATCCGAATGCATCTCCTTTGGATACCCACGACGAGAAACGAACCTTAAAAACGCTTCCAAGAATGCTGGTGTCGACAAACTGCTGACCGCTTCTAAATGAATTGCCTTCGTGGCGAAACATACGAACAAACATACATAGCCCTTCGTAATAAGGCACGCTCTACCAGTAAAATTTCAAACGGACCAGTGAAATCAACTCCCGTTGTGGAAAAAGGACCCATAATAACCGTATGAGCTGTGGGCAATGCTGCCATTATCTGACTCCGAGTCGCTTTTTTCTGAATAGTAGAACTTTTACATCGGCCTATAACTGTCTTTATCAGATTCTTAGCGTTTCGAATATAAAACTCAGTCCGCAAAACCCTTAGCATTAACTGATTTCCTCCATGTAGCGTAATCTTGTGAAGAAAAGTAATAAAGAGATAAGCAAAGCGACACTTTGATGGTAGTATAATAGGAAACCTCTCATTATACGTAAAACTAGGCGCATTCGCTAGGTGACCTCCAACCCGTATTGTGCCCTTCTTATCTAAAAATGGGTTCAAGTTTAACAATTCGCTTTTCAAAATAATTTCCTTATTTGTTAATTTCATATATTCATTCGGAAACCACGCATTCTGGGCCACTATTATCAACTTCTCTCTAACGGATTTAATTTCGTGCGGGGTGACATCAATCGATTCATAAACCGGCCCATTTACCTTCAGGATGACAGAAATTCCCCTAACTACTAAGGCCATCACACGTAGGGCCCTTCGATATGAGGAAAAATTTTCCAATATATCATAAAATAAGCGAAACAAACAATACGTGCCCGTTCTTCTTCTCTCGTACCAAAATCCTTATTCGGAGAAGTGTCCCAGCGAGCATTAGACAACCTAAGCCATGGTGGACCATACCACCAAATACTGCTTCCAACCAAGTCTTGGGGACGAACTCCCCGGCTTATCAAATCCGCAGGGTTGTCACTAGAATTCACATGTCTCCAACAATCCTTACCAATCTTGCCGACAATTTTCGACACACGATTAGCTACAAAAGTTGTCCATGAATTAGGAGGTTTCTGAAGCCACGCTAAAACTGTTGTGGAATCACTCCAAGTATAAAACTTTGTTCTTGTCTCGTCGAAATTCAAATCTTCTTTAACCGTATCCAGCAAATCAGCTTATAAAGAAGCGCCACACAGTTCAAGCCTAGGCAACGAAATGGTTTTCAGAGGAGCGACTCTAGATTTCGCCAACAACAAGTGAGTCTGAACCGAACCGTCCTCACCCTCCAGTCTGACATAAACACAGGCACCATACGCCTTCTCTGACGCATCTGAAAAGCCATGAACTTCCAATTTGGCAGTGGGTTTAAAGCAAATCCAACGAGTAATTTTAATCTGATCAATGTAACCGTAATCATTTAAAAACTGTTTCCATTTCAGACTACTGCTTTAAGATACAAATTCATCCCAATCGGTCTTTTCACTCCAGATCTGCTGCATCAACAATTTGGCTATAACTATGATCGGACCTAACCACCCTGCGAGATCAAAAAGCTTAGCAATAGTAGATAGAACTTCCCTTTTCGTGAAATTATCTTTCAAGGAGATCGGAGCAGTTACAAAATAAAACTGATCCGTCTTAGCATTCCATCTTACGCCCAAAGTTTTAGTGGAACTAACATCCACAATTTCTAAAAATTTTTCCCTTAACAGATGGTCAGATGGCAACCCTTGCAAAACTTGAATATCATTCGAAGTCCACTTTCTCATTGAAAACCCAGCCGATGATAATGCTAATATTAACTGCTTTTATCCGAGCTTTTATCGCCAGTGAAATATCATGGGCTCCTGCCAAAGCGTCATCCACATACATCATTTGCCTCAGAATTTTTGATGCTAAAGGCCTTTTTTCTTCTACGCCATTCGCTAATTGCAGCAAAGTTCTAATGGCTAAGAATGGTGCACAATTAACGCCAAAGGTGACAGTGTTCAACTCAAAATCCTTTACATCTTAATTTAGGTCCCTACGAAACACTACTCGTTGATAAGCAGTCTGTTCTGGATCCACTAGGATCTGTCGATACATTTTCTCTATGTCTCCATTAAAGACGTATCGATAAAAACGCCATCTTATAATCAAAAGCATAAGATTATTTTGCAATACGGGACTTGACGCGTTAAATACCACCCTAACTTTTGTCGAAGAACTCTCAGGTTTAAAAACGGCATGATGAGGTAAATATTAAGACCCGTCGAATCTAACATGGTATTTTCTACCTGAACCATATGACCTTATTTCTCATATTCGGAGAAAACATCGTCATAAACCAACTTTAATTTTAAATTTTTGAGCAGTGATCCCTCATTCCTTACGAATTGCCGATAAGCTCTTTCCCGAGAAGATCCTAAACACATATCGGACAGATATCGAGGCCTGAAAGGCAGCGAAACAATATAACGTCCTTCCGAGTTCCTCCTCGTGGTTTTACTGAACAAATCTCCACAATACTCATCCTCAGGAGACAACTTCGACGTTTGAGGCGGTTCTTCTAACTTCCAAAAATTTTCAAGTTGTTTGTCGTCCAGGCCAATCTCTGTGTAAAATGACACACATGTAGTAAATTCTTTAGAATTACTCTCAGATAGAGGACCTGTCAAAATCCATCCAAAAATGGTCTCTTGAGCCATCACACATTTCGTTTTACACCATCTCACATAATATAAGGATAAACGTCGCCTCCTATTAGTAAATCTACCGGACCACTTTTCGGAAAATTTGGGTCAGCTAAATCGATTTCCACCAATGAGGTCAAACCAGAAATATCCATGGTTCTGTTCGGTAATTTTCCAGTTAATTTTGGTAAAACTAAACCAGTTACCTCCAAATTAAATTGACGATTTATAGGATAACTTAAAACTTAAGAGCGTTGCCTTTGGACTGAGCCAGCAATAGCATCATTCAACCCAGATGCTCTTGCGTTGATACTCCTGACCGGTAAATTAAGGCGCCTCTGCAACTTTTCCGAAATAAACGTTGCCTGCGACCCTGAATCAATAAGTGCCCTTGCCCTAAATACTTCTCCAGAGTAATAATGTTCACGATAGCTGTCCCTAGAAGTATATGCCTTGATGTCATAGCAAAACAGTTTTGAATGGCTG
The DNA here is from genome assembly GCA_963682025.1 of Cordilura impudica. Taxonomy (NCBI): domain Eukaryota; kingdom Metazoa; phylum Arthropoda; class Insecta; order Diptera; family Scathophagidae; genus Cordilura; species Cordilura impudica. Next base: position 22,643,562 of record OY821522.1, read on the forward strand.
TGCTCATCGCAGCCGCTTGGCTAGTACTTGGTCCGTCTGCATACTCATCAGCTGAGAAAGATCGAGGCACTTCCCTATGCAATAATGAATTGTGCTTAAGATGGCACGTCGAACAACTAAGATTGTTCTGGCAAGCGCTTACGCTATGACCGTCACCTAAACAGTTAATACAGAGGTTATGCCTTTTCACCAATACAAATCTTTCACTAGGAATCATTTTCAAAAATTTGGGGCAACTTTTCAAGGGATGCTCTTTCAAACAAGAGACACAAGATTTTTTCGCCACTTTGGTCGGATACGCACTGATCTCCTTCCCGTATTGGCAGCATTTCCAAAATTAGGACTCACAGGCAGGCTTCATCTGTTCCAGACTTCGAATGTCTGAAATGGTTTCTAACGATTGAAACCTGGAGGTCAAAAAATCATCCAAATCTGCCCATTGAAGAACCTCAGTCTTATTCATCCTGTCTGTTCCCATAATGACAAGGTAAGGACTGACATTTTCGTCGAACAAAGGTATACAAAAATTGGGTCCCAATTCGAGATATCAATTTCAAGCAGCCGAAGTGCTGATATTGAGTTATTAATATCGCGTTGCAACCTTTTTATCTCGGTTGCCGATTCCGATTTTACCGGATTAAACAAAACTTTTAATTGCGCGTTCACCAAAATCCTCTTATTCTCGTACCTATCTTTCAAATTTTTCCACGCACCTAAAAATCCTTCGTTAGTGAGAGGGGATTTTTTCACGATTTCCAACGCCTCACCCCGAGCGAATTGTCGTAAATAAAATAACTGTTCAACGGAGGCTAAATCGGCACCGTTTATATAAACTGCCGTGAACATATCCCGAAACGATGGCCAAGATTGGCATACCGAAGTCCAAAACTATATTTAATTCAATAAAATTAAAAAAACAATTATTCTTTCAAAATACGAATTTTATTTTCCGATATTGTAATTAAATTTCGAATACCGAAACGAAATTACCGAAATCAAACAAAGAATAAACAAAAATCTATCAAAACAAGAAATTGTTACTCAAAAAAAACAAAAAAAAATAATAAGAAATAAAAGCAAACAAAAACTTTAATCACTTGAAAGATTTCCACAAATTATCTCAAGGAACTTTTGCAAAGCTGATATAATTGAATTAAAAAAAAAAAACTTATACGAATTCGCCAAAAATTTTATTTTATTAATGAAAAAGTTTCAAAATTCCATCAATATAACAATAAATAAATATATAAAAATAAGTCGGTACAACAGTATAAAATTCTCTGTTCCACAGTATAAAATTCAAAATAAAATGCTGTACTAACTTCAATTTCAAGTTACAATTTCCAATAGTCCGAAGAATAAAACGCCAATGCAGCTAAAAAAATTTTACTCCAAATGCAAAAAATTTTCCAATAGGCAATGTGAACAAAATAAAGTAAATGTATCCTTTCCTCTGAAAATATACACAAAACGCACCTGTTCAATCCGGAAAAAATTAGATTCAAATTTTAGTAATGTAAAATGAATTAATTCTTTTTGATCTCTGTACTGATTTTCTCAAATTTAAGTCCAAGATGACTTAAACTATCAATAAAATATCGAATGTGTCGGACAAAGAACGCACTACTTTACAGCACCGCAAATTTCCAACAAAGTGCTAAAGCTTCCACTTCCTTCTCACCTAAAGGGTTTCACGAGAGAAATTTTGCGCAATAACAAACCAAAAAAAAAATAATTTCCAAAAGAAATTATTCCACCAGTTTTAGCTTTATTACAATTTCACAGAGCTATGTATGTCTATTGAATTTCAATACTGAAACTATAAATCTTTACAATGGTATATATTGAAATGAAATTATACCTTGACAGCTCTGAACTTTTTATTCACGAAATTTAATTTGCATAAAAGGAGTCGCCATCATGCTCAAGCCCTTCCAGAAAAAACAAAGAGAAATAAAAACAAACAAATTTTCATTTATTGGAAAAAAATTTTTCAACACAACGTACCTAGTTTCTTGCACACTGCTGTTCAACCAGACACATATACACTTCTTGAAATATGGAATTTTTTGTTTTCCCTTTTATGCGACGTTTGTTATTTAAAACCAAACACATACACTTTGTCATACGTATATATACAAACGTACCGTATATATATTTTTTATGTACGTAAATATTTTTTGCACAAACACACTAAATTAAATTTAACACAATTCACTCTGTATGTAAGTATGTAAAAAAAAGAAAACAAAAAGTGGAGTAAATGAAGATGGCAGATGGCCGTGTTTACAACGTACGACAGAGTTGTAGAGTCGCAATTTAGCTATCGACAAAAGTAAATTCTGTGATTATACAGTTTTTAACTTTATTATAAAAGTATAAAAAAAGTATTATATATTTTACTTTACTACCTCTTAAAAATCCAATAACTTTTAAAGTTATTTCTTTAATATATTATTGCGAGGTTTTTTGTTTTTCTTAGAGGATTAACTTTAATATCGACAAAAATTAAAAGGAAATAAAAGGCACTTTACCTTAAAATCCTTGTTGTTTTTTAATTAATGCAGCTTGTTCCACTAAGTCAATTATCCGGTTCGTTTGACCAATAAATATTTTTTGTTGAAATTGGGGTGGTTTTCCAAAAAAAAGTGTGGAACCGAGGACTTACGCTGCCAAAATAAATCACAAAAATAAACAATAAAAATTAGGTTTTTTTTTATATATTAAACTGCTAAGTAATTCCAGGATTACTTCCCTTTATTTTTTCTCTCTCCGAAAATGGCGGTCTTACAAATTAAATTCTGCACTAAATTTAGTAGCTGCTTCGCAAGCGATCTCAAGTCGTTGACGATAATTTAACGAGTGACAAATTCGCGGTTTTAAAAGATATTACATTTCACAAATATTCAAATAAATGCCAATCAAAAGAAAGGCTTAAAAATTAAAGCGCCCTCTGGATTTCAAATTCCATACCAATTCGACAAGTCGCTTCTAACAGTGGGACCTCTTTAATGATCACGTAAACAAATCTGTGGTATTTTCTTTTCAGAAATAAAAATTGTAAAAGGTGCATGTTAAAACCCAAAGCTTGTGAATGTTATAATACCAGTATTGTTACTATAAATGCTGGTAAAATTTGCCAGTTACATTCACCACTATTCAACCCAGGACCGAAAGGAAGAAACCAAAAATTACTATGGCTGAGCTAACTATTGTTCCAGTTGCTGGTGGCGAGACATGAAACTTTTCGCAAGTTGAATTGTGGTATTATTGCCTTAGATTATATCTTGCGTGTGAGTGGTCCTAAATCGTAATTTATCCGGTAATATTCCCATCGCTCTGGGCACTATACTATTGGCTTTATAAATAAAACATTAATTTGGCATTTTTTTACTCCTATAAGTAGACGGACTTATATGTTTTTAGTGTCATAGACACCTAGCTGAAAAGGAACCAAAATTAGACGGAACAGAAGAAACAAAAAATCTGAAATTTAACAACAGTTATCTACAATTGAGAACGCTTCTAAACAACAGCCTCCTAAACAGATTTAATTTTATAAAAGCTAGTTGAAGCAATTACGAACAACAAATACAAAACCACCAAGAACTACAAAAATTGATTGAGTCTTTAGAAATGGGATTGAAGACTCAAAAGAAGACAAAACTCAAAAGACTTACAAAAATTAGTAGATGGACTACAAGCAGATTTTGCTAAGAAAACCCAACAACTTAAAGTTGAAAAAGTATCACAAAATTTCAGTGACATGAAAAGGATTTGTTGTAATAGCAAGAACCAAAAGCAGAAAAACAATGTAAGTTAATAATATATACATATAAACCTTTTGAAATCACTGATATTTATGCATGCACTGCAGTTGTTTTTAAACCTTACAGTGACGATTATTTAATTAAAGTTTTAAGCCAAAATCTTCCAGTTTTCTTTGCTACAATATATTTTTCTGCCTTTTCTATACATGATATGATAATCATTCTTGATTAAGATATTTAGTATTATTTATTTCTTAAATTTGTGAACTTATAGCAACAGTACAGTACCTTTGAATCGGTGGGTAGAACCGGTCTTCATAACACACATTAAACAGCAACAGCAAATTTGTAGTAGTCACAAGTCTGGACAATCTAACAACGCACAAAGCCCTTCCGACCCACAACACACCACACAACAACGCCAATGGTACTCGGAGTAGCAGTTCCAGCAGTAGTATCGGCGCTTGAGGAGACAGTTCTGTGAATGTATCAGGCTTTGCAAATTTTATTATACTCATTTAATCAGTGGCTATATTACTCGCAATACCTATTATTTTAAGACGGCCGTTTACCATAGGAAAACTATCTGGTTTTAAATATGAATGTATTTTGATGGATATATTTTACAGCCTGAAGCATTTGATACACAAAGTTTGTTTGGATATATAAAAGTAAATTTGTTGTTTAATTTTGTAAAGCTAGCAACTTTGTTGTAAATCGACCACCTAATTGTAAAAGTTATTAAAAATTACCATTGCATTTTAATAAAAAAAAACACTATGTTGACTTTTGTAAAAGATGTATATTATTTATTATACATATGTAAGAAAATAAAGTTTATTACAGTTACAATATAATTGGTAAAATAAACATTATTTATGAAAATAACATCTTCCAGCGTTTCGTAGTGTAGAAACAGATTTTTTATCGACCTTCTCTGATCTAGATCCATCATGTTCTGTTAGAAACAGTACCACCTCGCGTAGGATGTGGTTCCTCACAACGCATGACAGTCTTGGGTAAGGAGAAGCTAGTTATTTAAAATGCATAGGTGCATTGTATTGCACTATGTATCGCGCTACACTTACCCCTGGATTGCAGCGAGTGACAATACAATTTGTTTTATAATTAAATTAAAATCAGTTTAATTTTTGAAAGTGCATAACGTGTAATGTGTTTTTTTAAATAACTAAAAAAAAAACGTTGTGTTGTCACTCTCTGAAATTTCTAGGTCCCAAAAAATTTATCTGTCCACCCACAGCCAAAACCTAAAAATAAAAATTCATAAAAATTAAAAAATCATAAAAAACAAAAATTCATAAAAACTAAAAAGTATAAAAATAAAAAATTCACAAAAATAAAGTATAAAAATAAAAAATTAACAAATTCGGCACGTGTAAAAAGAAAAATCAGTAATTAAGGTCAGTAACAGCAACGTGGTAAGCATTCAAAAGCATTCGAAACAAAAACTAGCTTTTGAAACACTAAACACTTTTTTCTCAAAACCAAATTTTTCGAAATTATAAACTCGCTTACGGGAGTAATTTTTATCAAACTTTCTTTGCCAAAAAACAATTTTTGTATTGAAAATGCGACATTATTTCTTTAATGCCACAGAAAAATTATTTCATTATTTATACCAAACAAGATCTGAATATCAATTTAATATAAAAAATTATTTCATTATTTATACCAAACAAGATCTGAATATCAATTTAATAAATAAAAAAATCACTATATACAAAAAAAATATATATATATAGACATACCGGTTCGGATCCCTCGGTAACGTATGAAGTCTTGCGTCCCCAAGATTACAACGTATTAAAAAACAACAAATATATATATAAATAAGATTGTTTAATTTTTTAGTAATTTAAGTTCGTATCTACTTACATATGTATACGCATTATAATTTTTAGCAGAAAAATGTATAAATATCCATTTAGAAGTTATAAATAAACAAGTATGAAAATTATAGTCGGTGTAGACCGACTATACGATACCTATACCATGCGTTTATAGACCCTATCTCTAAGGCCCAACTAATTGGATATGGACATGGTCCGATTTTCACCAATTTAAATAGCGTTCATCCTATGGCCGATAGACGCTTGTATACTAAATTGCATCAAAATATATTCATACTTGCGACCTGTAGTTTGATTACAAGGTTTACATGGACACACAGACGGACATTGCTAAATCGACTCAGAAAGTGATCGGTATAATTAAAGATGGTTACAAACATCAGCACTAAGGCAACTGTAACTTGTGTTCGGTTAATACATTTGCTCTAGTTAAAATATCTTCTCCAACGGAAGCGACCAATTCGTTCTTTAATTCAGCATTAACTTGTGTCTGGAATTTGAATTGACCATGAAAATAGTTGCGCTGTTCTTTGTTTTTGTAATTCCTCTGATATGTTCTAACTCTGTAGAATCCTTACATCCCTCCATTGAGGACATTTGTCTCACCAAGATTTGTTGGGCAAACAAACATTGGTGTACCTGTTGCTTAGCTTTTTTATGTACACTAGTATTTATACATTTTCTTTTGAAACTACATATGTATATTATGTTACTTAATTTAATGCCATTATTATTTGACTTTTAAATAAATCGTATTTGTGATAAGCTGTGCTGTGGAATTTCCAAAGTTTTAAAAACAAATCCTCAAATTAGAATTTTTGACAGTAATAACCACCAATAAATAAAAGCAATGTATACAACGTGTATAAAGGTGATAGCATATAATTTTTAATATAGCTGTTACTTCCGATTTCTTTACCAAATGCGACCCTGATTTCATAGTTTAAAATAAAATACAGTGTTGTATTTTTCTGACTGTCGTCACTGGTATACATTGTGCATGTAAGTATCCATTTGTATTTTGTATTGCATTTTCCTTTTTCTTTTCAGGTTTTCTATGAAATCTTTGGAATTTGGACGGGATGACTACAATTCGGGTAAGTGTTTTACTTCGGATGCAATAAAGGTTGTTGCCTCATTTTCTTTAATAACATTCTGTTTCCCTTTCTATTTTCAGTTTTATTACATCTGTAGCGCGATTCAGTAAATTCTTTTAACGATAATCGAATCGTTAAAGAAAGAAAACAACAAAATTATCGATTTTGGTATTCAGTAACTTGTTTTAACGATAATCGAATCGTTAAAAAAAGGTAACAACAATGTTAACGACTTTGCTTTTCACTAACATTTTTAAACGATATTCGCTATTGTTAAAGTCAGCTGTTGTCGTTATCTAAACGACAAATATTTTTGTGTTGTTTATTCAATCGTTAAAAAGTTAAAGTTAAGAAGTTAAAAAGTCGTTTGAATATTAAGCCTACGATTTGTCGCAAGATGAGCCAGTTTATAGCGCTCCAGTAGTTAATCGCCGTGTTCGATGTAACTGCAAAGGAGTTTTAAAAACTTTATTAACCCCGAAATTGGGTGAAGACCTTGTTTTTGAGCTTGATCATAAATTAAAAGGTTCCAGAATAACGGCAATATCAACTAAAAAAAAAGGTAAATCGAGTTATTTTTAAGCCTCAATGGAATTTATAAAAATTCATTATGCTAGGTACTCGCTGCTTTGCGTTTCTATGCAACTAGGTTCTACCAACGGCATGTAGGAGAAGAGTGGGGAATTGCTATGAGCCAGTCGTCCATAAGCCGTTGCATACATCATATAACGGATGCAATAAACACGATGATGTTTTGTGCCAACGTGAGGTTTCCAATGACCCAAGTGGAACGTCAAGCTGCAAAAAAAATATTTCCTTCAGCACTCTCACCTTTTGTAGGAGTCACTATCGGGGCTATTGATTGCACACATGTTTCGATTTTGGGCCCAAAAAATCATGAAAATAGTAGTTAAATTGCAATAGTTAAATTGTAGTAGTTACAATTACGATTTAACTTTTTTTGTATTTTTTTTTTTTTTTTTCAATTATATATTCTTCCTTTATTTACATATTTTAACAAATTTGATATTCACATATGAGATCTTTACATAGATATTGCAACAAATAATATATAGGATCAAAAGATATTAGTTTTTATTTTATTTTTAATGATTTTTAAAGGAAAATGGGAGGAAAAAACCTTTATATAATTTAATAAAAAATACTATCTGAAAATATTTATGTGCTTATGGGAGGTTTATTAGAAATAATAGCATATAATTTTCAATTTGGAGAGGAGATTTTTGTTTTTTAGAAATGAGCTTCTATTTAGTAGTGGCAATAATGCTTTAAATGATTTTATAGCTTTTTGGCTTTTTTTATTTAAAAATAAAAACCACAAGCATAATATTAGAAAAAACTTAATTGATTCTATTGTATTGTCCGTCACTATATGTATGTACAATGTACATATCTGTAAATATATTGGACAGCTAAAATGAAATACCTTTCAAATGGGGTATTTTTGGTTGGTAACTAAAAAGTTTATATCTGTCAGAAGATATTATATTGTCCGTCACTATATGTATGTACAATGTACATATCTGTAAATATATTGGACAGCTAAAAAGAAATACCTTTCAAATGGGGTATTTTTGGTTAGTAACTAAAATGTTTATATCTGTCAGAAGAAAAGTGTTGTGTTGATACTTTTAGAAAATATCAATTTAGTGGTGAATATAATAAATATTTTGAAATGAAACAAAATTCATTTTGTTTATAACTTATCATTATATCTACTACACATACCAAAATAAAATACAAAAATAATTTTACTCTCTCAGAGTTACGAGTTTTGGCCCAAGTTAATTGTAAAAGTGAAACGAGGTCTGAGGTTTGTCCGTCCTCTTTAAATAATAAACCAAAATATGGAATTTCGATTGATTTTACTCGATACCGAATGCAGCAATTAGCCCCCAGTTTTGTTTATTAAAAATCGCTTTAATAATACTATGAAATCAATCATGAAGTTCAAAGTGATTATTGTGTCAATAATTCAGTTCGTTACTCTACGAGTGTGTTTATTTTATAGTTTAATATAAAATTAATATAAAACATTAATATACTTCTTTAATGCAATTTCTAATCATTTAGAAGAATCGATATAGTTCTTAGTATATGAATCAATAATAATGGACTAAAAAATAAAAACGAAAAAGAACAACTGTTCTCTATTGAATCAAATCCAAATTCGAAATTTGTTTAAAAATTAAATCTTTGAAATAATACAAATTCAAAAATTATGATTCTGTAAGGTCAAACGGTTTTAAAATAGCTTAAATTTGATATTAAATTTTTGATTTAAATAAAATGTGTATTAAAAAGGATTATTATGGATAGACATAATAAAAATTTTATAAGATGATTTATATATGAAATTAATAAACAAAAAAAAAAAAAAAACATTTTAATCGAGTTCTCTCTTGATAGAACATATTAAATAAATATTTTAAAATTTTCTTTTCGATACAAAATCCATATTGGTTCAGTAAGGACATTAAACATATTTGATTAAAAAAATTTTAATTAATTTATTGGCAATTAACATTTTAAGAAATTAAAATTAAATATAATTTTTTTTAAATTTTAGATATATATTTGTAATTTTTATTGAAATCTAAAATTCAATTTGAAAACATATTTTAAATGAAAATATTTTTAAAACATTAACAATATTTTTGTTTTTATGTGATTATTTTGATTTTATCAAAATTAGTTTGATATTTTTTTGCTTCAAAAACACAGCAACCAATACAATTTTATTTAAACTTTCATTTGTTGTTTGTAGTAGGTGCCTTTAGCTAAACGGAACGAGTCCGCTTTAATGGCAGCCTCCATTGTTATGATGGGCTTGTGTATAAGCCTGTAAGGCATTGGAATAGTCACCAATTTGTATATATTGTATCATTTGATTTACAGCATCTATAGTAGCAAAATTAAGCTAAACAAAAATGGAGGAAAACTGAAACATCCCTTAAACAATCACAGAGATGTTCCATGCGTTTATCAACATCCACAAATTTGCGTTTAGTGCGCTACAAAAGAAAGTTTGAAAAATTTTAGTTTATTTCTTGTGTTTAAAAGAAAATCCATAAAATCCACCAATTGATTAACTTGTTCCACTGAGGCGCGACTTCTTTTTGCGGTAGTTGTCATTCTAAAAAAATATATAAAGAAATTGTTATCAAAATTAAAAGTAACAAATAAACATTTTACTTAACTTACCTTGCACAATAATAGATAAAATCAACCTGTCAAACATGTGTTGATTTTTTCTATTCTTCTCTGTGCTTTTCGCTTATTTTGGCAGAGATGCCACTGGTTTATAATTTAAATAAATAGAAATATAGACTTGTCGACTATCGTTAAGTTGTATTTAGTGAATCACTCAATCGTTAGTGCAAGCAACAATAGCTGTCGATTTATTTTGCGATTGTCGGATCAAATGTGGCAACTCGGAGACAATAAACAAGCAAAATATCAAAGCTCCGTAAAAATAAATAAAAATAATAATAAAGTGTTTTTAAAAATAGATAGTGACTATTAAAAAACATAAAATAAACAAAAATTAACAAGTGAAAATAAAGAAATAAAAAAATAATAGTAAAATAAAAATATTAAGTGAAGACAAAGCTGGTGTATTGATATATGGCTGAATGCAGCAAATGCAGATCAGCAATTAGGGGTGAAAGTGGTATTAGATGCAATGGTGTATGCGATAAAGTTTATCACCTTTCAAAAAAATGTGCCGGTATAGATCAATACTCGGCAAAGATTATTGATGAAACAAATTTTATAAAATTTATCTGCGATGATTGCATGCAATATATCCAAAATATAGACCTTGTTTTAAGGGAAATTCAAGATAGCGTCAATAAAAACAAGCAAACATTATTGGAATACAAACATGAATTTGAGGACTCATTAAAAAAGAATGAAGTTGAAATAAAATCATTATTGGATGCAATTGAAAATCGCTATGATGATAGATTTAGGAAAATAGATAATATACGAAAACTTTGTGAAAAAAATGTGGAAGAAGTAAAAAACTTATATGGAAATGTAAATCAAATGGAAAATAAAAATAGAGATATAATGCAATTGAGAAAAATAATACGATAATGTGTAATGAAATAAAAGGAGCGGTCAAAGATACAAACGTCAAAACAAAAATTTCATACGCGAAAGCAGTGTCAAATAACATAGTGATACCAGATGTTTCAAAAAATGTGTCCTTAATTGTAAAACCTAGAGAAAAGCAAAGTGCAGAAAAAAAAAAAGCGGAAGTAAACAAAAAAGTGGATCCAATTAATTTTAAAATAAAAAATGTTGAAAATAGAAAAAAAATGGTACTTTGGTTATTCAAAGCGAAACTATTGAAGAACGAGATGAAATTAAGGAGCGCAATACAAAATGAAATAAGTGAATATTATGAAATCAAATTATAATTGATATGAAAATACATGGAATATATACTAACATTCAAGGACTAATAAACAACTTTAATCATCTGGAAGTTATTGCTGAAATCGTTAAACCAGATTTCATAATTCTGACTGAAACCCATCTGACTAAGAAAATAGATGAAAAGGAGATTGAAATAAAACAATATGACCATTATATAACATTATCAAATTCATCTAAAACTGGCAGAGTAATTATTTATTTCAAAAAGCAATGGAATTTAAATAAAATTAAAGACAATATTAATGACTCAAATTATTGGATTAGTGCATATATGGCAAAATGTGTAAAAACTTCTTTTATAATAGTAATAGTATATAGATCACCGAGCAGTCATAAAGCGGAATTTTTTGAAGCGTTTCAAGAATTTTTAGAAGAAATATGTGAAACAAATTGCGATATTATAATAGCTGGAGATTTCAACATAGATTGGTTTAAAGATTTTTATAAAAATAAATTGGAAAGTATACTATATGATAATGGCTTAAAGCAAATAATGAATGAATATACTAAATAACACAAAACTCAAAAACCTTAATAGACTATATTATAACAAATAATGAAAGGATTTCGGCAGAAAATAATACAAATAATAAAATAGCGGATCATGAATCCATAGACATTTTTATTGTATACGAAAGTATAGACCGGGAAACACAAACTAAAGAAATAGAAATTTTCAAATATAATAAAAATAATTTTAATAATGAACTAAGTGCAATACTACAATGTATTGAAATAAATGATTTGAATTGTTATGTCAACAATTTTGATACGTGTTTAGAAAATATAATAAAAAAGTTAACTATTAAAAGAAAAACAAATGAAAGCAACAATAATAAATGGTTTAATAGCGAACTCAGAATACTGAAAAGAGAGAAAGTTCTTAAATACCAGAAGGCAATTATTGAAAACACCATTGCTGCATGGAATAGTTATAAATTAATAAGAAATACATATAAATTTAAGATTGAAAGCGAAAAAAATAATTATATAAACAATAAAATATCCAACACAAATAACCAGAAAGAAATGTGGAGCAAAATAAAAGAACTGGTACTAAAAAACCCCGAATAGAGTATAAGAACAATTTTGAAATATCCGAAAATTTTAATAATTATTTTGTAAATAGTATTAAGGAAATAAGAAACTCCATTGAAAATGTGCAATATAACAATAACATATCTGTGATAGACTCAAAATTCAAATTTCATACAATATCTTTACAAGAACTAAAAATTATATGTAAAAATATGAAAAACAGACCAGACTACAATAAAATATCAAACAAAATAATCTTAGATAATTGGAACATAACAGGCAATATTATGCTAAATATTATAAATAAGTCGCTTAGAAATGGAGTTTCCCTAACAACTGGAAGGAATCGATGATTACACCAATAGAAAAAGTTAAAAGTACTACCAGATGTGAGGAATACCGTCCAATTAACACATTAAAAACATGTGAAAAAATTATTGAAAAGATAGTTAAAAATCAATTGGAATACTATATGGAACAACACAAGTTACTGTCAAAGTATCAATCTGGTTTTAGAAAGAAATATTCGTGTGAAACAGCGGTCAACTATATTATTTATGGATGGATATATAAGATGAGGAATAATAAAGTATTCGTTATTTTCCTAGACTTCAAGAGAGCGTTCGAAACAATTGATAGAAGTATCGTGCTGCAGAAACTCCATAAGTATGGTATTCAAGATAAAGAATTAGAATGGTTTAAATCATATTTGAACTAACCGCAAACAAATTACAAAAGTTAATAATATTGAATCTAATGCAATAGTGTTAAAGTGTTTTTAAAAATAGATAGTGACTATTAAAAAACATAAAATAAACAAAAATTAACAAGTGAAAATAAAGAAATAAAAAAATAATAGTAAAATAAAAATATTAAGTGAAGACAAAACTGGTGTATTGATATATGGCTGAATGCAGCAAATGCAGATCAGCAATTAGGGGTGAAAGTGGTATTAGATGCAATGGTGTATGCGATAAAGTTTATCACCTTTTAAAAAAATGTGCCGGTATAGATCAATACTCGGCAAAGATTATTGATGAAACAAATTTTATAAAATTTATCTGCGATGATTGCATGCAATATATCCAAAATATAGACCTTGTTTTAAGGGAAATTCAAGATAGCGTCAATAAAAACAAGCAAACATTATTGGAATACAAACATGAATTTGAGGACTCATTAAAAAAGAATGAAGTTGAAATAAAATCATTATTGGATGCAATTGAAAATCGCTATGATGATAGATTTAGGAAAATAGATAATATACGAAAACTTTGTGAAAAAAATGTGGAAGAAGTAAAAAACTTATATGGAAATGTAAATCAAATGGAAAATAAAAATAGAGATATAATGCAATTGAGAAAAATAATATGATAATGTGTAATGAAATAAAAGGAGCGGTCAAAGATACAAACGTCAAAACAAAAATTTCATACGCGAAAACAGTGTCAAATAACATAGTGATACCAGATGTTTCAAAAAATGTGTCCTTAATTGTAAAACCTAGAGAAAAGCAAAGTGCAGAAAAAACAAAAGCGGAAGTAAACAAAAAAGTGGATCCAATTAATTTTAAAATAAAAAATGTTGAAAATAGAAAAAAATGGTACTTTGGTTATTCAAAGCGAAACTATTGAAGAACGAGATAAAATTAAGGAGGGCAATACAAAATGAAATAAGTGAATATTATGAAATCAAATTATAATTGATATGAAAATACATGGAATATATACTAACATTCAAGGACTAATAAACAACTTTAATCATCTGGAAGTTATTGCTGAAATCGTTAAACCAGATTTCATAATTCTGACTGAAACCCATCTGACTAAGAAAATAGATGAAAAGGAGATTGAAATAAAACAATATGACCATTATATAACATTATCAAATTCATCTAAAACTGGCAGAGTAATTATTTATTTCAAAAAGCAATGGAATTTAAATAAAATTAAAGACAATATTAATGACTCAAATTATTGGATTAGTGCATATATGGCAAAATGTGTAAAAACTTCTTTTATAATAGTAATAGTATATAGATCACCGAGCAGTCATAAAGCGGAATTTTTTGAAGCGTTTCAAGAATTTTTAGAAGAAATATGTGAAACAAATTGCGATATTATAATAGCTGGAGATTTCAACATAGATTGGTTTAAAGATTTTTATAAAAATAAATTGGAAAGTATACTATATGATAATGGCTTAAAGCAAATAATGAATGAATATACTAAATAACACAAAACTCAAAAACCTTAATAGACTATATTATAACAAATAATGAAAGGATTTCGGCAAAAAATAATACAAATAATAAAATAGCGGATCATGAATCCATAGACATTTTTATTGTATACGAAAGTATAGACCGGGAAACACAAACTAAAGAAATAGAAATTTTCAGATATAATAAAAATAATTTTAATAATGAACTAAGTGCAATACTACAATGTATTGAAATAAATGATTTGAATTGTTATGTCAACAATTTTGATACGTGTTTAGAAAATATAATAAAAAAGTTAACTATTAAAAGAAAAATAAATGAAAGCAACAATAATAAATGGTTTAATAGCGAACTCAGAATACTGAAAAGAGAGAAAGTTCTTAAATACCAGAAGGCAATTATTGAAAACACCATTGCTGCATGGAATAGTTATAAATTAATAAGAAATACATATAAATTTAAGATTGAAAGCGAAAAAAATAATTATATAAACAATAAAATATCCAACACAAATAACCAGAAAGAAATGTGGAGCAAAATAAAAGAACTGGTACTAAAAAACCCCGAATAGAGTATAAGAACAATTTTGAAATATCCGAAAATTTTAATAATTATTTTGTAAATAGTATTAAGGAAATAAGAAACTCCATTGAAAATGTGCAATATAACAATAACATATCTGTGATAGACTCAAAATTCAAATTTCATACAATATCTTTACAAGAACTAAAAATTATATGTAAAAATATGAAAAACAGACCAGACTACAATAAAATATCAAACAAAATAATCTTAGATAATTGGAACATAACAGGCAATATTATGCTAAATATTATAAATAAGTCGCTTAGAAATGGAGTTTCCCTAACAACTGGAAGTAATCGATGATTACACCAATAGAAAAAGTTAAAAGTACTACCAGATGTGAGGAATACCGTCCAATTAACACATTAAAAACATGTGAAAAAATTATTGAAAAGATAGTTAAAAATCAATTGGAATACTATATGGAACAACACAAGTTACTGTCAAAGTATCAATCTGGTTTTAGAAAGAAATATTCGTGTGAAACAGCGGTCAACTATATTATTTATGGATGGATATATAAGATGAGGAATAATAAAGTATTCGTTATTTTCCTAGACTTCAAGAGAGCGTTCGAAACAATTGATAGAAGTATGCTGCTGCAGAAACTCCATAAGTATGGTATTCAAGATAAAGAATTAGAATGGTTTAAATCATATTTGAACTAACCGCAAACAAATTACAAAAGTTAATAATATTGAATCTAATGCAATAGCGAATGATTTTGGAGTGCCCCAAGGCTCAATTTTAGGAGTTCTTTTATTTATTATATACATTAATGATATGGAAAAAGTTTTAAACAAATGCGGAATTGTTCTATATGCAGACGACACTCTGATTTTTACAGAAGCAGCAACTGAAGAAATGTGTCATGAAAAATTAACAACGGAGATGTCTAATATCAATAATTGGATAAAAATGAATAAACTAAAATTAAACGAAAGTAAAACGAAATTAATGGAAATAAATATGAACACTAACATAACATTTAAAATAAATAATGTAATAATAGACAAGAAAATTATAGTCGGTCTAGACCGACTATACGATACCCTATACCATGCCCTATCTCTTAGGCCCAACTAACTGGACATAGAAAATAAGCAAAAACCAAATTTGAGTCTGATTTTTATTAATTTTTTTGGCTGAAGTTATGAAAAAGTTCATATCGGATGCTATGTCTATATGGGGACTAGGTCCAAAATGGACCGATCCTGATTATGTTTGCTAAAGTCTCCTGTATTTTGCAAAAATATATACAAACAAAATCTGAGAAGAATCAGTGCAATATTGTTGTTTTTAATAGATTTAAGTGAAGATCGGGAAGCAGCTCTGTATGGGGCCAAAGGTATCATTTTTGGACTTCTCATTAATGGACGTAATGAACGCATACAAAACCCAATTTGAGTAAGATCTATATGACAATTTGGATCTTATGGCAATTTATGTCGATTTCATAGGGGTAATTTGTATGGGGGCTAGGTCTGAACATGGACCGATTCTCATTAATTTCAACAGCTTTCATCCCATGGTAGGTAAAAGCTTATATACCAAATTTCATCAAAATATATTCATATTTGCGACCTGCAGTTTGATTACAAGCTTTACATGGACACACAGACGGACGGACGGACGGACGGACATTGTTAAATCAACTCAGAAAGTGATTCTGATCCGATCGGTATAATTAAAGATGGGTCTAGGTCAAATATTTTTGGTTGTTACAAACAGCAGCACAAAGCCATTATACCCAAACCACATAGTGGTATAGGGTATAAAAAAGTTAACAACATTAAATATCTGGGTTTCTTAATAGACAAAGACTTAAATTTCAAGGAACAACTCGAATATGTATGCAAAACAAGTAAGAAAATTATAGTCGGTCTAGACCGACTACACGATACCCAATACCATGCGTTTAGAGACCCTATCTCTTAGACCCAACTAACTGGATATTGAAAATAAGCATAAACCAAATTTGAGTGGGATTTTTATTAGTTTTTTTGGCTGCAGATATGAAAAAGTTCATATCGGATGCTATATCTATATGGGGACTAGGCCATGTTTGGTAAAGTCTCTTATATTTTGAAAAAATATACACAAACCAAATTTGAGAAGAATCAGTGCAATATTTATACCCTATACCACTATGTGGTTTGGGTATAATGACTTTGTGCTGCTGTTTGTAACAACCAAAAATATTTGACCCAGACCCATCTTTAATTACACCGATCGAATCAGAATCACTTTTTGAGTTGATTTAACAATGTCCGTCCGTCCGTCCGTCCGTCCGTCTGTGTGTCCATGTAAAGCTTGTAATCAAACTGCAGGTCGCAAATATGAATATATTTTGATGAAATTTGGTGTATAAGCTTTTACCTACCATGGGATGAAAGCTGTTGAAATTAATGAGAATCGGTCCATGTTCAGACCTAGCCCCCATACAAATTACCCCTATGAAATCGACATAAATTGCCATAAGATCCAAATTGTCATATAGATCTTACTCAAATTGGGTTTGTATGCATTCATTACATCCATTAATGGGTAGTCCAAAAATGATCCCTTTGGCCCCACACAGAGCTGCTTCCCGATATTCACTTAAATCTATTAAAAAACAAAAATATTGCACTGATTCTTCTCAAATTTTGTTTGTATATGTTTTGCAAAATACAAGAGACGTTACCAACCATGGTCAGGATCGGTCCATTTTTGGACCTAGTCCCCATATAGATATAGCATCCGATATGAACTTTTTCATATCTGCAGCCAAAAAAATTAATAAAAATCCCACTCAAATTTGGTTTTTGCTTATTTTCTATGTCCAGTTAGTCGGGCCTAAGAGATAGGGTTTCCAAACGCATGGTACCGACTATAATTTTCTTACTTGTTTTGTTTTTTGATAGATTTAAGTGAAGATCGGGAAGCAGCTCTATATGGGGCCTATGACTAAGAATTGTCCGATAGGGATTTTTTGGACTACTGATTAATGGATACAATAAACACATACAAACAAAATTTGACTAATACCCTGTTTCTATAACACAATTCGTCACAGACGAACGAAAATTTGTGTGTATTTTGTTTTTGTTCTTCATACAAATTTTCGTTCGTCTGTGACGAATTGTTTTATGGAAACAGGGTATAAGATCTATGTGATAGTTTGGATCTTATGGCAATTTATGTTTGATTTCATAGGGGTCATTTGTATGGGGACTAGGTCTGAACATGGACCGATTTTCACCAATTTCAATAGCGTTCATCCTATGGCCGATAGAAGCTTATATACCTAATTTCATCATAATATATTCATATTTGCGATCTGTAGTTTGATTAGAAGGTTTACATGGACACACAGACGGACGGACAGACGGACGGAATCACTTTCTGAGTCGATCGGTATAACACAAGATGGGTCTAGGTCAAATATTTTTGGTAGTTACAAACAGCAGCACAAAGTCATTATACCCAAACCACATAGTGGTATAGGGTATAATGAAGAATGGAGTTGCACTAGAATATTTGATCGAACAAATAAGGTACGTTGGTGATGTTCAACCGTACAGCCTGAGGAATGCAACGGATTTCAGGCTTCAGCGAGCAAATACTAATGATATGCAAAAATCACTATATTACAAAAGATTAAGACTTTACAATATGATGCCAAATAGTAACAAAAATTAATTAAATGCAAATATTTTTAGAAGAAAACTTGTATTTTTTTATAAGAAATATTAATACATATAAGCCCGAGCTTATATATGTAATTTATCAAATGCAATGCCATGAAAAAGTATTCAAAATACTACTTAAAATTAAATAAATTATTTCAAAACCATAGTTCATACAGCTTATGCTGCAAAAGAGCTTATCCCGTGGTTCGTACCATAGCATATGCAGACCTATGCAGGGGTGGATTTATTTCTATTTCTAATCGCGCTACAGGCTATCCCTATACATATGTGTATATCTACATATTAATAACTGACTGTGCGTGACTATGTCGAAGTTAATTTTTCTTTACAGCAAGTATATCGACCAAGTTTCAGATTGATTGGATGAGAGGAAGTCTGTTTTAAATCTCTCCGTGACTATGCATGACTAAGTCAAAGTTAATCTTTTTTCACAGCAAGTGTATGGACCAAGTTTCAGATCGATCGGATGAGGGAAAATGGCATGTACATCACTCCGTGACTATGCCTGACTACCCCAAAATTGACCTGTACTCACAACAAGACTATGGGCCAAGTTTCAGATTAATTGGATAAAGGGGAATGGGGTTGACCCACGACAAACAGACAGATAGACAGACAGACAGAGGGTATGAGTTAGAAAAAATAATTTTAAAAATAGATGAATATATACATCAGATTTTCATCAATACATACAATAAATATGTTTGTTGCTATCGTTTTCATGTGTTTACGTTTAACAAATAAACATACATATATTTTAGAACGCGTTAATGCCTAAGGGGATGAAACAATACACAAGAGCAACAGGTTCGTGTGCGGCAGATAAAAAACCCGTCAATATAAATACCCTTAATACTAAATCTATGTAATTTTATCAAAATCGGACAACGGAATCGGGGGTCAAGCGTTATTGGGTTAAGGTCTTACCCAACGATTGGTCAGGATCCTCCACTTTTGTAAAATTTAAATTTGAACATATACATATATGTGATATTTTATTATATTATTTCACTTACCTGTATGTAAGCGAGTATGTTGTTGTACATGAGATAATTGTTTAAATCTTCGATCACAGTATGAACATTTATATGGTTTCTCTCCTGTGTGTACGCGTATATGCTGAACAAGTTGATGATTGCTGGAAAAACTTTTCATGCACTGTTGGCATTGATGGGGCTTGGATTCGGCTCCTATACTACTAGCTCCAGCAGGACACAATCCAGTGCGAGGAATATGTTGTATTTGTTGCATGGCGCTTTTGTGCATAAAAAGCTGCAAAACAAAAGCGAAAACGGAAAACGCAGACAGATACGAGAATATAGAAAAATAGAATTAATTGTTGATTTATGATGATTAAAAATTATTTACTTTATATATCTTACAAATCATTTTTTAAAACTATATGTACATAACTTAAAATTAACAAAAACAAAGAAAACTTTTTTTAGAAACGCTACAACTTGTTGTTTTGCCAGTTTTATCCCAACTGTTAGAGTTCTTAAGAAAACAATTAATAATAACTTATATGTATATGAAATAACCAAAAAATATCAAGTTGTATGGCAGGTAGTATGCACGAGTTATGTTATGCTTCATAAAAAAATTGCATTTCCTTTATAGGCCAATACTAGGGCATAGAGAAACCGGAAATTTGGATTTCCATTCTTTCTGGTTATTTTTCTTCAAGATATTATATTTCAATTAAAATACTACAAATAAATAGTATTACCTCTCAACAAAAGTATTAGTTGTTAAAACTATTGAATAAGTATAGATTAAAAAATTATAAATGCTTCCAAGTAATTGGCTCCAGTATTTTTAAATATATATATATATATTTAGCACAAAATTTATTTTATTTAACTCTTTTTCTGAAAGATTTTTTATGTAATGCTTAATTATATGAAATATTAGAAAAAAAACAAGTAAGAGTGTTCGGCTATACCGAATCTTTGATACCCTCCACCTAGGTTTTCTTGCACTATTTGTAACAAATATAAATAAAATATTTGAAAATGTTAACAATTTGATCAACTTATTACTAAATTATTACAACAAATACTCTGAATTTTCAGCATTTACGTTTAACAATTTTAAAGTCAATAGAAGATAGTAAAACAAAATATAATTTTTAATTTCGGATCTTTTTCGGAATACTTGTCCATGTCTATTTTTTAAAAGTACTAGCGTTAATCAGTTTTATTTTTCAGATCTGATTACATCAGTTTGTCATTCCATTTGTAATGCATCGAGAAATGAATTTGCGTCTATGTGTTTAATCCAAAAGATTTCTTACTTTTGTCGAATTGTAGGGAGTTTTTGCAAATTTTTTTTTAACAACTTAATATTATATATATTTCAATTTTAAATTTTAAAATTAAAAATATGTATTGTTTTAAATCTGGTAATAACTCTATAATATGGAGAAAGTAAAAACGTGGCTTCTTTAATAACAATGACAAGTAAAAAATCTTTTTTGTGCAGTTTACTTGTTTTGTGCATTTTTTTAATACATAAGTACGCCATCTTTGTATATCTCTTTGATTTTATTAAGTAAGTTTGTAAATAAAAAGAACATTAAAATATTATAAATTTAACCATAATTGATTTTAGAAAAATGTCCGATTCGTTTTTCGATGATGCTGAAAAGACATCAAAGATATACAGAAAACAAAGGTTTTACTCAAGTTAGTTGGGAGACGAGAAGTTAATAGGATGGAACAGGTCAAAGATGACGACTTTAAATACAGATGCAAGGCTTGTGAAAAAATATTAAATTGAGATAAATCAGATCTAAGTATACATGCTAATAACCAATGTCTTAAAAAAAAATATCTTTTAAAACGAACAACCAAAATTCTGTTTGCGTTATAAGATCCCATTTGCAAGCAATTTTAATTAATTGTGTAAATTTTAAATGCACATCTAGCCATATAAAAAATTTTAAATGCACATCTACCCATATAAAAGATGAATTATACATAATAGTAAAAATATTTTTTTTATAACATCCGTTGGTTTTTTATGTTGTTTTTATGTAATTCTAATGATATTCTTATCTTATTTTTTATGATATTTTTTTTCGTTATTTTTGCATTATTGAAATTGAAAATTAACAAATTAAAAATAATTTTTTTTTTTTTGAAAAATTGAAAAAAGTAGTGTAGGGAAAAATGTAGAGAGAAAAAAAACTGGGTGCAGGGAAAAAAATGGATTTTTTTTTCATTAGCGTAGAGATTTCTGTAAAAATCTCCTGGCATCACTGGTACCTATTAAAAAACAATGTAAGATTTCACAAAACAATGCGACGTATATCTGCTTTGTTCAAAAGCTTTCATAAGACTAAATGAAATTGTTACTTATGCACGAAACACATAGACGACAGAGGCTACACAAACACACGGATACAAATGCTGCTGGCTGCAATTGTAGTCGTGTAGTCAACTACTTAATTTTTTTGAAAACGACTGCAACATATAACAACAATATAAACAGCTGTTTTTATACAAAATCACTTTATTTCAGTAGTGCCAATTTAATTTTTTTTACTTTATTAAAATAGAAAAACATGTATGATTCTATATAAAATTGTCTTAAATATATTACTTATTTATATTGCATTATTATAAAGTAAAAATAAATAAATAAATTTACTTATTAATAGAATTATTATAGCATCTCATTTTGCGATTAATTTTTTCAACAAAATAAAATATTTCATAGCACTAATATCTTTTACATATTTTGTTATATTGTCAACACTATTTTTATTTTGCAGCCAACAAAAATAGAAATTAGCCTAAGTTGACTACAGCAGCAAAAGTGGTCATGTAGTCGTGTAGCTGTGTTGGTGTCAAAATAATCGTTTGCATATAAACGTGTGTATTTTATTAATGACAGGCTGTAGTCGTGTAGCCGCTGTCGTCTATGTGTTTCATGAGAGAGTTCGGCTTACTGGTGCCATTATGTATATGTGTGTGTAAACAAAAATATACGATATCCCAGTAATCATTTCGAAGATTGTTTTAACAAAAATCATCTTACTGTGTCTTCTTCGAGCACTTTTGATGATTAAAAACTGATTAATCACATGCGGTATTAGAAAAAGACTAAGAAATGATTTTTGCTTACGCTTAAAAAGTGATTTATAGAAAAATGACATTAAATATGACTCAAAAATAAGTCGAAATTAATCAGAAAATTGGATAAAGAAGGTTCTCAAGAAGAGTCGGGGGTAAAGTAATATTTCCTCCCAACAAAAGAATATTTTGTGATCAGCAAAAGAGCGCATTTATGACTGTTTTAATAGCACAGAGGAGTCAAAAAAGACTCCACATGATCACTTATTGCATAAAATGTTTACTGGGATTTTATTCACTATCTGTAGACACAGTTTTTTAAGTAAAACAAATCTGCACACAATTTCAATTCTATTTCGTTTACAATGATACGGTCAATTTGTTTACTAGCTAGTAGTAAAATAAGAAAATAGTATTATAATACAGCGTAATGATGAATTGTACTTCTCAATTAGTTTATTTTTAATGTGCCATAAGAAGTTCGGTTTGTGCTAAGAAATGAATGAATACATGTTTCCCATGGCGAAGCTTAATCATTGCACTTTGATTGAGTTGAGCCCACGACTATTCCTGATGTGGATAGCTCGTGCCTGCAATTTTTGGCAGTTGGGAATGGCGTTTGTGAAAAGGGAAGCATGAACACATGTTTCCCAGGGCGAGCTTAATCATTGCACTTTGATTGAGCTGAGCTCCGCGATTATTCCTAATGCGGAATAACTCGTGCATTAAATTCTCGGTAGTCCGGGAATGGCGTTTGCCTGCGCCAAACATTAAAAAATAAATTTTAAAAATGTATTATAATTAAATATTATTGACATCTATATTATATTATTATCACCTGAGAAAAAAATTTTTTTTTAAACACCAATTTTTTACAGGGTAGAATTTTATGGTTTCAATACTACTTTTGAATGCAAGTATGTACTAAAAGTAGAACCCTTAAAATCATACTATTTTTTGCAACCCTAAAAATTGCAGTATTTTGTATAAATAAAATAATTTATATTTATATTATTTTTAATATGCGCTTATTATCGATGTACATATACAGAATATAGGAATATTATTTATAGTATTTTGATATTTGCAACAGTATGTATGTATCAATTTGTAATATTTTGTGATCTTATAAAAATCGCAGAATATTGATACTGATTTTATATAGTTTCTTTTATTAATTAACTAACTTAAATATTACACCATAAAATGTTGATATTGGTGAATTTTTATATTATTACCATAACGACCATAAAAACAACAAGTACAGCTGTGACAAAATACAAAATTTAGAATAACAATATAGGAAAACATCATATTTTTTTAACTTTTCAGTGATTTCTCGGCACCTATGAAACCTATTGTCACGATTTAAAAAACAGAAACCTTCTCATGATGTTGGTGTATCATTCTCACTAACAACAAGCGCCCTATCTGTCCTATTGAGAACGTTATCGTGACAAGAACAACATAGTCAAATCATATTTTTTCAAGACTTTTTTTACTCCATCGTTCAATTCTCGGGACCAGATAAACCGATTTGGACGATTTTAAATAGCAAACTTTTCAGGATGTTAGTGAATCATTTTTTATACCAACGAGCAACCTAGTTGCCCGATTGAAGCCGTCATCGCGATTTCCACAGACGGACAGACGGACAGACGGACATCGCTATATCAACTCCGCTTGTTATAAGGATCACAAATATATATATTTTATGGGGTCCAGTTTTTTTTTTCTAATTATTACAAACGGAATGACAAACTTATATATACCCTCTGCACACTGGAGTGGAGGGTATAATAAATAGCAAACAAAAAATGTTTTCAATAATAAACTCTAGTATACAAATAACTTATTTACCATTCCGAAGAATATTCAACTCCAAGTAATACTATTTGTTCAACCCAATTTTCAAAAATATTAAATTAATTAAAAATTCAAAAACATTATTTCAAGCACAACAAATTAAAAATGCTTATTGTATTAGAATTAAGGACTACGTTGAAAAAAAACAACAGGCTTAAGACTATATTGTTTTCCAGTGGAACGTCTCTCAAATTTTAATCTAAACACATTTTGTTTAGATTAGAAAAGTTTAACGAAAATAAATATGAACTATTTTCAACTATTTTATGCTGTTAGAATGTGAAAAAAAAACAAGTAAGCAAATTATAGTCGGTCTAGCCCGACTATACGATACCCTATACCATAGTTAAGAGACCCTATCTCTTCGGTCTAACTAATTGGATATAGCAAATAAGCATAAACTAAATTTGAGTGGCATTTTTATTAATTTTTTTCGCTGCAGATATGAAAAAGTTCTTATCGGATACTATATATATATGGGGACTAGGTCGAAAAATGGACCGATCCTGACCATATGTGGTAAAGTCACTTATACTTTGAAAAAATATATACAAACCAAATTTAAGAAAAATCTGTGAAAAATTTTTGTTTTTTGATAGATTTAAGTGAAGATCGGGAAGCAGCTCTATATGGGGCCTATGACTAAGAATTTTCCTATAGGAACTATTTTTGAACTACTGATTATTGGATGTAATAAACACATACAAACCAATTTGACTGAGATCTATATGATAATTTGGAACTTATGGCAATTTATGTCGATTTCATAGGGGTCATTTGTATGGGGGCTAGGTCTGAACATGGACCGATTCTCACCAATTTTAACAGCGTTCATCACATGGCCGATGGAAGCTTATATACCAAATTTCATAAAAATATATTCATATTTGCGACCTGTAGTTGGATTACAAGCTTTACATGGACACACAGACGGACGGACGGACATTGCTATTTCGACTCAAAAAGTGATTCAGAGTCGATCGGTATAATGGTCTAGAACGTATATTTTTGGTTGTTACAAACAGCAGCACAAAGTCAGTATACCCAAGACACATAGTGGTATAGGGTATAAACATATATGTAGGTGACTTGTATTTTTGATTGCCTAAGTTTTACTATCTTCGACATAGGCGCATACATATTAAATTTCCTGGAGAACATAATTCACACAATGATAAATAAATTTGGTTCCAATTGGCACCGATATTATTAGTTTTAAAATTAAGTAGCTTTTGGTGGGTCCGTCAATAGGTTTTTCGGGAAATTCTATATATATGACACAATATGACGTTTAACATAATTAATTTAAATTCGTTTGTATCAGAATTTTTCCTACTAATCCTCTTGTTCAAATTGATAAAAAATTTCATATGTGTCACGCGAATAATAATAAAAAAATACAATTGGTGTAATATACTCCAGGAAACGGTAATTTTATTCTTTGTACTCAGACAAAATAATATGTGTATTTTTATCTCTTTATTTCATTTTTATTTCAATTCTTACCTCTCTCTCATAATAGTTAAATAATCAAGGTAAAAAAAACTTCATTTTTTTCTAACAGACTACGAGGGCGGATTGATATTGAAGCTACATAAGTAGGAAAACAACATTTTTTTTTATTTTCAAAAAGCATTTATTTCTCAACATAGTCTCCTTTTACTTCGACACACTTAGTAACACTCGTATATAACGGTATACATGTTTTTTCGATATGCCTTATTCACAAAGAAATTTACAAATATCGATTTCTTACAAAATCACTACTACACGATTTTTGCGTTTGAGTTTATAACGTCAACTTTTGGTTTCTTTTTTGTTACTAATAAAACGGCAAATTCTTTTTTTATACGCTCCACTCCAGTGTGCAGAGGGTATATATAAGTTTGTCATTCCGTTTGTGATAATTAGAAAAAAATCTGGACCCCATAAAATATATATATTTGTGATCCCTATAATAAGCGGAGTTGATATAGCGATGTCCGTCTGTGGAAATCACGATCACAACTTCAATCGGTAAGTTAGGTTGCTCGCTTGGATTATAAATGATTCACTAATATCCTGTGAAGTTTGCTGTTTATTCATACTAGTAATTATCGCGGAGCTCAACTCAATCAAAGTGCAATGATCAAGCCTCGCCCTGGGAAACATGTATTCATCATTTTCTTAGCACAAACCGAACTTCTTATGGCACATTAAAAATAAAATATTTGAGAAGTACAATTCATCATTACGCTGTATTATAATACTATTTTCTTATTTTACTGCTAGCTAGTAAAAAAAGTGATCGTATCATTGTGAACGAAATAAAATTGAAATTGTGTGCAGATTTGTTTTACTTAAAAAACCTGTTTCTATAGACAGCGAATAATATCCCAGTAAGCATTTTGTGCAGTAAATGATCATGTGGAGTCTTTTGTGACTCCTCTGTGCTATTAAAACAGTCATAAATGCGCTCTTTTGCTGAACACGAAATATTCTTTTGTCGGGAGAAAATATAACCTTATCCGCGAATCTTCTTGAGAGTCTATTTTATCCGTTCTTCTGATCGGTTTCGATTCATTTTTGAGTCGTATTTAATTTAATTTTTCTATAGATCACTTTTTAAGCGTAAGCAAAAAGCATTTTCTAGTCTTTTTCTAATAGCGCATGTGATTTATAAGTTTTTATTCATCAAAAGTGCTCGAAGAAGACACAGAAAGGTGATTTTTGTTAAAACAATCTTCGAAATGATGACTAGGATATGCTATATTTTTATTTACACACATACATATCTATAATGGCACCAGTAAGCCAAACTCTAATCGGCTTCTTATATGCATACAGCCGAACGAAAATACTCACCAAAGAGTAAAAGTAAGCAACAGTTTCATTCAGTCTTAAGACCTAGTTAGCCATACGTAACCTTAACCAAAGGTGTCAGCTGTTTTTTCTGTTACATGAGAGAGCATTTAGAGCAGTTACCGAACTCAACTGTCACGTAACCGGAACGTCCCAATCTGTTGAAAATTTATTTTTGCTACGTTTGTACGTGACATTTGTGAACAGCTGATAAAGTTTGGTTAATTTTACACAGCAAAATGCTGGTGCGATTTTTACGTCCTCTAATTGCACCGAATGCCAAAATGAAATGCTATAATTCCATTAATAATCAAAAGGGGTTAAATAAATTTATTTATTTTTACGTTATAAAAATGCATTATAAATTGGTAATTGCATATTTAAGTCAAGTTTATATAGATGTTTTTCTATTTTAATAAAGTAATAAAAATATAAATGGCACTAGTGAAGTAAAAATGCATTTGTATTAAAACAGCTGTATACATATATTGTTGTTATATGTTGCTGTCGTTTTAAAAAAAATTAAGTAGCTGACTAAACGACTTCAATTGCAGCCAGCAGCATTTGTAGTCGTGTGTTCATGTAGCCGCAGTTGTCTACATGTTTTATGCAGTATGAAAGCTTTCAAACAAAGCAGTTCTATGGCGCCTGCTACACGTTCAATATATATTGACGGCGATCCAAATATCACAATATTATTGAACGTGAATACCCTGGTTTTGTGCAATACAGATCGCAGATGGTGGATACCGCGATAAATATTGCACGTGTAGCAAACAGTAAAAACGATACACCAGTGAATCAAGTGTTATCAATTTACGATACGGCAGTAAGGAAGGAAAAGCAATAAAACAAAAAATCGGTGAAAATAAATTAAACAAAAAGAAAAACATTGACAATGGAAGAAGAAAGTGAAAACGAGTTTGTGTTGCCGGTAGAAGTGGATATAACAGCGGAAAAACAGCTTCTACGAGACATCATTTTTAATTTGGTTGCATTGCCCGTGTTATAGGACTCGTCGTCTAAAGTTTATTTCGACGAAATAAAAAGAGCGGCTGCATACCAAAAACAACTACAATTTTTTAAGAAAATTAAGCCCACTGCTGCCGGCGACGATGTTCGAAAAAAAAAATAAACTCGTTGAGGTCGAATTACCGAAAGAAGCTGAAACGAATTGTTGCATCGAAACGTTCCGGTTCAGGTGCAGATGATATATATGCACCTAAGCCATGGACATTTCAAGCTCTGCAATTTCTTGAAAAAAACCGAAAAGTCTGTTAAGGTGGTAAGTACATTTCCATTTACAACAATAAATTTCAACTCTTTTTTTTATATAATTCACATTCATAATTTTTTATAGATAATGAATAGTAAAAATTTGTATAATTAATATGTTTTCAGGTCGTGATTTCTGAATGTGACAGTGATTCGGCAGAAATTAATTAACTCTATACTTCCGAGAAAAAAAGCTAAAGTTGGCTCTATGCAAAATGAACTAATTGAAAAAGCATGTTCACCACTGGCCCAAAAACCAGAATCGTCACCAAGTAATATTAAGGCCATAGCTATATATTGGAGTGAAAAATTTGAAAATCTACAACTACAACAAAGAATGTTCACAGAAAAAGGCATCAATGACATTTTATTTGAAGCAGAGCAGTGTACGCTGCGCAGAAATTCCATACAAATAAACCAGTATTCAGCATCAACGGTGGCTTCACCGGAGCCAAAGTCATACCTAGTCCCACTACAATTAACCCCTATGGCATTAGATCCAAAATATATAGATCTGGGTCAAATTGGGTTTGTGCATGTTTATTGTATCCATTAATCTCTTAGTTATAGCCCCCATCTTTTGCACAGATTTTTCTTTGGTTTTTATATATTTTTTCTAAAAAATCATTTATATACATACTTATTTTTCTTTACTATAATATTCACAAAAGTTATCCCTAATAGTTTTTGCACTTTTCGTTGGATTGCGCGAGTTATATAACCTACCACAGTAATAACAACAACAACAACACAACCACCGATAAAACTATTATTACCAACAACAACAACACAGACACCAATAAAACCACCTAGATCAGCATAAACATCATAAGTTAAGTTAAATGAACTTGTATTTGATTATTAAGAATTATTAAGACAAGCATATTTGCATTATTTGTATTTGGTTATTTGGAAATTGGAACGAATATAAATTTATTATTGCAAAACCATTTAAATTATATTAAGCTAACGTAAACATTATTTTTTTCAAAAACATAAATATATATTAGTGACAATTATTATTAAAAAAGCAATTCTGATTAAACAGTAAAACAGACAACTGTGTTTTATTTTTTTAAACTCGTGTTAACACAACCAATAACTGGCGCAGTCGGGTAGTTCCAGTGGTTCCTGTACAAATTAAATAATAAAGGCGACGGATTATTGCTAAATATTCAAGTGACGGATCATCACTATACAAATTGTATAAGGAGCAACATTACGAAGGATCATCGTAAAATTGGAACAGAACCATCAACAATAATGCAGGCTACAATTATTTTTGTGTAAGTCGAATATTGAATAATTAATAAATAAGAAAAAGAATCAATTAAAATTAATAAGTGAGAAATAAACAAAAAAAAAAAAAAATTATTATTTAATAGAAAAGTGATAAATACTAGTTTAATAATTACATAGAAAAGAAACATACACTTCGATAAATATAAAATAATTTACCTTTCGAAGATTAATTATTTTATATACGAAATAAACAAATTCATATATTTTTAAGGACCAGCGATTCTCAAGAGACCCTCCTGTAAATCTTTTTAAATATATGTCCTTGTTTAAATACAAATAACACTTTATATGCCTAAATTTCGTCCCTACTTTATTCCAAGAACCCTTATTCCTATTCCGGAATTTGAAATTGATATGAGTGTAAATCAAGATAGTCAAAGTAATACTACAATGAATTCCACAGATAATACACCCTCGACAGTAAAAAATATTCTAGAATCTTTAAGAATTCCAGATGCTGTCAAGGATCTTCCGAAATTTGACGGGAATCCTAGATTGTTATTCGACTTTGTAAACAATGTGGAGGAAATACTTTCGATATTGTCACCTATCGATGGCACTCCTTTTGCCAAAATGATCTTAAGATCCATACGTAACAAAATCGAAGGAGAAGCAAATGAAATACTAAACATGTACAGCACCGATTTGAGCTGGCAAAGTATTAAAAATAATCTTATATTGCATTACTCCGATAAGCGAAATGAGACCTCATTGATTCGAGACTTACATCTCTTGAAACAAAATAATAAAACTTTAGAAGAATTTTATAGCTCAGTGGTAGAAATTCAAGCTACAATAAATAATCACTTAATGATTCATGAATTAGATCCCAATATAATCGCAGCTAAACGAGATTTGTTTGCCAAAATGTGCCTCAACACATTTCTGTCCGGTCTTAAGGAACCATTGGGTTCCTCAATTAGGGCTATGAAACCAGAAACATTGGCAATAGCTTTTTCATACTGTGTTACTGAACAAAACATGTTCTATATTAAACAAGAAAATAGAAACCTAGTAAAGAAGCAAGAAACCCATAGAACATATAATCCACAATATTTACACCCTCACTATCAAAAACCATTTACTCCCAGATCGCAACTAACAAACAATTACAGACCACAACAAAACATGAATTATAATCCTCCCATTTATTACAATAAAACACAATTACCAGTCAATCAGTCATTCCCTAGACCTCAGTTAGCACACAATTTTAATTCACCAACACCTAGACAAACATACTATCACACAGCCACAAGTAACCAAAACCAATTTAACAATTTCAGACAACCACAATTAAACACTAACTATCAGACACCAGAACCCATGGACACTAGCTCAGGTTACACTCACCTTAGAAACAATAGTGGACAAACACGAAGATTTCCAAGAGAAATCCATCACATTGATCACAACCTTGAAAATTTCAATACTTATTCTGACCCTGAGGACTATAATGTCCCAGACTATGTGCCTGATATGGACAATTATAACGAAATTGAAGACGTGGGAAATTTTCAATTAAATGCCTCCAAAACTCAACAGGATACTTAGATATCAACAAACACGGTACTAACCTCCCTTATATAAACATTTCGTCCCCATTTGGACATCCACTCCGCTTTCTGATAGATACGGGTGCATCGGCATCTTTTATTAATCCAGAATACACTGAACGATTGAATACGGAAGAATGTATACCAATAATAATAACTACCGTGATGAACAAACACCAATTGAATAAAAAGGTTAATATTCCCTCGTTCATAGAATTCAAGGAAAACGGAAACCTAGAATTTTTTGTTTTCAAATTTCACAACTACTTTGATGGTCTTATTGGACTCGATATACTTACTAAATTAAGTGCGAAGATAGACCTCGAGAGAAAACAATTAATCACGAAGAATTCCTGCATTCCCTTGTCCTTTAAACCAAACCTAACCTCAGATAAATTTCTAATAACACCGACAACGGAAGCTATTATTAAGATTCCTGTGGATTTAGAAAATGGCGATTTCTTAATCCCTACTATTACAATTAACCCCGAAGTAACTATTTCTCCCGGCATGTATAGAGCAAAAAACTGGTACAGTTTTGTTGAAGTGAACAATAAATCAAATACAGATAAAATAATTTTAATTGAAAGCCCGATTAAAGTAGATCCAATCACAGATTCACACTACAGAGAAATTAACAATATTAACTTCGAGCATTCTCCTGAATATCAAAACCCTAATTTGCTGGAAAGTCTTAGAATTGACCACTTAAATTTAGAGGAACGTAAAGTTATCACAAAACTATGTAAAGAATTTGAAGATGTTTTCCTTCAAGAAAATCAATCCCTTACCTTTACTAATAAAATTAAACACGACATTATTACGAAAGATGACATTCCCATTTATACCAAGTCATACAGGTACCCCCATGTCCATAAAGCGGAGGTACAAAGACAAATTGCAGACATGTTGAATCAGGGTATCATACGGGAAAGCTACTCACCTTGGAGTGCACCAGTATGGATAGTCCCAAAAAAAGCGGACGCTAGCGGGAAGAGAAAATGGCGTCTAGTTATCGATTATAGGAAACTTAACGAGAAAACAGTCTCGGATAGGTACCCGATACCAAATATAAATGAAATATTAGACAAACTAGTTAAATGCATGTATTTCACTACATTGGATTTAGCTAGCGGATTTCATCAAATAGAAATGAATCCAAAAGATGTTTCTAAGACTGCATTTACAGTAGAAGGTGGGCACTACGAGTTCGTAAGAATGCCTTTCGGGCTTAAAAACGCACCATCTACATTTCAGAGAGTAATGGATTGCGTCCTTAGAGATTTGATAGGAACCATATGTTTGGTTTACTTAGATGACATTATTGTATATTCCACCTCACTCCAAGAACATACTGAAAACTTGGGAAAAGTTTTTGGAGCCCTTAGAGAAGCCAACCTCAAAATTCAACTAGATAAATCAGAATTCTTGCACAAAGAGTGCGCATTTTTGGGTCATTTAGTGACTACTGAAGGTGTAAAACCAAACCCTGATAAAATATCAGCCATTCAAAATTTTCCAATTCCTACAAATCAGAAAGAAATAAAATCATTTCTGGGTCTATTAGGTTATTACCGCAAATTTATAAAAGACTTTGCCAAAATAACAAAACCGTTTACAACATGTTTAAAAAAGGATAAAACTGTTATAGTCGACGACAAATATAAGAGAACTTTTGAAATTTGTAAGAGCCTCCTGACTAACGACCCAATCTTACAATACCCAGATTTTTCGAAGCCATTGAATCTTACAACGGATGCAAGTAATTTCGCGATAGGAGCCATCCTGTCACAAGGTCCCATCGGAAACGATAAACCGATCTGCTACGCAAGTCGCACACTCACAACATCGGAAATAAATTACTCCACAATAGAGAAAGAACTCTTAGCCATAGTTTGGGCTACCAAATACTTTCGACCATATTATTCGGTCACCGTTTCAGAATTATAACAGACCATAAACCCCTCACATGGATTACGAGCCTCAAGGAGCCAAATTCAAAATTAGTCAGATGGCGGTTGAAGTTAGAAGAATATGACTACGAAATCATTTACAAGAAAGGGAAGCTAAATACAAACGCGGATGCCCTTAGCCGAATAAAAATTAACCCTTTGGAAACTTTAAATATGAACACATTTGACGCACTATCTAATCAAGCCACGTCAGGTAGCACCATTTACTCAGCAGAAGAAAATTGTGATGATGGTATACCCATTTCAGAAAAACCAATAAATGACTTTAATTTGCAGGCTTTATTCAAAAAAGGAAGCTCTAATCCTCGTATAAAACTCGAGGTAATTTTCAAAAACAAACATAGAAAAACCTTTACATACCCCAATTACACAAGGGAAATTATAACGGAAATTTTAAAAAACCATCTTGCCCCCAACAAAACCACCGCAATACTCACAGATGATGAATCTTTTCGTATAATTCAGAATGTATATGCAAAACATTTTGCACAAAGCAAAATTTTCAGATTAGTTAGGTGCACTGAAATAGTAAAAGACATAAAGGAAAATGATAGTCAGGATAAGATCATTCAAGACTATCATGAGAACAGCAATCACAGAGGCATACAGGAAACACATGATCACCTTAAACGCGAATACTATTTTCCGTATATGAAATCAAAGATAATTCAAACAATAAATAAATGCGTTTCATGCCAAAGATTAAAGTATGACAGACACCCTCCAAAAACTCGATTTGAAAAACCCCCAACACCTGTTAAACCACTAGACATAATACATACAGACATTTATACAATTAGCGGGAAAAACATTTTAACAATTATAGATAAATTTTCAAAATTTGCTGCCGCTTACACTTTAACAGCGAGAAATAGCCTTTGCGTAATTAAATCTTTAAAACATTTTCTAAGCCTGCATGGAATTCCTAACAAAATTGTTTGCGATCAAGGAACAGAATTCTATTCAAACATATTTAAAGATTTTTGCCAACAATACCAAATTAACTTGCATTTTACATATTTTCAACAATCAAGCAGTAATGCCCCTGTAGAGAGACTTCACTCAACATTAACTGAAACATACAGACTAATAGTAGAGAAAATTAAAGATAAAAAGTTGGAAATGGACCACGATGATATTCTAACAGAGACAATCATAACGTACAATAATGCAATCCACTCTTCCACAAAACTAACACCTTTCGAACTCTTCTACGGAAGAACCTACAAATTTGACCATCAGATCACATTCAACAACGAACATGAATATCTTTCCAAAATTAATCAGTTTCAAACTCAACTCTATGAGTCTATTAGAAGTAAATTAGAAACCGACACGGATAAACGCATTGAGAAACTTAATACAGACAGACAAGAACCATTAAATTACGAAGAAAATGACTATATGTACAGAAAAGAATGTAGGAGAAACAAATTAACACCAAGATTTTCTAGGCACAAAGTAAAACAAAACAACAAAGCAACACTATTAACTACACAAAACAAAAAACTTCACAAATCTAAAATAAAGAAAAGACGATTTTGAAAACTAAATTAATTATCTTATGTCCATTTTAGATTTATAACCACAATAAGTGCACAAACACTGAACATTCAAAACTTGAGCGATACACAAGGTTTATTGCAAATAAAATTAGGAACAGCCAAAACAATAACGGACTACACCAACCTAATACATATCATAAAACTCGATTCATATAGTAACAATGTTATGAAAATTGAAGAATCATTAAAACATTTCACACGTTCTTATTACAACAAAGGTTCTCTTGAAATGACAAAATATAAGCTAACAGATCTCAAGAATAAATTGAATTCAATTACACCTAGATATCGGAACAAAAGAGGATTATTTAATGGTATAGGATCAGCAATAAAATTCATTACAGGAAATATGGACAGCAATGATGCTTCTCGTATTAATGAAGTCATATATAACTTGACATTGAATGTACAAACCGAAACGAGTAAACAAAGTATACTCAACACCAAAATTATTGAAAGAATGGAAAACATTACAAGTCATATAAATAGGGAACAAGATATTATAGTTCGGGCATTACAACACTCACAAAACAGCATTCTCTCCAATTCCAAACTTATTAACGATATTCAATACCTAAATCAGATCAATTATCATATCGATTTATTGTCAAATCATATTGCAAGTATTTCCGAAGCAATGATCTTATCCAGACTTAAAATTATACCAAAAATGATTTTAAATATGGAAGAACTAAAAGAAATCGAAAACAATCTGAGAAACCAATCTATTAAAGTCGATACCATAGAACATTTGTATGAACTCCTAGAGTTACAAGCTTACTACAATAACACAAAAATCATTTTCAATATTCTTATTCCTCATATCCCTCATGATCAATATATAATCACCCACACAATCCCCATTCCAATTAATAAAACAAAAGAAATAATAATACAACCATATATAATTTATAACAATGAGAAAATTCAATATTTCGACAATTTATGCAAAAAAATTGAAAACTTGTATTATTGCAAAGAAAGTTCTCAACAAGAACCAATAGAAAAATCCTCATGCTTTGGAAAAATCATAAATAACCTGGAAGCCAACTGTAAACTCAACGATTTAGGCCAGATAACAAAAGTCTCACAACCAGAAAAAGGACTTTTGTTAATACGAAATTTACCAGCAACAGAAATGAAGACATCATGCGACTCAAAGAGACATATTATTGAAGGAAACTTATTATTACATTTCAAAAACTGTAATCTTATCATCAACGAAATTACCTACAGAGATAACCCAAACATATATTGGGACGAATTTATTATAAACCCATCCGCACAAGTAAACATAAAACCTCTGTCCACAATGGAAAGCTTGAGTATACCCAAACTTAAGGAGTACCATTTTAAAAATAAACTAGCCATTGAAGTCTTATCGAATAATACAGAACTACACAGACACATAAACTACGGCCTCTTAATTGCAATAATTGTTGTAACAATTATCATCTTCATAACCAAGCGGAAGACTAAAATCGCTATAAATGAAATTCCCACTCCAAATATAATCGCTCCTGACCGTCAATACTTTTGGCCATCGCTCCATACTAAGGGGGGAGGAGTTATATCACCTACCACAGTAATAACAACAACAACAACACAACCACCGATAAAACTATTATTACCAACAACAACAACACAGACACCAATAAAACCACCTAGATCAGCATAAACATCATAAGTTAAGTTAAATGAACTTGTATTTGATTATTAAGAATTATTAAGACAAGCATATTTGCATTATTTGTATTTGGTTATTTGGAAATTGGAACGAATATAAATTTATTATTGCAAAACCATTTAAATTATATTAAGCTAACGTAAACATTATTTTTTTCAAAAACATAAATATATATTAGTGACAATTATTATTAAAAAAGCAATTCTGATTAAACAGTAAAACAGACAACTGTGTTTTATTTTTTTAAACTCGTGTTAACACAACCAATAACTCGCGCAACATTTGACTGAATATTGCATAATTCAAAATTATTAGAAATTGAATCTGAAGAATGATAAAGCTCCTCTTTTTTCGTTAAAAAATTGTGTAAATAACAGCATGCTGCTGTCACCTTTGCGGCTCTCCGGGGACTTAGGCTAATAGCCTTTTGCAAAACCCCAAATTTTGCAGCAAGAATACCAAAAGAGCACTCAATCACAGATTTTGTCCGTATTATCGTGGGTTAAAAATTTCTACTTCTTTTGTAGCTTTCTTTTAGGGGTATGGCTTCATAAGATGTGTGCTTAAAGCGAAGGCACACGGCGATGGCTAATTTAAACGGTCTCGTTGCAGTTGTTCCCAAAACTTTGAATAATAAAGTACACCACCATCTGATACACGGCCATTGTATCCGATGTCTATCATTATAAATTCTTTCTTAGCATTAACAATGACCATAAGGACGATAATAAAGCTTCTTTTGTAGTTATAATACAATGATCCTGTACCAGGTGGATGCCTATTTTAATATGCTTCCCGTATATTGCTCCGACATAGTTGTAAAAACCGTGGAGTCTTTCAAAGTCATCTGCAATACATTTAAACCGGTGGTGGCCATCGAGAGAATTGAGTTAGTAATAGTGCTTATGAGCATGTGTTAGTTGTACTACACTGATCGAAATCCATGGACGTAACACAATGCCGATATTAAATGGAGTTGTGTAGATTTTGTATGAATGTTTATATGAATGCATAAAAGGGAAAATAGTTGAGTTAACGAAGAATATGGTAAAATTTTAAATATGTTTTGTTGTTTTAAAATTTTAAATCTTACATTCTGAAAATGTAAAACAAAATGTGAAGAACATTTTATCTCTTTTATCCATAAGTTTGAAGTTTATTAAGTCAAATAATAATAATAAGTAATTCATTTCTTTAAAAAACAAAAAAAAAAAAAACACAAAATAGCAAAACTTAAAAAGATAAGAAATTTCAAAGGTTATTAAGTGGTATGTTACCAAAAACTAAAAAACTTACCAGGCTGCAGTAACTGGATATTTTTTAAAATTAAAAAAAAATGCATAAAAGACAGCTATAATGTTGTCAAATAGAGGCGACGTATGTAATTTATAGAAAATATTTAATTTATAGTTTATCAAGTCTTCGAAATTTTCTCAACATTTTTGGTTTCTTTTAAAAAATATTCTCTGTGTACCTATTAACAAAAAATATATATGAATTTCAAAAGGCAATGCGACATAGACCTGCTTTGTTCAAAAGCTTTCATAAGACTGAATGAAATTGTTGTTTACTTTTACTCTTTGGTGAGTAGTTTTGTTTTCGGTCGGCTGTATACATATAAGAAGCCGAGCACCAGCGTGTTTGGCACGGCCTTCACTGATTTAAACTCATCTGTCGTAGTTGGCATCTAAAAAAGATTAAAATAATTATTAGTCTATTTTATTTTGTTAAAACAAAACTCACGTTTTACTTACTTTAATATAATCTTTAAGGATGTAAACTAATGCTTTACAAGTATCTTCGATAAGTTGGCTAATCGATTCCTGGACATAATGGCTGTAAACCTCTCATTTTGAAAGTGTCTGCAAAAAATACTAATAACATAGGAAATGGTAAAATAATATACATTTACATAGGATATACATAGTTAATACTTACGCGCCTGTTGCAAAATAATGAAGGGTAATTGCCAACTTATCCCTTGCCGAAATTGCTTCTCTCATCACTGTGTCTTCCCATTTTAAAAATGGGGTAACTAATTCCAAAATGTGTTCAAAATTATCACGAGACATGCGGAAATAATTTTCAAAGTCGTCCATTTCTTTACAAAGAACTATTGTGTCCATTAAACTTAAGTCTGTGTATTTTTTCCGAACGTGCAACCACTTTTTACTCCAACTTTTTCTTTCCACGTTTTTCTTTAATGAAAAAGCAAGCAAAATAGCTAAACAGACTTCTATTTTCTCGCGACATTTCTTTATTAAACGACCAGCACAGCACAAAAATAATGTAAATACTGACGAAATAAACATTGAACGTGTAGCAATCGCCCTCGATCAATCAATACATTAAAATGGATTGCGATCTAAATATCACAATATATATTGAACGTGTAGGAGGTGCCTATGTGTATTGTCTTGTGAAATTGTTATATTGTTTTTAATAGGTACACAGATAATATTACAGCAACGCACAATTTTTTTTTTTGTTTTATTAAAGCTTATATTTTATAAACAGATTTTTAATAATGGGTATATGAATGAAAATACATTTTCTTATGTTTTGTTTTAAAACTGCAAATTGCCAACATTTACGAGATGAATTGATTCATACATTCGCGGTTCTAGAAAAATTGTATCGTTATCATAATTATTCATTGAATGAATTTTATATTATACTTTAACATAAAAAAGTAAAAATTTAAATTCAAGAATTATATTAAAGAATACACAAAGTAACAATGTATTTGACTAAAAACGATTACTTCAAAGCGAAAATAGATTTTCAGCGCAAAAAGTAATTACCACAATGTAGAAAAATAACCACTTTTTCCAACTGAATATCAGAAAGCATCAATTGATTTTTAGAAATGATCAATTGAATTCAGAATGTATCAAATTTAGTTCAGAAATTATCATATGTGTTTCAGAAAATATCAAATGTTTCAAATGTAACCTTCTAATGTTATTTTTTTAATTTAGATTGTTAACGAGATGAATTTGATATTACAATGGGTAATCTAAGATTGCTTAGATTTCAAAACTATATTTGATCATTGCAATGTACTCATTTTTGAATAAATTATATCTTGTAAAACTATAATAAACTTGACGAATTGTGATTAACACAATGTAGAACAATAACTACAACTAATGATCTAGAAGAAGTCATATTTTGACAAGGATTTTACATTATAGTAGAGAAG
Organism: Cordilura impudica; assembly: GCA_963682025.1. Classification (NCBI taxonomy): domain Eukaryota; kingdom Metazoa; phylum Arthropoda; class Insecta; order Diptera; family Scathophagidae; genus Cordilura; species Cordilura impudica. The sequence goes on from OY821522.1 coordinate 22,683,658, forward strand.
TACATCTATTTCGACCAAAAATCACTATATTTGAACTAATGTTTGCAATGACATTAAGCTTTGACTTTATAGCATGATGTGCAGTAGCGAGTACCCGGTAAAGTATGGAATATGCAAAAGTTTGCTTTCTTTCGATTTTAGGATAGATTGAGGGTAAAACCAAATAAGAGTGTTAAGTTAGACTATGCCGAACTTTTAATACCCCCACCTGGGCTTGAGGTTTACAGTAATATCTGGACTTATTGCACTATTTATCATAAATGTAAACAAAATATTTAAAAAGTAGCCAATCTGATAAACACATTACTAAATTATTACAGCAAACACACTGGATTTTTAGAGGTGTCTCCATATTATAGGCCATATCTTGCCACAATGAGCCCCGAGCTCCCTCATTTTCAACCTGCTCCAAATAATGATAAGCAATATTATGCTAAGTTTTGCCAGGTAAGTGTTTTGTTATGTGAATGCGTGTGATTTCAACAGACAGGCGGACCTCGCTTTATCGACCCGATTTTATGGGGTCGCAAATTCATTTCTCGATGCGTTACAAACGGAATGACAAACTGATTTAATAAGACCTGGAAAATATAACGACTAAAACAAAAATTGATCTTTTAAAATATAACACATGGACAAGTATTCCGAAAAAGATCCGAAGTAAAACAAATATATTTTGTTAGATTTGAAGTCATTTTTCAGACATATTGCAATTAATACTGTAATTGATATGCAAATTTTAATTTTGTTTCAATGGTGCGTGGTAGAGAAGAAGAAAGCATATATTTCAAAAATTCATAACTACACTGTATTCTTAAGCGGATGAAACTACTACTCGATTTGATGTTGAGATTACCAAAAAAGGCTTTGTACAAGGGACAATAACTTGTGTAGTGAGTGGATGCAATGAATGCGAGTGATACCAGTAATTTTGGTGTCACTCAAAATTTGCTTGTATGACACAATTATGCATGCACAATCTGTAAATGTATTGAAATTGATTTATGATAAATTACTCAAATGTAGCGATAAGAAATAAATGTAAAATTAGTATATAAGCAGCTATTTTATTTTCAGTAAAGATCAATAATTAATAATCAATCGTCTGATAGACAACAAATTAAATGGTGTTATAAATCTACTACTAGAAATGAAAATATAAATTTACTATACTTATTTTATGTCTTTTATTTTTTTAAAGCAGAAATAAACGATTTTTAAACTCTTTCTTTTCACTCATACTCTCTGTCTGTCTGTCTGTCGTGGGTCAACCCAATTCCCCATTATCCAATTTATCTGAAACTTGGCCCAGAGTCTTGTTGTAAGTACAGATTAATTTTGTGGTAGTCAAGCACAGTCACGCGCAGGCACGGAGTGATCTAAATGTCACTTCCCCTCATCCGATCGATCTGAAACTTGGTCCTAACACTTCCTGTGATAAAAAGATTAACTTTGACTTAGTCGCGCACAGTCACGAATGGTCACGCACAGTCACGGAGAGATTTAAAACGGATTTCCCCTCATCCAATCAGTCTGAAACTTGGTCGATATACTTGCTGTAAAGAAGGATTAACTTCAACATAAGTCACGCACAGTCACGGAGTGATTTAAAACCCCTTTCCCCTTATCCGATCAAACGGAAACTTGGTCGATAGACTTGCTGTGAAAAAAAGATTAACTTTGACATAATCACGCATAGTCATGCATAGTCACGCACAGTCACGGAGTGACTTAAAACCAATTTTCCCTTATCCGATCGATCTGAAACTTTGTCGATAGACTTGCTGTGAAAAAAGATTAACTTTGACATAGTCACGCACAGTCACGCATATACACGCAGAGTCAAGGAGAGATTAAAACCTCACTTCCCCTCATCCGATCGATCTGTTATTTTGTCCATAGACTAGTGACCAAAGATTAATTTTAAAATAGTCACGCAAAGTCACGCACAGTCACGGAGTTATTTAAAACCCATTTCCACTTATACGATCAAACGGAAACTTGGTCGATAGACTTGCTGTGAAAAAGGTTAACTTTCACGTAGTCACGCACAGTCACGCATAGTCACGCACAGTCACGAAGAGATTAAAACATCACGTCCCCTCATCCGACGGATCTGAAACATTGTCCATAGACCTGTTGTGGCCAAAGATTAATTTTAAGATAGTCACACATAGTCACGCATAGTCACGGAGTGATTTAAACACCATTTTCCCTCATCCGATAGATCTGAAACTTTGTCCATAGACATGTTGTGACCAAAGATAAATTTTAAAATATTCGCGAAAAGTCACGCGCAGTCACGGAGAGATTCAAAACTCATATGTATATGTTAAAAAAGAGGTTTAATAAAATCCTAGTTTTTCTGGGTTAGATTATTTTATTTTTATTTTTTCGAGCAAATATAAAAATCAAACATAGGCAAAACAAGTGTGTTAAATTCAATATTAAAACCAATACTGAGTACGCTTACCATCTTATTACAATTGCCTATACTTAACCTTTAAATTCTAATACCACTTGAATTTAAATTTAATTCTTTTTATACCCTCCACGCCAGTGTGCAGAGGGTATATATAAGTTTGTCATTCCGTTTGTAATAATTAGAAAAAAATTTTGGACCCCATAAAATATATATATTTGTGATCCTTATAACAACCGGAGTTGATATAGCGATGTCCGTTTGTCCGTCTGTGGAAATCACGATGACGGCATCAATCGGGCAGCTAAGGTACTCGTTGATATAAAAAATGATTCACTAACATCCTGAGAAGTTTGCAATGTAAAATCGTCCAAATCGGTCGATTAGGGCCCGAGATTTGAATGAAGAACTAAAAAAAGTCTTGAAAAAATATAATTTTCTATGTTGTTCTTGTCACGATCACGCCCTCAATAGGACAGCTACAGTGATCATTTTAAGTGAGTATGATTCACCAAATTCATGGGAAGATTTCTGTTTCAAAAATCATTAAAATCGGTGGAGCAGGTCCAGGGAAATCTCTGAAAAAGTTAAAAAAAAAATGAAAAACATGATACTTCTATATTGTTCTTGTTGTTATTCTAAATGTTGCATCGTTGTCATAGCTGGACTTGTTGTTTTTGTGGTGGCTGTGGTAATAATATAATAAAAACAAACCCTTTGTACATTTTTTTATCAACTCTGGTAGAAAAATTTAAAAGTTTCCATTGTTTTGGCATCACTAAAAAATCTGTTAGATCATTTCTGTCATTGCCACGAGCCCGCCTGCAAAATTTCAGATCGATTGGGTCACGGGAAAGTGGTTAAAAGCGATCCAAAATTTTTTCGACAAGCAGGAACTATGAGTTAATATAAAGGGAGTAAAAATTCACCAACATCTAAAGCAAATAATGCTAAAATACCTAGTTGTTAATAAAAAAAAAAACAATTGGGCAATTCACAATGGGTAATGTATCGTTGTATCTGTTGTATCGTGTATCACTTTACAATAGTACAAAATTGTTGTTGGTAATTTTCACTGAAATATCTGATACACGATCCAACTTCATTTGCTATGTTTAGTAAATGTTGTATATTGTATCATAACATATCAGTTCCAAGTGAATGCCAGTTTTTATGAAAAAGAAAAAATAAATACATAGAATTTTATGAGCATAAATAATTATAAAATAAAATATGGCAAATAATGCAAATAACGCAAATACATCGATAATTTTATTTATATAAAAATTAATGTTTATATTTTTAGTATGTATTTTCTCTTTCAGTACCAACCAAAACATTTAACACTTTTTTTTTCATTATAAATTAAAAAACAAGAGGTACGTTACTAAAACTCCAGGGTATATCTCACGACCAAAAAGCAAACACTGGCAACTGTTTTCTCTTATATAAAATAGAAGAAGCGACGAAGCGATCTTTCCTCGTTGGATCGAAAATTACAAAAGAAAGCGTTTTACAATATGAAAATACAACTGATTGTTCACAACAAATGATTGTATTGTGTATTTCAATACAACACAATATACAACACCTGTTGTGAATTGCCCAAATGTAAATTTAGCAAAAAAATTTATGTATTAATTTATTTAAAGAGAAAAACACAAAAATAACGTTTGATGTTGTATTTTGTGTGTGTAATATTTACATATACATACATACACATATTAAATAATACAAATAATATACATATATTATATATATGTATGTATGTATGTCTATTCATAGTAACTGCATGTTAGAAATAAATCGGTATATTATTTTATTTACATAAAATTCTGCAATATCTTGTTGTGGGGAAAATACATTTCTTTTGAATTAACGGAGTGTCACTTCATTTTGCTCAGCGCGACTATGCCACAGTAGATGGCGCCACAATTTTTGTTCTAATTAGCTTTGCAATAGTTATTTCTATTTTAACATGTATGTCAATATTTTCAACTAGATATCATACAGAACAATGTTAAGTGTATACACGGGCTGGTCTTTTATTTCATACGTTTTTTCATTATTCTTTTACAAATATGAACATAAGTTTGGCATGTTAACTTTTTGTTGTCTTTACAAAATAGAGTTACCGAGTTCATCAATGAGTTTTTTTCTTTCAAAACAGTTCTACATAGTTATATAGAACTATTATTCTGCTTTACCTACAAAATATCTGATTGCGATGCGATTACATCTAATTTTTAAAAATTGTTTATAATTAATAAAGCATTATTATTCACATAAATACAAAATTGCACTTTTTAAATTTTCCATTCAAATTTAAGAAAATATCAATTCTTATAAAAACTGAAATTAAAATTTCCAATTATAAATTAGAAAATATTAATTGAATTTCAGAAAATTATATCAAAACGTCGGAAATAATAATTTTAAATTTAGAAAACGTCAATTGAATCTTTAATATATAAATTTTATTCGTTAAACACAAATTGAAATTCCAAAAAAAAAAACACCAAATATGTTTACATTTAAAAATGTTTACATTTAAAACAAGTAAGAAAATTATAGTCGGTCTAGACCGACTATACGATACCCTATACCATGCGTTTAGAAACCCTATCTCTTAGGCCCAACTAACTGGACATAGAAAATAAGCAAAAACCAAATTTGAAAAAATTTTGAAAAAGTTCATATCGGATGCTATAGCTATATGGGGACTAGGTCCAAAAATGGACCGATCCTGACCATGGTTGATAACGTCTCTTGTATTTTGCAAAAACATATACAAACAAAACTTGAGAAGAATCAGAGCAATATTTTTGTTTTTTAATAGATTTAAGTGAATATCGGGAAGCAGCTCTATATGGGGCCAAAGGGAGGATTTTTGGACTACTCATAAGTGGATGTAATGAACGCATACAAACCCAATTTGAGTAAGATCTATATGAAAATTTGGATCCTATGGCAATTTATGTCGATTTCATAAGGGTAATTTGTAGGGGGCTAGGTCTGAACATGGACCGATCCTCACCGATTTCAATAGCGTTCATCCCATGGCCGATAAAAGCTCATATACCAAATTTCATCGAAATATATTCATATTTGCGACCTGCAGTTTGATTACAAGGTTTACATGGACACACAGACGGACGGACGGACGGACGGACGGACGGACATTGTTAAATCAACTCAAGAAGTGATTCTGATTCGATCGGTATAATTAAAGATGGGTCTGGGTCAAATATTTTTGGTTGTTACAAAAAGCAGCACAAAGTCATTATACCCAAACCACATAGTGGTATAGGGTATAAAAAACAAGTAAGAAAATTATAGTCGGTCTAGACCGACTATACGATACCCTATACCATGCGTTTAGAAACCCTATCTCTTAGGCCCAACTAACTGGATATAGAAAATAAGCAAAAACCAAATTTGAAAAAATTTTTAAAAAGTTCATATCGGATGCTATATCTATATGGGGACTAGGTCCAAAAATGGACCGATCCTGACCATGGTCGGTAACGTCTCTTGTATTTTGCAAAAAACTATACAAACAAAATTTGAGAAGAATCAGTGCAATATTTTTGTTTTTTAATAGATTTAAGTGAATATCGGGAAGCAGCTCTATATGGGGCCAAAGGGAGCATTTTTGGACTACTCATTAGTGGATGTAATGAACGAATACAAACCCAATTTGAGTAAGATCTATATGACAATTTGGATCTTATGGTAATTTATGTCGATTTCATAAGGGTAATTTGTATGGGGGCTAGGTCTGAACATGGACCGATTCTCACCGATTTCAATAGCGTTCATCCCATGGCCGATAAAAGCTTATGTACCAAATTTCATCAAAATATATTCATATTTGCGACCTGCAGTTTGATTACAAGGTTTACATGGACACACAGACGGACGGACGGACGGACATTGTTAAATCAACTCAAAAAGTGATTCTGATTCGATCGGTATAATTAAAGATGGGTCTGGGTCAAATATTTTTGGTTGTTACAAACAGCAGCACAAAGTCATTATACCCAAACCACATAGTGGTATAGGGTATAAATATTGCCATTCAGGAGATATTAATAACTTTTCAGTACCGCGATTCAGTAACTTCTTTTAACGATAGTCGAATCGTAAAAAAAAGAAAATTGCAAAATTATCAGTAAAATTTTTAAACGATATTCGCTATTGTTAAAGTCAGCTGTTGTTGTTATCTAAACGACAACCATTTTTGTGTTGTTTATTCAATCGATAAAAACTTAAATTTTTAGGTTGAAATGTCGTCATACATAAATAAAAACAAGTAAGAAAATTATAGTCGGTCTAGACCGACTATACGATACCCTATACCATGCGTTTAGAAACCCTATCTCTTAGGCCCAACTAACTGGACATTGAAAATAAGCAAAAAACCAAATTTGAGTGGGATTTTTATTAATTTTTTTGGCTGCAGATATGAAAAAGTTCATATCGGATGCTATATCTATAAAGGGACTAGGTCCAAAAATGGACCGATCCTGATCATGTTTGGTAAAGTCTCTTGTATTTTGCAAAAATATATACAAACAAAATTTGAGAAGAATCAGTGCAATATTTTTGTTTTTTAATAGATTTAAGTGAAGATCGGGAAGCAGCTCTATATGGGGTCAAAGGGATCATTTTTGGACTACTCATTAGTGGATGTAATGAACGAATACAAACCCAATTTGAGTAAGATCTATATGACAATTTGGATCTTATGGCAATTTATGTCGATTTCATATGGGTAATTTGTATGGGGGCTAGGTCTGAACATGGACCGATTCTCACCAATTTCAATAGCGTTCATCCCATGGCCGATGGAAGCTTATATATCAAATTTCTTCAAAATATATTCATATTTGCGACCTGCAGTTTGATTACAAGCTTTACATGGACACACAGACGGACGGACGGACGGACGGACGGACGGACGGACGGACGGACATTGTTAAATCAACTCAGAAAGTGATTCTGATTCGATCGGTCTAATTAAAGATGGGTCTAGGTCAAATATTTTTGGTTGTTACAAACAGCAGCACAAAGTCATTATACCCAAACCACATAGTGGTATAGGGTATAATCACAAAATAGTAAAAATATTTTGCTTTTATTAAAAAAACTTTTTTATATAAATAAAAAAATTATATAGCATATTCAATTCATTATTTCATGTTCAAATAAATAAACAGAAATATTAGTAAAAAAAAATAAAGATATTAAACATAAAATCATCCTGTCAAACACGAAGTAATTTGTTTTATTCTATTCTTTGTGTATTTCGCTTATTTTGACAGAGGTGCCACTAGTTTACAATTTAAATAAATAGAAAAACAAATTTGTCGACTATCGTTAAGATGTATGTACTTAGTAAATCACTTAATCCTTACTGCAAACAACAATAGCTGTCGATATATTTTGCGATTGTCAGATCGTTGAATTTGAAATTTACAGAATCGCACTACAGAAAATATTAATTTAAATTCAATTAATTTAAGAAAACCTCAAATGATATTTAAGAATTGCTAACATAAAAATTGTTACATAAGTAAACGTAATTTGATGAGAATGTTATTTTTTTTTTTATATATAAATTTTCACAATTTTTTTTGGATGAAAATTTGAAGTTTTTCAGAAAATAAAGATAGCATTAAATTATTTTATTTAAAATGTTTGGGACTTTTGGTTTTTTGCGTTTGGCATCCCTAATTTGATTATTTATTATTATAAATTTATTCTCTATGTTTTCAAAATATGGCAATATTTTAAACAAAAGTTGAGAGAGCTTTTTTTCTTTTTGGTTATTATTTTGTTACTCCATCCGACCTATATGGCCACAATGAAGAAATATTTGGCCAGTTAAAAGAAACTATACAGCCATATCCAATTAGCACGATTTAATGCATATAGCCACTCTACAAAACCATTACCTATGCAATGGAGGTTAGTGCGAGCTATTTAATTAGCAAATAATTAAACGAGAAGTTATGTCATATAACCGGAAACGCATGCATATAGGTATATAACCTGAATGCATGGCGATCAGCAACCACGATGACCAAAAAGCAAACACCGAAATAAATCCGAAATAATAGAAAAGACGAAAACCAACATAAAGAATTTTCTAAAATAATTTGGTATTAAGTTTAACAAATTGTTTACTTTTTCCAATATTTTGTTTACATTTATTATCAATACTCAAACCGAGGTGGAGGGTATTAAAGATTCGGCACAGCCGAATTTAACACTCTTACTTGTTTTTACTAGTATTTATACCATATACCAGAATGTGACTTCTATACTACTATGTGGTTAGAGTATAATGTCTTTGTGCTGATGTTTGTAACTATCAAAAATATTTGACCGAGACCCATCTTTAATTATACCGATCGATTCAGAATCAACTCAGAATCACTTTCTGAGTCGATTCAGCGATGTTCGTCGGTCCGTGTAAACCGTCAATGTGTCGATGTAAACCTTGTAATCAAACTACAGATCGCAAATATGAATATGTTTTGATGAAATTTGATATATAAGCTTCTATCGGCCATATCATGAACGATATTGAAATTGGTGAAGTTTGGTTCATGTTCAGATCTAGTCCCCATACAAATGACCCCTATGAAATCGGCTTAAATTGCCATAAGATCGACATTATCATTTAGATCTCGGTTAAATTGGGTTTGTGTGTGTTAAAAAAATCTTATAGGACAATTAAAGTTAAGGACCATATTTTGCAAAAATTTTACGATATTTAACAAATATATTCAAAATAGTTTTGACAAAAATTTTTGGCAGTTTTCGTTTTGCCTTTATCAGTAAAATGTTCAGATATTAACTTAGAAAAAGCAATTAGTTAAATATTTTTATCTTAGTTATCTTTCTTAATTTAAAGACACAAAGATAGATTTAATTCAATAAAAACAAGAAAGAGTTGAAAGTTGGTCTATGCGGACTCATAAATGTGCCCTATATCAATAGTTTTGGAAAATTGAAAATTATTGTAAAAATCAAAATGCATCTCTATATTCCGGGATGAATTTGCCAAATCCTAAACAGTTTCAGCACTTAAGTGAACATTTGATAAGATGTTTTTACGAAAAAAATATCAAAACAATTAAAGGAAAATAGTGATGTATATAAATTATTCTCAAGATCAAAAATTATAGAAGCTATCATATTTATTCTTATTATAGGCTTCATAAGATTTACTAAAATAAAAAAAAATCACAAAATAAGCCATGTACCTGGTTAAACTTAATATTGTTTGTAATTACCTGGATCAGGTTAGTATTTAAAATGGGATATATCGGGCGTCATTGTGCTGATTTTTAAACTAAAATATGTAGATAGCTCTATAAAATGCTGAAAATTCAGAGTATTTGTTGTAATAATTTAGTAATAAATTTATCAAATTGTTTACATTTTCAAATATTGTTATTTACAGTTGTTACAAATAGTACAAGAAGTCCAGATTATTATGTAAACGTAAAACCTAGGTTGAGAGTAACAAAGATTCGGCATAGCCGAAATTAACACTCTTACTTGTTTTTATCAAAAATAAAAATTTCCTAAATATGGCGAACTATTTACTAAATTCCATTTAGATAAATTTGCTGGTACTTTACATCCATCGTTTCCTAAAGGGAAAAGTCATCGGTATTAACAACCATTCTACCTCAAACCTTCCTCTCTATGATTTCTGATCCTTTGAACTAAATTGATGTGAATGCTGTTTCTCCTCTTCCATCTACATACTTCCAAATATGCAGTTGAAGCTCTACCGTGTAGCGTGATTTCATTCAGATGGTGGACGATAACTTTATTTAGTCACTTATAAATATATTTCAGTTTACGACTAAATGTCATTGTCCAAAATATGTTCAAATACAAACTTTCGCTGACATAGCAAACTATATAGTGCGCGTGAAATAAATATAACATGCATTTGTTGTAATAAAATTAAAACACGTAAGTTAATTATTTTTTTTTTATTTTTTTAATAACTAATGTTAAATTTAAGTTTTTAGTTTACAATGTTATAAAATCATTTATTTGTTTTTAATAAAATTTTTAACTTTTTCGGGAACGCCTTCCATAAGGAATAAAATGGTGTCTCTAGACACTTTCTTAGTAGAAGCTGGTCACTTTTTTCCCAACTCTTTCACAGTTCGAGCTGATCCTTTAGTCGCTTTGAGATGTTTTTTAACTAAAGCCCAATATTGTTCAATTGGTCGGAGTTCTGGGCAACTTGGAGGATTAGCTTCCTTTGGTACAAATATAACACCATTTGTTTGGTACCATTCAATAGTTTTTTTTACTATAATGGCAAGTGGAGAGGTCAGGCCAGAAGAATGAGGACACATTGTGTGTTCTTAGAAATGGAAGAAATCGTTTCTGAAGGCACTCTTTTATGTACACATCTGTATTTATCGAACCTGAGGTTATGAATGAACGGTTTCTTTGACCACAAGTACAAATGGCTTGCCAGACCAGAAACTTTTTTAGAAATTTTGATTTTTTTTGAACTCGATAATCTTCTGGAACATTCCCTCTTGCATTTGCGACATAGAATTCCTGACCAGGCAGCTGTAAAAAGTCAGCCAGCACGTAAGTCTATCTGGGTCTTTTTGTACTTTGTGCGTCTTTAGGCCAGACTTTTTTTTTAATTTTTCTTACGGAAGTCTCCGAACAATTTCCCATTTTGGCCACTTTTCTTCCAGATATATTTGGTTTCTTGGCGAAAATACTTAATACTTTCCCAGCTGTCCTACGGTATGAAAATCCACATTTTCTACCACAGCCATCTTTTCTTTTGATAGTCAGCAGCTCCTTATAATTCTTTATCACCCGAGAAACAGTCTGCTGGACTACCCCTGCTTGCCTAGCAATTGTTTTATACGAACGGCATGGGTATTCGTTAACAATTTTAATAATGCGTTCACGTACTTTTTGTTGATTGTCCATTATTGAAAAAACTATGATTGCAATGAAGATAAGATTTAGCACGTGGTTTTTGACAATAATGAGAAGTCTAAACAAATTAACGGTATCCATTTTTTTTGGGAAGGAACAAGTTGAATAAGCCCAAAATTATGTTATATTTATTTCACGCGCACTCTATACAATGAAGATCAATGCCCATACGTTGTGCAATGAACTGTTCATGTGTAACCAATTGTCGATAAAGCGAATGTATTTTACAATAAACAATCAGGCTATACCCCCACGAATATATTGTTGTTGTATGTATGTTATTATGTATATTTTTTTTAATATAGCTATTTTTGCATACGTGATTAAGAATGCAAAAATAAGTAATAAAAATAAATGATTTGTCAATAAAGATATTATTATTAACTTGAAAGTAAAAATGGTGTCATTCATTTAAAACGGTTTAAAAACTATATTATCCCTACACGATTAATAATTGTTTATTAAAAACATTTATATGAATAAAAATCCTTTCACGGCGATCATGCCAGAAGATCAGAAGATTCCAGGAGCCTGATGATCCTTCAAGCCGCTAGTGGAATATATATATATGTTCAATAACAGAAAAAGTGAAATTGTAGGTACTAAACAGTTACAAAGTGAAAAAAACTTTAAATTGAAACATTTGTGAAACTTCTAAAAATAAAAAAGGAAAATGAAAAGAACTTTGTTAATATTTAAAAACTGAGAATAAAGACCTAAACATTTCTAAAAAAAGAGAAAGAAAGCGAAAAGAACTTTGTTAATTTCGTGAATAAAAACCCTAAATAGTACAACAAAAATGTGCAAGTTTATCTGAAATAAAAACAAAGTTTAAACAAACAAAATGATGCAAAAAACTTAGAAAAACAAAACACAACAGAAGAAATCCACTATATACACTTTAAAAACAAAAATAGATAATAAAAGTCAATGCGGCCAAAGCATTACTAAAAACAGGTGTGGCCAAAACACCTACAATGACATCAACAGCAAACGGAACGAAAACTTTATGCTGGAACATCAATGGCGGCCACAGCCATGGTAACATCCTTATAAATAAGTATTTTCATAAGAATAATTTTTATATAAATTTTTTTTTTTTAATACTTTTTTTTTTTGAGTTCAATTATTTATGTGAGTTTGTTTTTTTTTTAATTATACTATTTTGGGAGAGAATACATGTTAATTTGATAATATTTGTCTCGAAAAAAATGGTTGAACAGAAAAGAAAACACAATCAGTTTATATTTTCTAAATCGTTATAATAATTTATTTAAAATAATTCGGGGGTAATTTCTCTGTACGTACCGTACTCAGCTGCGGTATACAAGCGTATAAAAAAGCTTTTTTTTTTCCTTTTTTAATACATAAAAAGCACTTAGACGCCAAATAGAAAACAAAGGATAACATAAAAAAAAGATAAAAGGCACTGAACACTAACAGGCCCTTTTACACGATCTGCGCTTAAACATCCCGCCCCCCTTGCAAGAATGCAAAAAGGAAGGCGAAGGATACAGCGGTAAAAACAAAGGAAAAAAGAGTTAAAAAAAATTCATTTAAATAAATAAAAAAAAAAATATTTACATTTGTATATATGTATGTATATAAACAAAAAAAGATAATGTTATATATAAAAAAAAAATTAAATTCGCTCAGCGTGAACGTTAATAACGATGGTGGCGTTAGGTTGGCCTGGGTACGCGATTTGTGCAGGTGCCATCACATTCTGCGCCATACTCTGCTGGACCTGATGGTTGCAGCAATGACCACTGCAATGATTTGGATTGTTGATGTTGTTACTGTTGATGGGGTTGTTGTTGACGTTGTTTTTGTTCCGCCTTTTGTTCTTCAGCTTATTTCGCCGCTTTGCGCATATTTGCCTTACGGTGGTAACAACGGTAGGCTCACTGGGAACTGGAGGATTCGGTTGGACTGGTGGAGTTGCTCGGGAATTTTTATGGTTTTTGAAACGATGCAGCAGAGAATGATGGTCCGACATACATTCTATACATCTCTCCCGGCTACTACATCGGTCCTTCATGTGGGAATGTGCCAAGCAATTAAAACAATACTGGAAACGTTTGACAGTTTCCCACCGCTCTTTCACCGACATTTTCCGAAATTTAAGGCATTTACGCAGCGCGTGCTCGCTCTTGCACAAGCGGCAATCGCGCAGGCTCTCATCACGAGGTGCCTTCTGGGTGTCCTTTCCACCAGCTTCGCCATTCCCTTCTGTAGTACGATGCACTCGGAGACGGGCAGAAACCTTTGGCATCTTCAACAACTAAGGGGAAAGAAAAAAAAATATTGATTGGGTTCTTCATTGGGTAGGAGAACCAGCTTCACAATTGGGCGGGTAAAAATTCCAGAAGCAGTTCTCACGTCAGCTGCGCGGACTTTCAAATCATCTCCTAGGTAGACCTTTTCAAGTCGCCCTAATTTCCATTCATTAGGAGGGAGGTTATCTTGTCGGACAACAACTAAGTCACCTACTGCAAAATCCCTCTGAGGATACTTCCACTTTACGCGTCTGTGGAGTTCCTTTAAATACTCTTCTTTCCACCTTAGAGCAAATTGATGGTGAAGAGCCTCAAGTTTTTGCCACCTATTGGCAACACTCAATTTTAAATCGGAATAGTCGGGTTCAGCGGGTGCTAATAAAGGCATTCCGACTAAAAAATGACCAGCGGTTAAAGGAACTAGTTCCGTGGGGTTGTCGCTCATTGCACTTAGAAGCCTAGAATTTAAGCACGCTTCAATACGGGTTAGCATTGTCGTGAACTCTTCAAAAGTAAATCTCTGTGCATTAGAGACCTTCTTTAAATGGGTTTTTACACTTTTTATGCCGGCTTCCCATAAGCCGCCCATGTGGGGTGCACCAGGTGGAATAAAATGCCATTCTACTGGCTGAAAACCGTTTCCGACCAGAACTTTGTCCTTTAATTCGGCCAGAAACTTTTTCGAATCGACTTCGAGTAAATTTGAAGCACCCACAAAGGCTGTCCCATTATCAGAGTATAAATGGGACGGGCATCCTCGTCGCGAGAAAAAACGAGTGAAAGCCGCCTAAATGAAGTGCCTTTGTCGAAAAACAAACGAATACTAGAACATATCCTTTTGTGATTCGATAACCCTTTCCCATGTAGGATTTTATATCAAATGGACCTGCGAAATCTAAACCGTTATGAGTAAAAGGTTTCGAAAGAACACTTCGCTCAGGGGGTAAAGCAGCCATTATCTGCAGACCGGTTCTCTTTCGATAAATGGTACATTGTTTGCAATTATCAATTACCGAACGAATCAAATTCTTTAATTTCGGAACCCAAAACTCAATTCGTACAAGGCGCAATACTAATGAATGCCCACCATGTACTGAGCATTTATGGACATGTTCCGCATACAAACGGGTAAAACGAGCCGAATAGGGTAAGATTTTCGGAAATCGTTCATCATATGTCAGACCGGGTGATCGCACTAATCTGCCATTCATTCTAACAAATCCATTAGAATCTATAAAGGGGTTTAGTGTGAGTAAACTACTTTTTGGGGATAAGGGAATACCTTTCGATAAATTATCATATTCTGCAATATAGGCCTGTTGACATACGAGAATTAAACGATCTCTTACAAACTTCAGCTCAGATTGAGTCATATTCGGAGTAGCGTATAGACTGGTGCGTGTACGCAAATAGAGCAAACACCGAAACCAATACGCTACAACTCGCATTGCACGGGGTAATTCAGAGAATCGTGCGAGTATGTCAAATGGCTTTTTCATCTCCGCATGATGGGACTGAATTTCCAAATGAATATGATAATTAAACGTTTTCTGTGGCCAGTTTTCCCTAGGTTGTTGCAACCATTTCGGACCGTGCCACCATAACGAATTGTTTATCAAATCGCTAGCGAGAGATCCACGACTTGCCAAATCGGCGGGGTTATCTTTGGAATCTACATGAGACCAATTCTCATTTCCAACTTTACTCAAAATAAGCGCCACTCTGTTCTTGACAAAATTAGGCCAATGGCATGGGGGTTTTTTAAGCTAAGATAAACAATGGTAGAATCAGTCCACAGATGTGTTCTTGGCTAGATTTAGTTGACCACATAACGATTCTATCATATTTGACATTAATGTCGCTCCGCAAAGCTCCAAACGGGGTAGTGTTTCAAATTTAACAGGCGCTACTTTCGTTTTAGACGCAAATAAATACGTTTTAACCTCAGACGAGGAGGTACTACGAACATAAAGAGTGGCAGCATATGCTTTTTCAGAAGCATCACAAAACCCGTGGATCTCAATCTCATAATCGGGGTGAAAATTAACCCATCTTGGAATGCTAATTCTCTCAATATTTTTATAATCGCTTAAAAATCCGTGCCATTGCTTTAGAGTTACGGGGTTTAAGCATTCATCCCAATCTGTTTTGTCTTTCCAACCGGCGGGGTCGAATAGTTTTGCTATTTCTGACAAGACAGCACGCTTTGTAACAACATCCCTACCTGGCTGCGATATGAGTTTAAAATAGAAACTGTCACTATCAGCGTTCCATCGCAAGCCAAGGGTCTTAGCTGTACTAGCATCCGAAAATTTCAAGAAGTTTGCATTTAACAGATTCTCACAGGGTAATTTTTCTAAAAGACGAATGTGGTTTGCAGTCCATTTCCGAAGAACAAAACCAGCAGACCCAAGAACTTCAATAAGCTCATTTCGTCTTTTAAAAGCGTCCGCTAGCTCATGAGAGCCAGCTAGTTCATCATCAACGTACATCTGGGTTTTCAAAATTTCGGATGCCGCAGGATTTTGAGCTTCACATTCTCTCGCTAATTGTATAAGAGTTCGAATTGCAAGATACGGCGCACAGGTCACTCCAAACGTCACCGTATTAAGCTCATAATCCTTTACGTCGACCTCGGGATCCTTACGGAATAAAATCCGCTGGAAGGGGGTTTGATTAGGGTGAATCAAAATTTGTCGATACATTTTTTCAATATCGGCATTAAAAACGTAACGGTAAAGTCGCCAACGCAGAACTAAA
The DNA here is from genome assembly GCA_963682025.1 of Cordilura impudica. Classification (NCBI taxonomy): domain Eukaryota; kingdom Metazoa; phylum Arthropoda; class Insecta; order Diptera; family Scathophagidae; genus Cordilura; species Cordilura impudica. The sequence goes on from OY821522.1 coordinate 22,700,125, forward strand.
ACCGTTAAATCTGCCTGTAATACAGGACCGGGGTGCAAAATATTGTTTAAACTTACGCCATTAGACGACGGATTTGAAGCGTTAAATACTACCCTAAGCTTGGTAGTAACACTATCGGGTTTAAATACTGCATGTTGGGGTAAATAATATGCAGCAGAGCCTGATGTAGAAGAGTCTAATTCCCTCATGTGACCCCATTCGAGATACTCGCCAATAACACTATCATATTGTGATTTTAATTCGGGGCTTTTCAAAAGACGAGTTTCATTTCTCATGAATTGGGATAAGGCCACATTCCGAGAATTTCCAAGAGATATATTACTCGAAAATTTCCGCCGGAATGGAAGTGAGACTACATAGCGACCATCTGGATTTCTATAAGTGGTCGACTGGAAAAGTTCTTCACAATACTCATCGGCTTCAGACAATTGTGTCGCTTGTGGAACTTCTTCAAGGTCCCAAAACCGAGAGAGTTGAGAACTTAGCTCAATGTGGTTGAAATATGATTCAACTGAATTTAGGGGTTGTGGGTGAAAAACTTTACCAGTCACAATCCAGCCGAAAACTGTTCTCTGTGCGACTAGGTTACCATCCGGGTGTTTTTCACATCGGGTAATATAATGTGAGAATAAAGATCTCCCCCGAGGAGAAGATCCATTCGGGTGCATTTGACATCAGTCATAGAAATTTCAGGGAAATTTGAATTCATAATGTTCGCAAATGCACACGAGGCAAACGACCCGTCAACTTCTCCACCACATATGCTTCAGTACGAATTTCAAAACTGGGGTCGATTGCTGAGCATATCGAAATAAAACATAGTTTTGACGAAGTAGCTGTCAAACTCCCGTTAAGTCCAGTTATCTGCGCCGTTGGAGCAGAAAATGTGGGTATTGACAACTTTCTTTGCAACTTTTTAGATATAAAAGTGGCTTGAGAAGCTGGGTCAATTAAAGCACGAGCTGCGCACTTCATATCATTGACATGAATTCACACATAGTTGTTCCCAGCAATACTGTGGAATAGGGGTTGGAATCCAAATGAGTTGCATATGTTTGGAATGAAGCAGCTGCAGCTGATGTAGATGATCCATTTCCAGGGTTATTAGGGGGTTGTGTCTGATTTTGAGTCTGGATATTAAAACTTCCTGGATTATTTACGGGGTTATTAGTGCGAGGGTTTTGTAGTACAACTGTACTGTTCCGGGGGTTTTGTGGTACAAAAGTACCGTTTTGGGGGTTTTGTGGTACAAAAGTACCGGTTTGAGGGTTTTGTTGAACGAAAGTACCAGATCCAGAAGCTTGAGTATCCCGATGCAAAAGCGAATGATGCTTTTGTTTGCACAAAAAACAAACATTTACACTATTACAAGCTCTAAATTCGTGGGATGTTGCCAGACAGTTCGAACAGCATTTGAGCCTTTTCACTGTCGCAAGTCTCCCCTCCACATTTTTTTGTAAAAATGTTGCACAAAGTCGCAAGGGATGTTGCTCCTGACAGAGAGCACAACGCAATACCGTCTGACTAGTATTAGTCTTTGTAGCAAAAATTTTTATTTTCTTCGAATCCTTAAACGATTTTTTTGATTCGGGTAAATTTGCGCTTTTATTTTGAGTTTGAACTGGGTTTGGATTCCAGCTCTTTATATCAGAAACGGCCTCAAGGGTATGATAACGAGCCGTTAAAAACTTATCCATTTCCTCCCACCTTGGATTAAATTGATCCGCTTTCGGAGAGTCTTCCCAGAGCGCTACAATATGGTCGGGTAACTTCGAAGAACATATAAAAACTAAAGCATGATGCCAAATAGTTTCAAAACTAAGCTTTAACTGCGATAAATTAGCAATACAATCATTTATAGTGCGTTGTATACTTTTCAAATTAGGCCCAGTTTCCTTAGTGAGTTGAGGTATATTATAAAATAGGGTTTTAAATTGGGCATGTATTATAACACGTTTGTTTTCATACATGTCAACTAAATTTTTCCACGCAAGCTCAAAACCTTCATTCGTTAATGGACATGTTCGAACGATATTATGGGCTTCTCCTTTTGTTTTTTGCAAAAGGTAGTACAATTTCTCAACCGGGGATAGTCGAGAATTGTTTTTGTACAAAGCAGTAAATATGTCCCTAAACGTAGGCCAATTAACATAATCCCCATAAAAATATCAGTATTACACGGGGGTAAATGTATATTGGGCTTCAGGCTAAGCTCCTGGCTCTTCGCTGCCGCCTTAATTCGCTCAGTATTTTCGGTAATTAGAGAGATACCGCGAACGTACGTAGTATACGAAGCCATATACCGCTGCTTGAGCTCCAATTGGGCCTTCTGAGTACCACCGCTTAAAAGGGACTCGTAGGTTTCCCGAACGGATTCCCATAACCGAGTCAACTCCTTTTCGTGAGCGTTTAAAGACCCGGTTTTATGGTCCACTTGGGGGTAATATGGCAATAAATGCCTCAAACTCAGTAAGGCGATCACAAACCCTAATGAAATCGTTCATTTCAGCCATCTTTAAAAGTTTAAATACTAAAAACGGGTTTGAAAAAAATTTAAAAAGGGTAAAATAAACTTTAAAATTGAGTGACAAAAAAATTTAATAATTTGAAAAAATTATCAAAAATACTCAAGAAAAATTGAGAAGATTATAAAAAATGTTTCGGGTAAGTATTTTGGGGTGGAAAACTAATTGAAATAAATTTGTTTTCGTGTTAAACAAAAAAAAAAACAATTAAATTTTGGGTAAAAATTCGAAAAAAAAATCAAAAATATTGACAATATAATACGTTACAAAAGTAATTTACACTATTTTTCTCTGATACGGGTTAAAAATCTCAAAAAACCGGGTTAAAATTGCGAAATTATCTTTAATTTACACTTAAAAACAAATTAAAACAACAATTTTTACAGTGTAAATCACTTTCGGTAACAAAAATATGTATTGAAAGTTCAAATTACACTAGCGTCGCAACTTTTAAACACGGGTACTCACAATCGGGTTCAATGAATTGATTAATCTCACAAAATTTAATTAAATTTCACAAAATTACGGATACTTTTATGAAAAAATGAGTCGAATAATTAATTTATACCGAATTATGGCGAAAAAATTAATTAGAAATAACAACTATGTAAAAAAATTACAAAATACCCGGTCTATTCGGTTATCTCAAATGTTGCAACACTAATGAATGTGTGTAACAACACAAAAAAATATAAAAAAAAAAACAACCAACAAATACAGTGTCAAATAGCGGTATATTTCACTTTTATTTTAATAAAACTCACTCAATTAATGCATTCACTGGGGTTATTATTTAGTTTTAATTAAATTAAATAATTTTATCAGAAAAAAAATCACTAAATAGTTTTAATATTATGTCCGATTTTGTTTACAATTTTGTGTTTTATTCGTTCTAATTAGAACTAACGAGTAAAAATGGGAGCAATGACTTTTAAACTGTAAAGCTTTATTTTAACAGTGGGTTAACAGAGAATTAAAATCTTGAGTTAAAAACAAAAAACAGAGCTTAATAAAAAAACTATTTTGCTTTGATATGAACACAACAAAAAGAAAAAACTAAAAACACAAGTAATAAGAAAAAATAAAAGTAAAAAAATAAATTTTTCTTCACTTTCGCTAAATGTTAACCAAGGGTTAAAAAAAGGAACACTTTTTATGTTGTTACACTTCACTTTTTATATTTTTCACACAAAAAATAAATGCAAATAACACGTACCTTTTTCCTTTAAAGGGGTTTAGTAAGGGGGTACTTAAAGTTGTCCATCCAAATGGAAAGCCAAAGGAAATTTCTAAAAAGAAATATTTCTCTTAACAAATATTATCAACGGGGTGGACTGTATAATCCGGTTCGAAGTACCAAATGTTAATTTGATAATATTTGTCTCGAAAAAAATGGTTGAACAGAATAGAAAACACAATCAGTTTATATTTTTTAAATCGTTATAATAATTTATTTAAAATAATTCGGGGGTTAATTTCTCTGTACGTACCGTACTCAGCTGGGGTATACAAGCGTATAAAAAAGCTTTTTTTTCCTTTTTTAATACATAAAAAGCACTTAGTCGCCAAAGAGAAAACAAAGGATAAGATAAAAAAAGATAAAAGGCACTGAACAGTAACAGGCCCTTTTACACGATCTGCGCTTAAACAATACATGTTTTTCCAAATTTTCCTTTAATTTTTAATTCGATTACTTATGTGAGCTCTTTTTTGTCTTATTGTGAAAATGGGAAAAACCCAGGAAAATAGGAAAGAAAGGCATGGACGGAAAAATATGGAAAGGAAAACGGGAGATAAGAGATTACGGTTAATAGAAAAAGAGAGCAAAAGAATAATTAAATTTTAGACATGAATTAGGATAAAGCTGGTCCGAAGAAACTGACAATATCACAATATTGGAAAAGACAACCTGAGTATATAAAACTGCTTAGAGCCGAGGATAAATTGACCAGGATGCCAAAAATAGGTTTTCCAACTATACGGAAAATTATTAGTGAAATAGTATCAAAGGATAAAATTGAGGAAAATACAACGGATAAAATTCATTTTGAACTCCAAAGGGATTTCATAGATATCGACATAAATAGTCCAATAATTGGAATCATTAACCAACCAAAAGAGGGTAGAAATAACCCTATAAAGAGGATGCAAAAGGTAAGAAAACAGTCAAGAAAGGGAAAAATAAGGGAGGTGGCATTACAAAATGTCTGAGGAGGGAGTCTAGGAAATTGAGACAGAAAATTGAGCAACTATTGGTAGGAACTCCCGAATACTCGAAGTTGCAAGAGGAACACCTACTCCTGAATGTGGAACTAAGAAAAACTAAAGAGATAAGGAAAATTATCAACAATGCCCAGACGGACAAGAAAACATATACTGCCCAAATTGAACAAACCCCACCCAGAATTTAAGAAATTAGCAGAAGAAGAACATAACGCACATTCAAGAGTATTATATAGATTAGATAGGGAAATATTTAAAATATCAAATAGGGGATATTTCACTAATGGAGTGGAAGATTTTAGACCACTGGAATTTGGGACCGAGGAGGCGAAATCAATAACGGACCAATTGGATATAATATGAACTAGTCTCTCCCTCGAATTACCGATACAATATCACGATAATATTGGAATCCTTGCACTGTCGAATTATGAGTGACAAATTGGAACTTATCATCAGCAACATACCATATTTTTACGAGGATTTCGAGAAAGCATACAAATGTACCAATAAGATTATATATATATAAGGATGATACTGTAAAGAAGCATCTAAAGACATTAGTAGAAGATAATAACAAAATAGCTGGACTAATTTCAAGGTATAAATTAAACTATACGAAGGAACATTTAAAGATAGCTGTTGATTAGTGTTTGGGGTCCGGGATTTCCCGGGAAATTTCCGACGGGAATTACCGGGAATTTTTTTATTTTTCCCGGCAAATCCGGGAATTTTATAAAATAAGCGATTTTACATAATAAACATTAATTTAAATTTAATTTAATTTTGTATTTTTTTTTTTTTTTTTATAAAAAATATAATTTAAAACATAATTCCAGTTGCTCAAAGTGATTTGTATTATTTTTTTAAGTGTAGAAATAGATTTTTGCTTTGACAAGCGCTTTTAACTTTTAAAATGTTGACATTACTGAAAAAAGACAAAAAAAAATCAGCTGTTTAACAAACATCAAACATTTTTAAATGTACATAATTCAAAGAAAAACAATCCAATTCTGCATAAAATTAACAGAAAACATAAGATAAAGCGACCTTAGCAACTTCAAAGCAATTTAAAAATATTGGAAGTAAGTATTTGATTAAAACTTTTTAGATTTTTGATTAATTGTACTCTTTAAAGGTAAACATGTCTGGAGTATGGAAATATTTTACGAAAGTAGACAATGCAGGTCAATATAAACTTTGCCCCAAAAGGCTTATGCACAAAGGAGGTAGCATCAGTGGCTTTATCCGACACCTTAAAATGGTCCACAAAATAAAACTATATACTCCAACAACAGTTGACCAAGAAACAAATAAGGAGTTACCTGAAAACAGTGACACTGTCGAAGAGAACAATGGCATTGTCCATGAAAAACAAAACCAATCTTTGATTAAAAAATTTATGGAAGTGCACACAATGCATGAAAGAGTGTCATACGTGAAAGTTTTTCATCACTTAATACGCCATTGCCAAAAAATGAAACGGACGTCAGAAATCTTATTATTAAGTACTATAAAAGTGTTAAAGAAAATATGATAAAACAAATTACTACCCAAGTAGCAAATAATTACAGATTTTCGCTAATATTGGATGAGTGGACCAGCATTTCCCAAAAGCGATACATGAATATATGCTTAACTGGTACTGATTCCTTTCATAATTTAGGATTGGTGTATATTTCCGGAAGATGTACCGCAAAAGAAATAAGAAATATTGTTGAGGAAAGACTTAATGAATTTGGTTTCAATTTTGAACATCGCATAGTTGCCACAATATCGGATGGACCGAACGTAATGAAGCGGTTTGTTTCAGAGAGCCCAACCGAAGGATTTTTTCTGCTGGAATCATGCCATACATCTGGCTGTGTTAGAGGTTTTGTATGTAAAAACAAATTCTTGTGATTCTATAAGCGATACTGAAGGAAGTGACAATGATGATGAATCCACTGTGAAGTTGTTGGTAAGTTTTTAATCTACCATCTTAAAATATACAAAACTTTTTATATTTTGCGTTCAATAAAAAAATTGAATATCTCATAATTTATATGCCTACTTATTTTTGTAACTTTTTTTGTTTACTTTAAAATAGAAAATTACAAAGAAGCTGTGGAGAATACCAGAAAAATTGTTAAACTTTTTAAAAAGAGTCCACTGAAAACAACATCTTTAGAAAAATATGCAAAAGAAGAGTTTGGGAAAGAGGTTCATCTAGTTCATGATATAAAGACTAGATGGAACAGCATGGTAACTATGATTCAATAATTTCTAAAAGCAAAAAATGCTATAAACAATACGTTAATTGATTTTAACTGTGCAAATTTGTGGATTGAAAATCATGCTTAGCTGCTAGGAAATTTAGTGGAGGTATTAAATCCAATAAAAGATGCTGTTGAAGCTCTTAGCAGACGTGATTCAAATCTTTTAATAGCTGATGCTATTATTGAAACTTTGTTTGAACAGCTATCTTTAACTAATAGTTTACTATCCAGAAAATTTAAAGAAGCTATAAAAGCAAAAGTACAAGAAAGGCGTAACACAAAAATGACGTGTTTAATAAATTATATGAAAACAAATAATTATATTTTGGATTCAATTATATCAAAAAGTTGTATAAAAATATATGCAGAATATATATATAAACGACTTTTTATGAGCTGCTCTTCAGATGATGAAGAATCTAGTAGTGATGCTGACATCACAGAAATTCAAGCCGATGATACTTTCAAAAAAAAATTGGAAAATGCTATCACTAATGCGAAGGCAAAGCCAAAAGTTAGGAAAAATAAAAATCTAAACTTCTTTAAAAAAGAGTTAAATTTGTATGAAGTAAGCAATAATAGAACAAGGAATATTGAAAACTTATATAATGGTCTTTTAACTATAAAACCAACTTCGGTGGAAAGTGGAAGGGTTTTTTCTCTTGCTGGTCACTTTGGAACGAAGTGGAGAAATAGAATGTCCAGTGACTTACTCAACGCATTAGTGGTTTTAAAAACATTTTTAAAAATTTAAAAAGTTATATACATATATATATATTTATATATATGTTTTTTTTTTTTTTGTTTAAGTTTTGTAATGAAGATCTCTATTTTTTTTTTAATTTTTAATTGTTTTTTTGTGTTTTGTATGTTTAATTAGTTTTACACAAGCTGAATTTGTGACACAGGTATTGTTTATTTTTAATAAAACTGTTTTAAGCAACAATTTTGTTAAATTTTAATGTTTTTTAATGATTAAAATCGATAATGAAAATTTCCCGGGATTCCCGGGAAATTAATTTTTTTCCCGTTTCCCGGGAAATGAAAAAGTCCGGGAATTCCCAAAACACTACTGTTGATATATGTTCGGGATAGATTATTGAAGATATATACCAAATACTGTATAAAGGAAAATATCCCACACAACTATACGGAGCAAATTAATTTAGATATTAACAAGCTAACCATAATATATACAGAACTAAGTTCAGAAAAAACTGAAGAAGAAAAAACTAACGATACCAGTGACACTGATACGGAAAGAAGAGAAATTGAGGAATTTATAGAGGAAATAATAGACAAAGTAGTAGCCAAAGGGGGAATAAATATGGCCCAAACAGTGGATCAATTTGTGAATACAGCAGCCATTTCATTTCGGACTGCAATGGAGACGTGAGGAACTTACAGAGCTTCATCGATGGTCTGATATTGGTTGACCAATTAAAAGGGGCTTACGAAATGATTACCATTTCATTGATTAAGACAAAGCTAAAAGGAACTGCACGGCAGCTGATAACAGATGAAACATATTAAAGAGAAGCTACAAGGTTCAATAAAAGGCGAACCTTTTGGTGGACTAATTGCCAAGCTAATGAACATATAGCAGAAGAATAAAATACCCAACGCATACACTAATGAGGTAGAAGGTTTAGCGAAAAAGATTCACACTGTAGTAAGGGCAGTGTGAAACTGATCATAAAGGCAGGTCAGTTTACTTCTTTGAGCCAAGCAATACAAAAATTTATTGAAACGTGCACGGAAATAACTGGAAGCAAAGACACTGTAATATACCATAGATAGCAAAATAAAATATATAATAGCAATATTAATAGAAATTTCCGAAATAATAACAATAATTGGCACCAGAGTCGCTATAGGGGAAATATCAACTCCAGAGACAGAGGTACGAACAACTACGTAAATAATAGAATCAAATACAACATGACAATGGGGAACATAATTATCAAATTACCAACCGCTATAGGGGTGAAAACGCTCAAGTCCAACTATTGGCAGGCACAGAACTTTCCGGTTCGGAAAACATCATTTAGGTTCTGGGGAAAGAAAAATATGTATATATAAACTAAATCTTAGCCTTTTATTTTCAGACTTTATAATATATATATATATATATATATATATATATATATATATATATATATATATATATATATATATATATAAATTATAATAGTATATAAAATTAGGTATTTAAAAACAGAATTACATTACGCTAATAACATCAATATTTAAAGAATAATCTATGAAATTATAAAGATCATTAAAATTCTCGGATGATCTTCTGAACGGATCAGCATTTGCGTAGTTTGAGCGGAAATACTGGGCGGACAGAGGATTGAAGTAACGGGTCGGACGTTTAGGAACATTAAAAGTAACAATATTCAGCAGGAATTCAGAGTATACGTCGCCATTTATTAGTTTATTTTTCTTCGGCTTTTTAAGGAAGGCAATTTAATTTGAGCTAACCTTGAACTATACGACGGTAGATTATTAGAAGGATTTGGATATAGATTTCGCAATCAGAACAATAAAAATTGTTTTTGAACAGACTCAATGTGATCGCTACGAACGGCATAATGTGGATCCTAAACAACAGAACTGTATTCCAAAATCGGTCTGACAAACACATTAAATGGAGAAAAAGTCACCAAACATGCTACTTATAATAAGGTCATCACTGGATTCATTATTTAGATATTTCATTACAGGTGGAAGGCCAACAGATTTTCTTTTCGCATTTAGGAAGTTATGTAAGGTTTTAGGATCACGTTTAAAATTTATTTTCATGTTATTAATGTAATTATTATATAACTTCAAGTTGTATTCTGCACGAGTAACTGAATATTTACCATAGTCAATAAGTTCGCCAGACTCTTAATATCGCTTGTAATGTTTGTTTTTTTAAATTTTTAATTCTTGATAATTCTTTGAATTCCAAGGAGTACCGGATTTAGCCAGCACAGTGTATTTCGAAACAATTTATCATTGCATCAATGGCAGCAGGACTCTCTTCATTGATATATAACAGCTGCAGCCAGTTGGTGTTACATAATAGATTATTATTATTTAATTTATTAGTAGTATTTAAAATACTTTTCATTTCTCAGAAGATGTTTTACAAATAAATATAAATATCCTAAGGATCTATTGCATATTATTTCTTACATATCTAACAATATTTCTTTTAAAAACATTAAAATTTCTCTCATTTTTAATATAAATTGGTAGGCTATTATATATTTGAATCGCATCGCACTTGTTGTTACTCTCATCAGTCTGAAATTACCCGTATTTCTAAGGCCATATGGCTGTATTTCCCCAACGTATGTTAACTGCTCCATTAAATATTCCGGTGCATTTTCCAATTTCATTTTTTGTATAAAGTTTATCGTGTTTAATTCCAGTCTTTGTCGAATGTTGAGCCATTTTAATGTATCTAGCATGTGTTGTATTGGTGTATATTTGTTGCATCTTAATATTGTACGCATTGCTTTATTTTGTAACTTTTGTAATCTATCCAATTGTGTTTTATTGCAGCATGTATATAAAATTGTTGAACCAAACTCAAAATGTGGTTTTATCACTGTGTTATATATATTTATAGCTGTTATTATTGAAACTTTGTTCCTTATTCTTTTAAAAAATCCAATTTTCTTGCCGATTTTTTTACATATAAATTCTTTATGTTTTTTTAGTTTTAATTCTTTATCTATTATAAACCCAAGATATTTTATACTATCGACTTTTTCTATTATTTCGTTATTTATTTTAAATACTGATTCGCTTTTCATGTTAATTTCCATTAGTTTTGTTTTATTCTCATTTAGTTTTAGTTTATTCATTTTTAACCAGTTATTTATAGTTTTCATGTCTTCCGCTAAGTTCATGTAACATTGTTCATTTGTACTTGCTTCTGTAAAAATTAAAGTATCATCTGCATATAGTACTATTTCACATTTGTTTATAATGTTTGGCATATCATTTATGTAAATAATAAATAATAGTGCTCCCAGTATTGAACCTTGTGGCACTCCGAATCCATTGCTTATCGGATCTGATTTAACCCCATTAACTTTTGTGATTTGTCTTCTATGTGTAAGATATGATTTAAACCATTCCAATTCGTTTTCTGTGATACCGTACATATTTAGTTTTTTTATTAATATGTTTCTATCTATTGTTTCAAAAGCCCGTTTAAAATCCAAGAATACTGCCGTGATTTTTTTATCTTTCTCTACTAATTTCCATCGATTTATAACGTAATTAACTGCTGTTTCGCACGAAAATTTCCTACGAAAACCAGATTGGTATTTTGAAAATAAGTTGTTTGTTTCCATATAGTTTTCCAATTGTTCTTTTACAACTTTTTCTATAATTTTCTCACATGTCTTTAGGGTATTTATTGGGCGAAACTCTTCACATTTTTTTGTTTTAGCAATTTTTTCAATTGGCGTTACCATTGATTCTTTCCAGTTATCGGGGAAAATTCCAGTTTCTAGTGATTTGTTTATTAAATTTAGCATAATATTGCCTGTTACGTTCCAGTTATCTATTATAATTTTTGGCGATACATTATTGTAGTCAGGTTTGTTTTTTAGGTCTTTACATATACTTTTTAGTTCTTGTATTGTGATTGCACGGAATTTAAATTTATGGTTTATCGTAGGTATTTGGTTAACGTATTGCACATATTCTATTTTATCTCTAATTGACTTAATACTACGGACAAAATATTGGTTAAAATGATATGCTATTTGATAGTTCTCCTTATATTCTATTTGGTTAAATATCACAGATTGAATCACATTTTTGTTTTCTTTAAGCACTAAGTCTTTAATTGCCTTCCACATCTGTTTTTGGTCTTTGGTATTGCTTATTTTATTATTAACATATTTGTCTTTTCCTTTATTAATTCTCGTTTTGTATATATTTCTTATTTCCTTATAATCATTCCATGCTGCAATAGTATTTTCAGTTTTTGCCGTTTGATATTTACAAATTTTTTGTCTTTTAAGAATTTTTAGCTCATTATTAAACCATTTGCTAGTGTTATTATTTTCTTTTATTACTTTTTTATATGTAAATTGTTTTATAGTGTTTTCTAGACATGAGTCAAAAAAGATAACATTATTATTTAAAATGTCATTTGTATTTCTACTTATTCTTTGGATTAATTCTCGGTAAAATACACTTTTATTATATTTAAATATTTCAATTTCTTTGGTATGAACTTGTTCATCATTTTCATTATTAAAGTCTATTATTATATCTATTGATTCATGATCTGCTATCTTATTTTTATTATTATTTTTTACTGTTATTTTGTTGTTGTTCGTTATGATGTAATCAATTAATGTTCTAGAATTTGCTGTTATTCTTGTATATTCCGAAACAATTTGTGTAAGACCGTTATCATTTAGAATACTCTCCATTTTGCTTTGGTATGTTCCTTCTTTGCACCAGTCTATGTTGAAGTCTCCTGCTATTAATATTTCACAGTTCTGTTCATCCAGTTCTTCTAAAGTTTCTTCAAATGCTTCATAAAATTCAATTTCCCTACAATTTGGTGATCTATATACTGCCATTAATATGAAAAATATTTTTTTGTATTTAGCTGTACACACATTTATCCAGTATTTTGAGTTATTTACTTTTTCGAAAAGGCTTGTTATAGTCCATTGATTTTTAAAGTAGCTTATCACACCACCAGTTCTTGTCGAGTTGGAAAATGTGCTTGTATGTTTATATCCTTGAAGTTCTATCTCTTTTTCATCAATTTCTTCAGTCATGTGCGTTTCAGTCAGTATAATGAAATCTGGATTTTCGATTGCCGCTATTATTTCCAATTGGTTATAGTTGTTAATCAGACCTTGTATATTTGTATATATTCCTCGAATGTGCTTTGGTTGTTAGGAATTTAAACCAATTCTTCTTTTTTTAATATTAAGTTTATTTTGGTAAACGGAGCATTTTTTATCCATTGTATAATGATTTTCTTCCAGGCCTAAGTTTAGCTTTTTATTTATTTTAACACAATTTATACATTTTTTGATATCTTCTTTATCACATACATTTGTTTTATGGTTTCCGTGGCATTTCAGACATACTTCATCATTTTTACACTCGCTGTGTTTGTGATTATACCCTTTACATTTAAAACATTGCAGTATTTCGGTTCCATCGAACACTCTGCATTTCTCCCATCCTATATTAATTCTTTGTGCTGCTATCACATTTTTGTATGATTCGACATCCAGATTACATTTAACGTTATGGATTGTTCTATTGTTCCTTTTAAATTCATACATTCTAACAATTTTTATTTCACTCGCTTTAAGCATTGGATTTTGTTTCTTTAATTTATCTAATAACTCATTTTCCGAAAATTTGAAAGTCATGTCCGTTATTGTAATTGCCATTTCTATTGGGTTGGGAATCTTTATTTCGTAGCCTTCATTCATCTCATTTTGAATAGCTTCTTTTATTTTTTCTCTTTCTTCAATAGTATCGGTTTGAATAACTACAGTTCCGTTTTTTCTATTTTCTACATTTGATATTTGTAAATTTACCGGATTGACCTTTTTATTTAGCTCCATTTTGGTTTTTTCTACACCCTGTTTTTCTTTCGGTTTTATAATTAAAGGTATCTTTTTTACTACCTCTGGCATCACTATATTTTTTCGCACCGATTGAGCATATGATATATTATTTTCTTTTTGGCTATTTTCTTCTATCACCTTCTTTATTTCATTACACGCTATAATGTTTTTTTCAATCGAGTTGTGCATTTCGTTATTTTTATTTCCAAAGTCATTTATTGTTCCACATAATTTTCTAACTTCTTCGACATTTTTTTCACATATTTTTTGCGCTTTATCAATTTTTTTAAATCTGTCTTCATATCTCTTTTCAATCGCCTCCAATAGTTGTTTAAGTTCTTTCTCATTTTGTTTCATTGATGTTTTAAATTCATTTTTATATTCTTGTAAGTTTATATTATTCTTGTGCACACCATTTTGGATTTCGTTTATGACCAAATCAACATTGCGAATATACTGTATACAGTCGTCGCATATAAATCTCACAAAATTTTTGGCATCCAAAATTCCCATGGAGTATTGATCGATGCCTGAGCATTTGACTGACACATGATAGACCTTGTCGCATACACCATTACATCTTATTCCCGTTTCACCCCGAATCGACGCTCTGCACGCGCTGCACTCGACCATCTCATTGAGATTTTTTTCGCTTAAGAAACAAAATTTTTCTTTTCTTAGCTTTTTTAATAAACTTTATTATACGCCCGTTCTAATATTCTTTATATTTGTGTTTTATAGTCTTTTTTCTATTTTTAAACACTTAAATATATTTATTTTTTATTATTTTTACAGTTTTTAATTTTTTTGCTTGTTTACTTGCTAGGGTTGCCAAATATTTTATAATTTAATTAATAATTTAATAATTAATAATTAAATTTAATTCGTCCGTTTGTAACAATAAACCTTTTCTTTATTACAACGTATGTTAGGTTTGGTACAAAAGGAATGTTGTAGCTAATTTTAATGGTGGGATGATGACGGTCCTCAGGTCGAGGAATGGGATCAAATCGAGTCAAGGTACAATCAGCCGGTTCATTAACAAATACTAAATCAAGCAACTTATTTAAATCATTATCAAGTATATTGTTTAAAAATTCATCAACTGAATTCGATTTGATTGGAGTGTAGATAACAGTATCAGGTAGAAAATTGCAGAATTCTGGAGGTAAATTAAAATTGACAATTACGAAAATTGAGTCTACGGGATTGGCCTTCAATACGATGGATTTAATAGGTTCAAAATGAGCATTATAAATCAATTGTCCAGAACTCGGAGGAATGTAAGAGCAAGTTATAAAAATATGTTTGCTATTCACTTTAATTTTGATTTCAAAAAAGTCTACAACACCCAATGAAACTGATGTTATTTCTGCAGACGGCAGAATGTTTGATACAGCAATTAAAACTCTACCTCCAGTAGTATTAGTAACTGTACCAAGTCTGTAAATTTCTTATTTGTTTCAAAGAACTTCGGTATTTAAGATTTTATTACATAGCCAGGTTTCAGTAAAAATAATGATATGGTAATCAAAATCAAAGCTTTCCATATAAAGGTTTGACAATTTGAATTTAGTCCATTAACATTTTGATACAAGATATTTAATTGGTTATCAGAATTTCTATTTAGTTTTTTGGAGCATTATTATTCATACGTGGATGGAGCCGAGCGATATTATTTAATCTCTGATTGTCCCTATAAGTAATAGTTCAACTGTGGTACCAAGCATTATTTATTTTTACATTTATATTTTGATAATTTATGTTGTGGAAATTAATGTTTGTATAAAAAATAATATGTGAAATTTAATGAAAGATTACATATTTAATAAAATAAATATCCCTGAAGAAGTTGGAAAATCCCAGCGAAACGTAGGAGAAAAAACTATATAATAATCTTTTATCTAAATCTTGAAATGACCTTGGAAGCCCGTCAGAAATAAAAGATCTGAATATTCATTAAATAATACAAAAAAAGGTCGCTATATAAAGAAAATTAAATTCACTTACTATTGTATTTTCAGGACAAAATCCAGGATCAATTATTCGGTCAAATAATTAGAAAGGTACTGTTATGTTAAATGATGCAATGCTTCTCTGTTGAGAAAAATTAAATTTGTACGTTAAAATATCAGCATTAAAGTTTAATTGTGTTCTTATATGAGCACCCATATCTTCAGTTGTTGTATCAAAAGCCAAACGGGAAACAAAAATAGATTTTTAGGCGATATGACTTTTAACGCGTTATGTACAGTATAATTACACTCCGAATTAAGTAAAGATGATGGTTTGCTAACTTCCAGCAGATCTGCTGCATTATTATTATTGCCATTATTTGGAATAGGAAAAGGGTACACAACATTTCCAGATCCAGTGGGTAAATTTAATAAGGGAGTTCTCGGACCGTTCACTAAATTTGTTCTACTAAAGCCAGGTTCAGCAATGTTCTGTAAATGATTTTCTTGTTTTAAGAACCTTCGACACTTACGACGCCGTGGAGAAGGTGATTTAAGCTCATCCAAACAGGTGAAATCATCAAAAAGCTTTTAATAGGAGTTTATTTGATCAGAAAAATTCGTAAGGTTTTTTGGTATTTGAAGGATATTATTTTAAGTGCCTTGAAAATATCGGTAATAATCGGCTCCAACTTTTTGACAACTATTACAGCGCCAATGCAAATTTTTGTACCTTGAAATTGATACAGGTACTAATCCAGACAGTCCACAACATTTAAAATGGCAAAGGCCATGACACAGCCAACAGGTAATCATTCTTTCATCATCTTTATCCAAATTCCATTCTATACAAGCCATTTTTGCAGAACAGCATTATTTTTTTTACGAATATGTCGATAATGCAATTTAAATGAAAACAAGTAAGAAAATTATAGTCGGTCTAGACCGACTATACGATACCCTATACCATGCGTTTGGAAACCCTATCTCTTAGGCCCAACTAACTGGACATAGAAAATAAGCAAAAACCAAATTTGAGTGGGATTTTTATTAATTTTTTTGGCTGCAGATATGAAAAAGTTCATATCGGATGCTATATCTATATGGGGACTAGGTCCAAAAAAGGACCGATCCTGACCATGGTTGGTAACGTCTCTTGTATTTTGCAAATACATATACAAACAAAATTTGAGAAGAATCAGTGCAATATTTTTGTTTTTAATAGATTTAAGTGAATATCGAGAAGCAGCTCTGTATGGGGCCAAAGGGATCATTTTTGGACTACTCTTAAATGGATGTAATGAACGCATACAAACCCAATTTGAGTAAGATCTATATGACAATTTGGATCTTATGGCAATTTATGTCGATTTCATAGGGGTAATTTGTATGGGGGCTAGGTCTGAACATGGACCGAATTTCACCAATTTCAATAGCGTTCATCCCATGGCCGGTAAAAGCTTATATACTAAATTTCATCAAAATATATTCATATTTGCGACCTGCAGTTTGATTAAAAAGTTTACATGGACACACAGACGGACGGACGGACGGACGGACATTGTTAAATCAACTCAAAAAGTGATTCTGATTCGATCGGTATAATTTAAGATGGGTCTGGGTCAAATATTTTTGGTTGTTACAAACAGCAGCACAAAGTCATTATACCCAAACCACATAGTGGTATAGGGTATAAACACACTGAACGATTATCGGTAGAATTCAGAATATAGCAACACAAAATGTTGATATGATGACAAGTAAGCACCAGCTGATTATTAAATGATGGATAAACAAAATGTGTGTGATGTGTGGGTTAATGATAATGAAGAAAGTTATGTTTCTTAATTATGGCAAAACAATAATAATTTTAAAACAATAATTCAGGCTTACGACCGTGTTTAATTAAAAAACAAAAAGCAGCAAATGTTAGCAATGAACCCTAACAACAAGGTTGACACAAATTAACACGAGACACAGCTTTTAAAACAATAAATCACTTTTAATAATAGAGCGAGTAAAAAAACGTCTGTTCACGATGGGTAAACAATGACAAACAAAAGCATATCGCTTATATGATAAAACATCAAACAGTGTTAATGAACGTCGGGACATAGTTTTTGATGAGAATAAATTTGTTAAAAATGTGGACAATGGCTCAAACGTACAGTCTATAAATCTTAGTGATTTTATAATATTTTCTGTTGATGATGATGAAATACCCCTTTATGATGAAATACGATACGACAACTGTGGTGATAGTTTTGATAATGAGAATGAAAATGCTGATGATTTCAATACAGCAGATGAAAAAGTGAAACCGAATCTGAAGCTGATGATTTTCATGGTTTCAAAGCAGGTCCTGGAAGAACACGTGTAGTGAGAAGTGGTGGTCCTGATGTTCCCAAAAAGGTGCAGAATTTTGTAAATACTGTATGGAATGATATTATTCCCCAGAACGCTAGAAGGGAGCTATGAGAGTTGAACTTAATGCCCCAGCGAAGAACAACACTTGGAGTGTGGTTGATTTTCCAGAAGGTCACAATGCTATTGGCTGCAGATGGGTTTCTACCCTTAAACGTGATACAAACGGGAACATAGGACGTTTTAAGGCACGTCTGGTGGCAAAAGGTGTTAGCCAGAAATTTGGCAACAAAACGTATGTTATTAGCTTTGGCCGCGCAGGAAGAGAGGCATCTACATCAAGTCGACATTAGTACTGCATATTTGAACGGTGTACTCCATGACGAAAAATATATGCAACAACCCGAAGGTTTTGTTAACCGAAATGAACCATCCCAAGTTTTAAAGTTGAACAGAGCTTCATACGGCTTAAAGCAGTCTGGAAGAAACTGGAATGAAAAACTTGATAGTGCATTAAGAAGATTGAGCTTCAGGGCATGTGAGAACGAGCCATGTTTGTATAAAATAACAATCGATGGTAATATGATACTCGTGGCAGTATACGTTGATGATTTGATAATCGCTTGCCAGAACAAGGATGAGATTTTAAAGTTCAAAGCACAATTATCAGAGGAGTTTGAGATTTCTGATAAGGGCATTCAAAATCAGAATGTAAACCCGTACTAGTACCACCTGATCCAGATCTTCAAACACATTGTGTTAATGATTGTAAACGAATTGATAAAGAAGAACATCAGTCCATTATCGGAACATTGACTTACCTTACTAGAACTACTACACCTGGTATTCAACATTCCATATCAAAACTCGCACAACATAACAAAGACCCCCATGTTGAACATATGACTGTGGTTAAGCATATTTTGCGTTATCTCAAGGGTACTGCGGATCTAGGATTGATATATAAAGCTGGTAATGCTTATATTGAAGGATATGCTGATTCCGACTGGGGAGGCAACACAATCGACCGTAAATCTTATACGGGACACATATTCTTTCTAGGTGAATGTGTTATCTCATGGGAGTCTATTTATACCCAGGAGCGATTAAGTTGCAATGAATCCTGTTAACCACAACCGTACTAAACATATTGACATAAAGTAGCACCATGTACGTGAAGTTTTCCTGAACAAAGAAGTATCGCTGCAGCATTGCCCAACCACTGAGATGATTGTACATATCCTGACAAAGAATCCCCCAAAGTCGAATAATTTGCATTTTGTAGATTTGATGAATATGAAATGAATTTCTATTTGTTAATTTTTGAAATATTCGATGTAAAGAAACTTCCATATTCAGGAGGAGTGTTGAAATTTGGCAACCCTTAAACAATATGTATGTTGTTTGCGTATGTAGCAAAAAAGATATAGAAATAAAACACAATTTAATTTTAGGTTTGATAAGTAGAGAAAATAAAATCTCTATTTTATTTGTATATACAAATGTATTACCTTTTTTAAAAATGCACAAATGCGATATAGCACGAATTGTACGAAGGTACCAAAACGATTGATTTTATAAGTTAAAAAATAAAGAGAGAAGGTGGCGAGCAATATCTAAGTACCGTTAACGGTTTTACTAGTTAAAATCTATGTAAACACTCCTTTCAACGATGTATAAAAAAAGGAGTTTCATAGATTTTAACCCAGAATTAACCCAAAAATGGCTAATTGACTCAAAGGCGGAAAAGTACAAAGAAAATATTAAATTGTACTTAAACATTGCCGGCCACCTTGCAACATCAAGGTGTGTTGCAACAATAATACTTTAACAAATAACTTAAGTATCTTAAAATAAGGCATAGTTCAGTTTAAAAATGTGAGCTTGAATTCAATTTATTAATTTTTTTTTTTTTTTTTTTTTTTTTTTTTTTTAACACTTAAAGTTAAATTGGCCAGTAGGGACCTCGACGTAACAATTTTCCATAGGCCAGTAGGGACCCCAATGGAAAATTGATTATAAATAAGTATGAGCCAGTAGGGACTCTACAATTTGAGCCAGTAAGGACTCTACAATTTGAGCCAGTAAGGACTCTACATTGGAGATGGGCCAGATATGACCCATCCAAAAATGGTGTATTGCGCCATTGGAAGTTCCGGGCTCGCCTGTATCCGATTTTTCATCACCTGTGGATTAACTTCTGGGCCTAAAACTAACGCGACCCGCCCGGAATGATTAAAGGTAGGATCCGCAAGTTGGAACCCAGCGAAATGCTCCCTGATCGCGTCTGGAATTGACTCGGAAGGAGTTCTAATCCCTAACATCTTCGTGACTCTAGCGGTTATCGTAATTTTTTGAGTCGAGTCGTATATCGACGTAATCGTTAACCGACAAAACCGATCGTTGTCCATCTTTGAGACTGGCAATCGTATTTGATGAACCAAAGTTTCGCAGATGTAGCTTGCACTACAGCAAGAGTCGAGCACTGCGCGTACCGGAATGGCCTTTCCGGGTATATTTAATCTAACTTGAAGCGTAGGCGACAAATTAAGGACATGACGTATAGGCAAGGATTGAACTTTAGAAACGGACGACAATGGACGAGACTCACGTTTTGCACGATTCTGGTGGTCAGAACTACGTGACCTTGAATTCGCATGCAACAAAGTATTGTGGTCACAATTTTGCCATATGAGAATGGGCCAAGCACTTCGAACAGTATCGGTGAAGTATCACCATACGAAGGCGGCGCTCATAACTCATATCCCGAAACAAATGACAGAAGCGCAGAGGGTGACGTCGTTCGCAGAGTCTACATAGAGGGGACGATGGCGGTTTAATCGGAGCCGAGGTAGACAGTGGCTTCGAACCCGAGGCTTCCATAGCTTTCTTAGTCACCACGACCGGCGATGATGCAACTGTCTCAGCATGGACAGTTTCAACAGCGGGCGTTGCTTCCAATGGCGGATTTACCGCTGTAACGATTGTCGTTGTTGGTGTCACTGCTGGACTAGGAACGGCTGCGGGAGAAGTTTTAGGTTCCGAAATCTCCATAGCATCCTCATAATCGAGCAGAGCATCGTCAAAAAAGTTAGGGAGAGATTCCATATTTCTATGAAACGATAAAAAATTTAAAGAAAATATCGAAGAAAAAGTGTAAATTATTCGGTCAAAATGACCAGTTTGGTTATTGGTCGTTTTACAACCCCATTAGCAGTACGAATATCCGCGACCCTAACGCGACCGTCACTTCCCGGATAAACTTTTATGACCCGGCCTAAACGCCACGATGTCGGAGGTAGATTTTCATGCTTGATAACGACTAAGTCATTTTCCTGTAGATCGCGTTCCGGATATTTCCATTTATAGCGCTTATTTAACGTCATTAAATATTCTTCTTTCCATCGGCGACAAAAAAGTTGAGACAACGCTTTCATTTTTCGAAATCGATTAACAAGACTTATCGGAGATTCATTAATTTCAGGCTCCGGGGGAGCAAGTATTGGTCCACCTATTAAAAAATGACCAGGAGTCAGAGCTACTGGTTCCCGAGGGTTATCCGCTATAGAACAAAGAGGACGTGAATTTAGGCAAGCTTCAATTCTTGCGAGAACTGAAGAAAGTTCTTCAAAAGTATATCTAAAAGATTGCGCTTCCTTACGAAAATGGTGTTTAAAACTCTTGACCCCGGCTTCCCAAAGGCCACCCATATGAGGTACCCTGGCCGGTATAAACCGCCAAGTTAAACCTTGAATACCATAAATAGAACCCACTGCAATCTGACTTTCCTTAAGAAATATCTTAAAATCCTTCTCTAATTCACGCGATGCACCTACGAAATTTGTGCCATTATCCGATAATAAAGTGTAGGGGCAACCTCGTCGAGAAATAAATCTGTGAAAGGCAGATAAAAAAGTAGGCGTCGATAAATCAGACGTTGCCTCTAAATGAATTGCTTTCGTAGAAAAGCAAACAAAAATACAAACGTAGCCCTTCGTTATCCTACAAGCTCTGCCCGTGAAACTTTTGATGTCAAAGGGACCAGCAAAATCAACGCCCGTTGTCATAAATGGTCTAGTAAGAGTAGTTCTTTCAGGGGGCAGAGCCGCCATAATTTGACGACAAGATACTTTACGGTCAATAATACACCGTTTACAACGACCAATGACTCCACGAATTTTCGACTTCAAGCGTGGAACCCAATATTCAATGCGCAGTATTCGCAACATCAACTGATTTCCACCGTGAATGGAAATCATATGAACAAATTCTATTAACAATTGAGTAAATCGGCTCGAATAAGGTAAAATAATAGGATATTTCTCCGTATATGAAAGGGAAGGTGATTTAACCAATCGACCATTCAATCTTATCGCACCGTCTTTATCGAGAAAGGGATTCAAAGAAATAAGGCAACTCTTTGAACTTAACGGTTTTTTGTCTAACAGGCACTTATATTCATCTGCATAGTGATGTTTCTGAGCCACAATGGCTAAATGCAATTTTGTTCTTCTGATTTCATAACCAGCAACGATTTTATCCACATTCATATAACGATTTGACCTATGAGCTGGATGACTATTGTAAAAGAACCTCAAAATATATGAGATTATCCGAAGAGCTCGATCAAGACGAGAGTAATTATTCAAAATATCCACATATATATCTTCCCCCTTACCGTCCGTAAGGAAGGAAGCATGAGTTTTGACCACCCGACCCTCAATTTCAGTGTCAAGATAACTTAGATCCGTTATATTCCAGTGCACTTTATCTTGACCCAGCCATCTTGGACCATGCCACCAAAGCTCACTATTTTCCAGCTCAGTGGGAGAGGTACTACGACTACCTAAATCTGCAGGATTATCCTCAGAACGAACATGATACCAATTATGGTTTCCTACATTTTCTTGAATGCGGCATACTCTGTTCGCTACAAATGTGGTCCAGGAACACGGCGTTTTCCTTAACCAAGAAAGGACTATCGTCGAATCAGTCCAACAGTAAATTTGATCAATTTTAATATCAATTTCACCTATTACCGTCTTCAAAAGTTCAGAGGCTAACACCGCCCCGCACAGTTCTAAACGAGGTAGAGAAATTGATTTGATGGGGTCTACTTTGGTTTTCGATGAAAGTAGGTGAGTATGAATTTCGCCGTTAGAGGCCTGAATTCGAATATAAATCACCCCCGCGTATGCCTTTTCCGAGGCATCAGAAAAAACATGAAGCTCAACAGAATTTCCCGGCGAATAATTAACCCATCTTGGAATACGAATAGTATTTACCTCATGATAAGAAGTTACAAATCTTTTCCATTCAACTTCCGTCGAAATTGGAAGCATATCATCCCAATTTATATTATCAAGCCAAATTTTTTGCATGATAATTTTAGCAACCACAATTACAGGACCTAACCAACCTACAGGATCAAACAATTTCGCGATAGTCGATAAGACTTCCCTCTTAGTATACCCAGATTTTAATGAAATAGGAGTCACACTAAAATAAAACGAGTCCAACTGAGCGTTCCACTGAATTCCTAAAGTCTTTGAAGTACTCGATTCTATAAAGGTCAATAATTTAGCATCAACTAAATGGTCCAAAGGTATATCTTTCAAAATACTCCGTTCGTTTGAAGTCCATTTTCTTAGCTGAAACTTAGCAGAGGCCAAAGCAGCGACGAGTTGATCACGAGCCATTAATGCAGTCGAAATGTCATGAGTCCCTGTCAAAACGTCGTCAACGTACATGCACTTTCGTAGAATATGTGCTGCGAGAGGGAACTCAGCCTCAGAATCGTCCGCGAGTTGTAATAACGTCCTAATGGCAAGGTATGGGGCGCAGTTAACGCCAAAAGTCACTGTCTGTAATTCATAGTCCCTTACAGTCTCCGTCGGAGAATCCCCAAACAAAATTCGTTGAAAAGGGGTATGCGACGGATCAACCCGAATCTGCCTATACATTTGAGTAATATCACAATTGAAGACGAATTTAAACAGACGCCACCTAAGAATAAGTAGAACTAAGTCTGCTTGTAAGGTAGGTCCTACGTAAAGGCAATCGTTTAAACTAATTCCATTAGAAGTTCTATTTGAAGCGTTGAAAACAACTCTCAATTTAGTTGTCTTACGTTCTAGTTTTACCACAGGATGATGAGGTAAGTAACAAAAAGAGGTAGGAGATGAATAATTTGGTAATACCGGTCTCATATGTCCTATGTCCAAATACTCCCTAACGACGTCATCGTACATCTCCTTAATTTCAGGTCTACGCATTAAAGATGATTCGGTCCTAAGATATTGTCCCATAACATCAGGTCTTGAAGTCCCTAAAGAAAATTTTTCAGGAAATTCAGGCTTAAATGGGAGAGTCACTACATATCGACCATCAGATTCGCGACGAGTAGTCGCTTTATAATTTTCCTCACAAAATTTGTCAAATGGAGACAGAATTTTTCTTTTAGGAGTTTCCTCAAGTTCCCAGAATCTCAAAAGATTTTTGTTAAGGCAATCTTCCTCTGAAAATTCGACATTCGTAGAATATACCTGAACTTGAGGTTGTACAACTGGACCAGTAATAATCCAGCCAAAAATAGTATTCTGAGCTAGTAAAGAGCCCAAAATATTGCGACGGATTTCTCCCAACAGAATTCTTGGATAGAAATCCGCGCCAAGCAAAAGATCAACAGGTCGACTGTCATCAAAATTAATATCGGCCAAACGAAGGTTTGGCCAGTTTTCCTTTAAATACGAGTGGACTGTAAATGATGGTAAATTACCCGAAATATTT
The DNA here is from genome assembly GCA_963682025.1 of Cordilura impudica. Classification (NCBI taxonomy): domain Eukaryota; kingdom Metazoa; phylum Arthropoda; class Insecta; order Diptera; family Scathophagidae; genus Cordilura; species Cordilura impudica. The sequence continues at coordinate 22,724,859 of OY821522.1, forward strand.
GGCAAAACAAGTGCCAATGTTTCCAATACAAGGGATGAATCGAGGGTGGAGCCAATTTTTAATGAACAAAGTTTTCTAGACATTGCCGTAACTGCCTGATTAACTCCTGAAATTTGAGCATTCGTCGAATGCGTCGAAATTTTCAGGCGATTTTGCAAACGTTCAGAAATGAACGATGCTTCAGAAGCAGGGTCAATAAGGGCCCGGGCTGGGTACGTAGTACCCTGATGAATAAGATTCACCATAGCCGTCCCTAAAAGTACAGTCCTACTTTGTGCTGTATGAAATACTTGACGATTTGTAGGAGCTGTGGCATGATTGGCATTCGAAGATGATGCGATTGCAGGTACGGAGTTTGAAACTCGAGAAACAGAAACCGAACTAACACCCGAATTCGACCGATTAGTATCCCTAGAAACTTCCGAAGATGGTAATTCACGGTGTAACATAGTATGATGTCTCTTGTTACAAATGGAGCAATTATACGAACTGCTACAATTTTTAGCTTCATGTGTCCTTGCAAGACAATTGACACAACAGTGAAACTTTTTTACCGTAGAAAATCGATCCGCAACAGATAAACTTTTGAATCGATGACAAGAGCGTAAAAAGTGAACTTGATTCTTACAAAGAACACAAGAAGCACTTGAAGCTGAAGCAGCATTGGTATGATGCGCTTTGATTTTAGGTTCAAAAAGCCGTTTAGCAGATTCTGAACCCCTAAGATCACGTAAACAATCTAAAGTTTGAACTCTTTCTGTCAGAAAGAGGTCCAAATCCTTCCAGAGTGACAAAGCTGATTTGTCCTTTATACTCTGTTCCCACAGACTAACAGTTTGCGAAGGTAACCGTTGAATACAAAGAAATACAATAATAGGATCCCAGCTGTGCGTCGAAATATTATAAATTGACATAGCCGTAAGGCAACCGTTTATTCCGCGTTGTAAAGTTTTTAATCCCGACGAGGTTTCCTTATCAAGAAAGGGAAGGCTAAATAGCGATTTTAACTGGTTATTAACCAGCATACGCGGATTATCATATGCGTCCCTCAAGTTACGCCACGCAACATCAAAACCTTGATTAGTGAGAGGGCATTTCGAAACAATTTCCCGAGCTTCGCCACTAGTTTTGCGAACTAGATAGCATAGCCGCTCAATATTGCTAAGTCGAGAGTTATTGATATAAACCGCTGTAAAAAGATCCCTAAAAGTGGGCCAAGAAATGTAATCGCCCTCAAAAACGTCGGTATCGCATGGTGGAAGCGTTAAATTATGACAAAAGTTGTCAGCTGAATTGAGGTTTACACTCGGAGACTGGGACTGCTCTTTCGGTGTCGCGTTGGATTTAAAATGATGTAATCGTTCATTAATCCTAGATAAACAATTAACGTACGCGTTAAAAGTGGCTTCATATTTCGATTCAGCCGCGTCAAAATCCGCCGGTTCCGCGTCATTCGAATTTTCTAAATATAATAAACAAGTACGATATGTCGATTTTACTTGTTCCCAAAGCAAGTCTAATTCTTTTCCACGAATTTCAAGATTAAATACCGAATGTAACTCCTCACGAATATCGTTGAATTTCGCCTCAAATTTAATGAGCGTATCCGAATCGCGAATAAAAATATCAAGTGCAGTTCCCGGCATTTTGGTTCGAATTTATTTTAAAATAAGTTAATTTAATTTAAATAACAATATAAAAATTCGTTAAAAAAATCCGAAAAAATAATAATATATTATAAAATAATAATATAAAACTATATTAAAAAATTTTATTTTCTTAATATGTGGTATTATTTTAAAAAATTAGAAACAATCCCAAAATTTAAACAAAAAATAAAATTAATAATAAAAAACACACTAGATATGTCGCGACTACAACGGACAGTAGGGTGACTAACAATGGTATAGAAAAAACAAACCAACACAATGCGTGTGCATATATATTAGTGTGAAGAGAAATGAACACACTCTTGAGCATAAACAGAGAAAAAAAACCAACGCGTGAACGTATAGAGAAATAAACACTATTCAGCTTAAGCAGCTTAAACACGAAAAAAAAAACGTTCGCGTGAGCGTAGATGTATAACACAAAGGAGAAAAATCGATTTAGTTATGTTTAAATGTAAATCTGTTTAAATTATTATTATTTGCACTAAACACTTTTTTTTTAAATCCCGACGGCTTTTTCTCTTTCCTTCGAATAAAAGAAACACGATATGATTAATATTTATATTATTACTTGCACTAATCACTTTTTTAAAAATCCCGACGGCTTTTGCTTTTTCTTTCGATTAAAATATAAACGAATATATACGTAATGTAACGTAACGCGTAGGGTTGTAAAACGAAAAGTATGCAAAAAAAATAGTATTTCAATAACGATGAAACTTTTTTTTTCTTTTTAAAATAATTTTAATTATACACTTTTTAAAATTTCAAGTTTTTGTTTAGCTCACACATAAAAAAAAAACTGAACTATACGCACCTTTTTAATTTATTGTTTTCTGTTGTAGTTGAAACTAAGGGTTGTTTTTGCAGGTTTTTTGCTGGTCTTGTCACGATAAAGGCTGTGAGAATGTTGAAGAGTTAAAAAATTAAATTAATTTTCCCAAACTTCTCCAGGATCCGGCTCGAAGGATCAAAATGTTTGCGTATGTAGCAAAAAAGATATAGAAATAAAACACAATTTAATTTTAGGTTTGATAAGTAGAGAAAATAAAATCTCTATTTTATTTGTATATACAAATGTATTACCTTTTTTAAAAATGCACAAATGCGATATAGCACGAATTGTACGAAGGTACCAAAACGATTGATTTTATAAGTTAAAAAATAAAGAGAGAAGGTGGCGAGCAATATCTAAGTACCGTTAACGGTTTTACTAGTTAAAATCTATGTAAACACTCCTTTCAACGATGTATAAAAAAAGGAGTTTCATAGATTTTAACCCAGAATTAACCCAAAAATGGCTAATTGACTCAAAGGCGGAAAAGTACAAAGAAAATATTAAATTGTACTTAAACATATGTTTTTCCCTTTATTTTACTGTTACATAGCTTAGCTTGCTCTGTCATGCAATATACTTTTTTAAATTATAGTCTTTAACATTAATTTAAATAACGAACAATTTAAACAAAATAATAAATAATAAATATTAAGTAATAAATCATAAATAATAAATAATAAATAATAAATAATAAATAATGAATAATAAATAATAAATAATAAATAATAAATAATAAATAATAAATAATAAATAATAAATAATAAATAATAAATAATAAATAATAAATAATAAATAATAAATAATAAATAATAAATAATAAATAATAAATAATAAATAATAAATAATAAATAATAAATAATAAATAATAAATAATAAATAATAAATAATAAATAATAAATAATAAATAATAAATAATAAATAATAAATAATAAATAATAAATAATAAATAATAAATAATAAATAATAAATAATAAATAATAAATAATAAATAATAAATAATAAATAATAAATAATAAATAATAAATAATAAATAATAAATAATAAATAATAAATAATAAATAATAAATAATAAATAATAAATAATAAATAATAAATAATAAATAATAAATAATAAATAATAAATAATAAATAATAAATAATAAATAATAAATAATAAATAATAAATAATAAATAATAAATAATAAATAATAAATAATAAATAATAAATAATAAATAATAAATAATAAATAATAAATAATAAATAATAAATAATAAATAATAAATAATAAATAATAAATAATAAATAATAAATAATAAATAATAAATAATAAATAATAAATAATAAATAATAAATAATAAATAATAAATAATAAATAATAAATAATAAATAATAAATAATAAATAATAAATAATAAATAATAAATAATAAATAATAAATAATAAATAATAAATAATAAATAATAATAATAAATAATAAATAATAAATAATAAATAATAAATAATAAATAATAAATAATAAATAATAAATAATAAATAATAAATAATAAATAATAAATAATAAATAATAAATAATAAATAATAAATAATAAATAATAAATAATAAATAATAAATAATAAATAATAAATAATAAATAATAAATAATAAATAATAAATAATAAATAATAAATAATAAATAATAAATAATAAATAATAAATAATAAATAATAAATAATAATAAATAATAAATAATAAATAATAAATAATAAATAATAAATAATAAATAATAAATAATAAATAATAAATAATAAATAATAAATAATAAATAATAAATAATAAATAATAAATAATAAATAATAAATAATAAATAATAATAATAAATAATAAATAATAAATAATAAATAATAAATAATAAATAATAAATAATAAATAATAAATAATAAATAATAAATAATAAATAATAAATAATAAATAATAAATAATAAATAATAAATAATAAATAATAAATAATAAATAATAAATAATAAATAATAAATAATAAATAATAAATAATAAATAATAAATAATAAATAATAAATAATAAATAATAAATAATAAATAATAAATAATAAATAATAAATAATAAATAATAAATAATAAATAATAAATAATAAATAATAAATAATAAATAATAAATAATAAATAATAAATAATAAATAATAAATAATAAATAATAAATAATAAATAATAAATAATAAATAATAAATAATAAATAATAAATAATAAATAATAATAATAATAAATAATAAATAATAAATAATAAATAATAAATAATAAATAATAAATAATAAATAATAAATAATAAATAATAAATAATAAATAATAAATAATAAATAATAAATAATAAATAATAAATAATAAATAATAAATAATAAATAATAAATAATAAATAATAAATAATAAATAATAAATAATAAATAATAAATAATAAATAATAAATAATAAATAATAAATAATAAATAATAAATAATAAATAATAAATAATAAATAATAAATAATAAATAGTAAATAATAAATAATAAATAATAAATAATAAATAATAAATAATAAATAATAAATAATAAATAATAAATAATAAATAATAAATAATAAAAATAATAAATAATAAATAATAAATAATAAATAATAAATAATAAATAATAAATAATAAATAATAAATAATAAATAATAAATAATAAATAATAAATAATAAATAATAAATAATAAATAATAAATAATAAATAATAAATAATAAATAATAAATAATAAATAATAAATAATAAATAATAAATAATAAATAATAAATAATAAATAATAAATAATAAATAATAAATAATAAATAATAAATAATAAATAATAAATAATAAATAATAAATAATAAATAATAAATAATAAATAATAAATAATAAATAATAAATAATAAATAATAAATAATAAATAATAAATAATAAATAATAAATAATAAATAATAAATAATAAATAATAAATAATAAATAATAAATAATAAATAATAAATAATAAATAATAAATAATAAATAATAAATAATAAATAATAAATAATAAATAATAAATAATAAATAATAAATAATAAATAATAAATAATAAATAATAAATAATAAATAATAAATAATAAATAATAAATAATAAATAATAAATAATAAATAATAAATAATAAATAATAAATAATAAATAATAAATAATAAATAATAAATAATAAATAATAAATAATAAATAATAAATAATAAATAATAAATAATAAATAATAAATAATAAATAATAAATAATAAATAATAAATAATAAATAATAAATAATAAATAATAAATAATAAATAATAAATAATAAATAATAAATAATAAATAATAAATAATAAATAATAAATAATAAATAATAAATAATAAATAATAAATAATAAATAATAAATAATAAATAATAAATAATAAATAATAAATAATAAATAATAAATAATAAATAATAAATAATAAATAATAAATAATAAATAATAAATAATAAATAATAAATAATAAATAATAAATAATAAATAATAAATAATAAATAATAAATAATAAATAATAAATAATAAATAATAAATAATAAATAATAAATAATAAATAATAAATAATAAATAATAAATAATAAATAATAAATAATAAATAATAAATAATAAATAATAAATAATAAATAATAAATAATAAATAATAAATAATAAATAATAAATAATAAATAATAAATAATAAATAATAAATAATAAATAATAAATAATAAATAATAAATAATAAATAATAAATAATAAATAATAAATAATAAATAATAAATAATAAATAATAAATAATAAATAATAAATAATAAATAATAAATAATAAATAATAAATAATAAATAATAAATAATAAATAATAAATAATAAATAATAAATAATAAATAATAAATAATAAATAATAAATAATAAATAATAAATAATAAATAATAAATAATAAATAATAAATAATAAATAATAAATAATAAATAATAAATAATAAATAATAAATAATAAATAATAAATAATAATAATAAATAATAAATAATAAATAATAAATAATAAATAATAAATAATAAATAATAAATAATAAATAATAAATAATAAATAATAAATAATAAATAATAAATAATAAATAATAAATAATAAATAATAAATAATAAATAATAAATAATAAATAATAAATAATAAATAATAAATAATAAATAATAAATAATAAATAATAAATAATAAATAATAAATAATAAATAATAAATAATAAATAATAAATAATAAATAATAAATAATAAATAATAAATAATAAATAATAAATAATAAATAATAAATAATAAATAATAAATAATAAATAATAAATAATAAATAATAAATAATAAATAATAAATAATAAATAATAAATAATAAATAATAAATAATAAATAATAAATAATAAATAATAAATAATAATATAATAATAAATAATAAATAATAATAATAAATAATAAATAATAAATAATAAATAATAAATAATAAATAATAAATAATAAATAATAAATAATAATAAATAATAAATAATAAATAATAAATAATAAATAATAAATAATAAATAATAAATAATAAATAATAAATAATAAATAATAAATAATAAATAATAATAATAAATAATAAATAATAAATAATAAATAATAAATAATAAATAATAAATAATAAATAATAAATAATAAATAATAAATAATAAATAATAAATAATAAATAATAAATAATAAATAATAAATAATAAATAATAAATAATAAATAATAAATAATAAATAATAAATAATAAATAATAAATAATAAATAATAAATAATAAATAATAAATAATAAATAATAAATAATAAATAATAAATAATAAATAATAAATAATAAATAATAAATAATAAATAATAAATAATAAATAATAAATAATAAATAATAAATAATAAATAATAAATAATAAATAATAAATAATAAATAATAAATAATAAATAATAAATAATAAATAATAAATAATAAATAATAAATAATAAATAATAAATAAATAATAAATAATAAATAATAAATAATAAATAATAAATAATAAATAATAAATAATAATAAATAAATAATATAAATAATAAATAATAAATAATAAATAATAAATAATAAATAATAAATAATAAATAATAAATAATAAATAATAAATAATAAATAATAAATAATAAATAATAAATAATAAATAATAAATAATAAATAATAAATAATAATAATAAATAATAAATAATAAATAATAAATAATAAATAATAAATAATAAATAATAAATAATAAATAATAAATAATAAATAATAAATAATAAATAATAAATAATAAATAATAAATAAATAATAAATAAATAATAAATAATAAATAATAAATAATAAATAATAAAAATAAATAATAAATAATAAATAATAAATAATAAATAATAAATAATAAATAATAAATAATAAATAATAAATAATAAATAATAAATAATAAATAATAAATAATAAATAATAAATAATAAATAATAAATAATAAATAATAAATAATAAATAATAAATAATAAATAATAAATAATAAATAATAAATAATAAATAATAAATAATAAATAATAAATAATAAATAATAAATAATAAATAATAAATAATAAATAATAAATAATAAATAATAAATAATAAATAATAAATAATAAATAATAAATAATAAATAATAAATAATAAATAATAAATAATAAATAATAAATAATAAATAATAAATAATAAATAATAAATAATAAATAATAAATAATAAATAATAAATAATAAATAATAAATAATAAATAATAAATAATAAATAATAAATAATAAATAATAAATAATAAATAATAAATAATAAATAATAAATAATAAATAATAAATAATAAATAATAAATAATAAATAATAAATAATAAATAATAAATAATAAATAATAAATAATAAATAATAAATAATAAATAATAAATAATAAATAATAAATAATAAATAATAAATAATAAATAATAAATAATAAATAATAAATAATAAATAATAAATAATAATAATAAATAATAAATAATAAATAATAAATAATAAATAATAAATAATAAATAATAAATAATAAATAATAAATAATAATAATAAATAATAAATAATAAATAATAAATAATAAATAATAAATAATAAATAATAAATAATAAATAATAAATAATAAATAATAAATAATAAATAATAAATAATAAATAATAAATAATAAATAATAAATAATAAATAATAAATAATAAATAATAAATAATAAATAATAAATAATAAATAATAAATAATAAATAATAAATAATAAATAATAAATAATAAATAATAAATAATAAATAATAAATAATAAATAATAAATAATAAATAATAAATAATAAATAATAAATAATAAATAATAAATAATAAATAATAAATAATAAATAATAAATAATAAATAATAAATAATAAATAATAAATAATAAATAATAAATAATAAATAATAAATAATAAATAATAAATAATAAATAATAAATAATAAATAATAAATAATAAATAATAAATAATAAATAATAAATAATAAATAATAAATAATAAATAATAAATAATAAATAATAAATAATAAATAATAAATAATAAATAATAAATAATAAATAATAAATAATAAATAATAAATAATAAATAATAAATAATAAATAATAAATAATAAATAATAAATAATAAATAATAAATAATAAATAATAAATAATAAATAATAAATAATAAATAATAAATAATAAATAATAAATAATAAATAATAAATAATAAATAATAAATAATAAATAATAAATAATAAATAATAAATAATAAATAATAAATAATAAATAATAAATAATAAATAATAAATAATAAATAATAAATAATAAATAATAAATAATAAATAATAAATAATAAATAATAAATAATAAATAATAAATAATAAATAATAAATAATAAATAATAAATAATAAATAATAAATAATAAATAATAAATAATAAATAATAAATAATAAATAATAAATAATAAATAATAAATAATAAATAATAAATAATAAATAATAAATAATAAATAATAAATAATAAATAATAAATAATAAATAATAAATAATAAATAATAAATAATAAATAATAAATAATAAATAATAAATAATAAATAATAAATAATAAATAATAAATAATAAATAATAAATAATAAATAATAAATAATAAATAATAAATAATAAATAATAAATAATAAATAATAAATAATAAATAATAAATAATAAATAATAAATAATAAATAATAAATAATAAATAATAAATAATAAATAATAAATAATAAATAATAAATAATAAATAATAAATAATAAATAATAAATAATAAATAATAAATAATAAATAATAAATAATAAATAATAAATAATAAATAATAAATAATAAATAATAAATAATAAATAATAAATAATAAATAATAAATAATAAATAATAAATAATAAATAATAAATAATAAATAATAAATAATAAATAATAAATAATAAATAATAAATAATAAATAATAAATAATAAATAATAAATAATAAATAATAAATAATAAATAATAAATAATAAATAATAAATAATAAATAATAAATAATAAATAATAAATAATAAATAATAAATAATAAATAATAAATAATAAATAATAAATAATAAATAATAAATAATAAATAATAAATAATAAATAATAAATAATAAATAATAAATAATAAATAATAAATAATAAATAATAAATAATAAATAATAAATAATAAATAATAAATAATAAATAATAAATAATAAATAATAAATAATAAATAATAAATAATAAATAATAAATAATAAATAATAAATAATAAATAATAAATAATAAATAATAAATAATAAATAATAAATAATAAATAATAAATAATAAATAATAAATAATAAATAATAAATAATAAATAATAAATAATAAATAATAAATAATAAATAATAAATAATAAATAATAAATAATAAATAATAAATAATAAATAATAAATAATAAATAATAAATAATAAATAATAAATAATAAATAATAAATAATAAATAATAAATAATAAATAATAAATAATAAATAATAAATAATAAATAATAAATAATAAATAATAAATAATAAATAATAAATAATAAATAATAAATAATAAATAATAAATAATAAATAATAAATAATAAATAATAAATAATAAATAATAAATAATAAATAATAAATAATAAATAATAAATAATAAATAATAAATAATAAATAATAAATAATAAATAATAAATAATAAATAATAAATAATAAATAATAAATAATAAATAATAAATAATAAATAATAAATAATAAATAATAAATAATAAATAATAAATAATAAATAATAAATAATAAATAATAAATAATAAATAATAAATAATAAATAATAAATAATAAATAATAAATAATAAATAATAAATAATAAATAATAAATAATAAATAATAAATAATAAATAATAAATAATATATAATATATAATAAATAATAAATAATAAATAATAAATAATATATAATATATAATAAATAATAAATAATAAATAATAAATAATAAATAATAAATAATAAATAATAAATAATAAATAATAAATAATAAATAATAAATAATAAATAATAAATAATAAATAATAAATAATAAATAATAAATAATAAATAATAAATAATAAATTATAAATAATAAATAATAAATAATAAATAATAAATAATAAATTATAAATAATAAATAATAAATAATAAATAATAAATAATAAATAATAAATAATAAATAATAAATAATAAATAATAAATAATAAATAATAAATAATAAATAATAAATAATAAATAATAAATAATAAATAATAAATAATAAATAATAAATAATAAATAATAAATAATAAATAATAAATAATAAATAATAAATAATAAATAATAAATAATAAATAATAAATAATAAATAATAAATAATAAATAATAAATAATAAATAATAAATAATAAATAATAAATAATAAATAATAAATAATAAATAATAAATAATAAATAATAAATAATAAATAATAAATAATAAATAATAAATAATAAATAATAAATAATAAATAATAAATAATAAATAATAAATAATAAATAATAAATAATAAATAATAAATAATAAATAATAAATAATAAATAATATATAATAAATAATAAATAATAAATAATAAATAATAAATAATAAATAATAAATAATAAATAATAAATAATAAATAATAAATAATAAATAATAAATAATAAATAATAAATAATAAATAATAAATAATAAATAATAAATAATAAATAATAAATAATAAATAATAAATAATAAATAATAAATAATAAATAATAAATAATAAATAATCTATATATATAAAATTGAATGTGTGTTTGTTTATTTGTTTGTTTGTTTGTTTGTGTGTACCTTATAGGAGACCAAACCTCTGGACCGATCTTCCTGAAATTTTCACAGCATTTAACTGGGACTCTGGCATGATTAATAGGGTACTTTTTTTTTGACCACGCCCACTTTTACGCCCACTTTTTTAAAATTATGTAATTGCTCCCATATATTTTTTAACAGATTTACTTCAAATTGTATACACATTATACTCCAAGCGAGGTATAAATAAACATTTCTTACGCCACGCCCCCTTTCACGCCCCTTTTCATGCCAAATTTTGTTTGAAAGTTTTAAACTTTTTTTTCTCTGTACAAATTTGTTCCTTCCAACGGATTTTTTTATTTGGTAGTATATTGCTCTTAATACTGTTAACGTCGCCATATAACTATGAACCACGCCCATTTCACCGCCCCCTTTTTTTTACTTATACCACTAACAATGTTTGCTATACAAAATAATTTTTTTGTAATATGTATTTATCTAAAGTTTTATACACTTTTTATCTACAGGTAAGGTAGCCATACATTTTTTTATTACCAAGTCCCCCTTTTTCGCCCCATTTTACCTTAAATCATAATTAATCTGCTTTCAATCTATCTATATATATAAAAATGAATGTGTGTTTGTTTGTGCTTTATAGGAGGCCAAACCAAAGAACCGATCTTCCTGAAATTTTCAGAGCGTGTTACTGTGACTCTGGAAGGAATAATATGCTATATAAATTTTTGATTGGACAAAGGGGCGGTGCCACGCCCATATAACCCAAAATTTGAAAAAGTCATATCACGGGAATTTTTTACCTACAGCAGTCATATTTGGTACATATGGTATTAGCATGAATAGAAATACATACAAGAAGAAAAGTGGGCGGGACCACGCCCCTTTTTAGAAAAATAAAAAATCGTAATATCTTCTAAACTACTGGAAGGATCGTCATGAAATTTTCACAAAAGGATATTTTTGCGAAATAATAAGACCTTAGATATATAAAGTTGTTAGTGGGCAAAGGGGCGTGGCGTATATATAAAAACGTTGATGCATTTGATTGTAACGAATGATCTCCGGAACCATAAGAGCTGTCGAGGTAGGATTTCCAGCATAGGTTCGGTTCGAGCTCTTCTGTGTTTTTTTTTTTAGTTTTAACCCTCTAGCTGGCGTTGGGGTCAAGTTAAAAACAAAAATTTTTACTTTCAGCGCGATTTGACTGCAATTCAGAATGAACGTATGTTTCGTCATAAGAAATTTTTGTATGTATAAATGGACCCGATAGGTGGCGCTGGGTAAAGTTATTTCGAATATTCTTATTTATGGTGTGATTTTAATGAAACTAAGAATGTACATATATGTATGTTAGAAACATTTTTTTATTGGACCCGGTAGATGGCGCTGTCGTTCGAAAAATAATGAGTTGTCAAATTTATATAAACTTTAATAAATAAACTCACCAACGTTTTTATATATAAATATTCTAACGAAAAAGAAGGAAAAAGCCGCTACATTATTGCATGGTGGCCGCACAGCTCATTCAGCACTCAAATCACCGTTAAACGTACAAAAAAATGAGAATGCCGTCTGTAATATCAAAAAACATTCCGGTATGGCAAAAGTTCTGCAAAAATGCAGTATTTTTATTTGGGATGAATGTACCATGGCTCACAAACATTGTGATTTGATTTGATAAAAGATTTGAAAGGCAATGAAAGATTTTTTGGTGAAGCTCTCATTTTATTATCTGGAGATCTTCGTCACACATTTTATATAGGTATATACAGATTCTAACTAAAATAAAAATTCATTGAGGGCAAAACAACGTTTGCCGGGTCCAGCTAGTAAATAATAAATAATAAATAATAAATAATAAATAATAAATAATAAATAATAAATAATAAATAATAAATAATAAATAATAAATAATAAATAATAAATAATAAATAATAAATAATAAATAATAAATAATAAATAATAAATAATAAATAATAAATAATAAATAATAAATAATAAATAATAAATAATAAATAATAAATAATAAATAATAAATAATAAATAATAAATAATAAATAATAAATAATAAATAATAAATAATAAATAATAAATAATAAATAATAAATAATAAATAATAAATAATAAATAATAAATAATAAATAATAAATAATAAATAATAAATAATAAATAATAAATAATAAATAATAAATAATAAATAATAAATAATAAATAATAAATAATAAATAATAAATAATAAATAATAAATAATAAATAATAAATAATAAATAATAAATAATAAATAATAAATAATAAATAATAAATAATAAATAATAAATAATAAATAATAAATAATAAATAATAAATAATAAATAATAAATAATAAATAATAAATAATAAATAATAAATAATAAATAATAAATAATAAATAATAAATAATAAATAATAAATAATAAATAATAAATAATAAATAATAAATAATAAATAATAAATAATAAATAATAAATAATAAATAATAAATAATAAATAATAAATAATAAATAATAAATAATAAATAATAAATAATAAATAATATATAATATATAATAAATAATAAATAATAAATAATAAATAATAAATAATATATAATATATAATAAATAATAAATAATAAATAATAAATAATAAATAATAAATAATAAATAATAAATAATAAATAATAAATAATAAATAATAAATAATAAATAATAAATAATAAATAATAAATAATAAATAATAAATAATAAATAATAAATAATAAATAATAAATAATAAATAATAAATAATAAATAATAAATAATAAATAATAAATAATAAATAATAAATAATAAATAATAAATAATAAATAATAAATAATAAATAATAAATAATAAATAATAAATAATAAATAATAAATAATAAATAATAAATAATAAATAATAAATAATAAATAATAAATAATAAATAATAAATAATAAATAATAAATAATAAATAATAAATAATAAATAATAAATAATAAATAATAAATAATAAATAATAAATAATAAATAATAAATAATAAATAATAAATAATATATAATAAATAATAAATAATAAATAATAAATAATAAATAATAAATAATAAATAATAAATAATAAATAATAAATAATAAATAATAAATAATAAATAATAAATAATATATAATAAATAATAAATAATAAATAATAAATAATAAATAATAAATAATAAATAATCTATATATATAAAATTGAATGTGTGTTTGTTTATTTGTTTGTTTGTTTGTTTGTGTGTACCTTATAGGAGACCAAACCTCTGGACCGATCTTCCTGAAATTTTCACAGCATTTAACTGGGACTCTGGCATGATTAATAGGGTACTTTTTTTTTTGACCACGCCCACTTTTACGCCCACTTTTTTAAAATTATGTAATTGCTCCCATATATTTTTTAACAGATTTACTTCAAATTGTATACACATTATACTCCAAGCGAGGTATAAATAAACATTTCTTACGCCACGCCCCCTTTCACGCCCCTTTTCATGCCAAATTTTGTTTGAAAGTTTTAAACTTTTTTTTCTCTGTACAAATTTGTTCCTTCCAACGGATTTTTTTATTTGGTAGTATATTGCTCTTAATACTGTTAACGTCGCCATATAACTATGAACCACGCCCATTTCACCGCCCCCTTTTTTTTTACTTATACCACTAACAATGTTTGCTATACAAAATAATTTTTTTGTAATATGTATTTATCTAAAGTTTTATACACTTTTTATCTACAGGTAAGGTAGCCATACATTTTTTTATTACCAAGTCCCCCTTTTTCGCCCCATTTTACTTTAAATCATAATTAATCTGCTTTCAATCTATCTATATATATAAAAATGAATGTGTGTTTGTTTGTGCTTTATAGGAGGCCAAACCAAAGAACCGATCTTCCTGAAATTTTCAGAGCGTGTTACTGTGACTCTGGAAGGAATAATATGCTATATAAATTTTTGATTGGACAAAGGGGCGGTGCCACGCCCATATAACCCAAAATTTGAAAAAGTCATATCACGGGAATTTTTTACCTACAGCAGTCATATTTGGTACATATGGTATTAGCATGAATAGAAATACATACAAGAAGAAAAGTGGGCGGGACCACGCCCCTTTTTAGAAAAATAAAAAATCGTAATATCTTCTAAACTACTGGAAGGATCGTCATGAAATTTTCACAAAAGGATATTTTTGCGAAATAATAAGACCTTAGATATATAAAGTTGTTAGTGGGCAAAGGGGCGTGGCGTATATATAAAAACGTTGATGCATTTGATTGTAACGAATGATCTCCGGAACCATAAGAGCTGTCGAGGTAGGATTTCCAGCATAGGTTCGGTTCGAGCTCTTCTGTGTTTTTTTTTTTAAGTTTTAACCCTCTAGCTGGCGTTGGGGTCAAGTTAAAAACAAAAATTTTTACTTTCAGCGCGATTTGACTGCAATTCAGAATGAACGTATGTTTCGTCATAAGAAATTTTTGTATGTATAAATGGACCCGATAGGTGGCGCTGGGTAAAGTTATTTCGAATATTCTTATTTATGGTGTGATTTTAATGAAACTAAGAATGTACATATATGTATGTTAGAAACATTTTTTTATTGGACCCGGTAGATGGCGCTCTCGTTCGAAAAATAATGAGTTGTCAAATTTATATAAACTTTAATAAATAAACTCACCAACGTTTTTATATATAAATATTCTAACGAAAAAGAAGGAAAAAGCCGCTACATTATTGCATGGTGGCCGCACAGCTCATTCAGCACTCAAATCACCGTTAAACGTACAAAAAAATGAGAATGCCGTCTGTAATATCAAAAAACATTCCGGTATGGCAAAAGTTCTGCAAAAATGCAGTATTTTTATTTGGGATGAATGTACCATGGCTCACAAACATTGTGATTTGATTTGATAAAAGATTTGAAAGGCAATGAGATTTTTTGGTGAAGCTCTCATTTTATTATCTGGAGATCTTCGTCACACATTTTATATAGGTATATACAGATTCTAACTAAAATAAAAATTCATTGAGGGCAAAACAACGTTTGCCGGGTCCAGCTAGTAAATAATAAATAATAAATAATAAATAATAAATAATAAATAATAAATAATAAATAATAAATAATAAATAATAAATAATAAATAATAAATAATAAATAATAAATAATAAATAATAAATAATAAATAATAAATAATAAATAATAAATAATAAATAATAAATAATAAATAATAAATAATAAATAATAAATAATAAATAATAAATAATAAATAATAAATAATAAATAATAAATAATAAATAATAAATAATAAATAATAAATAATAAATAATAAATAATAAATAATAAATAATAAATAATAAATAATAAATAATAATAATAAATAATAAATAATAAATAATAAATAATAAATAATAAATAATAAATAATAAATAATAAATAATAAATAATAAATAATAAATAATAAATAATAAATAATAAAATAATAAATAATAAATAATAAATAATAAATAATAAATAATAAATAATAAATAATAAATAATAAATAATAAATAATAAATAATAAATAATAAATAATAAATAATAAATAATAAATAATAAACAATAAATAATAAATAATAAATAATAAATAATAAATAATAAATAATAAATAATAAATAATAAATAATAAATAATAAATAATAAATAATAAATAATAAATAATAAATAATAAATAATAAATAATAAATAATAAATAATAAATAATAAATAATAAATAATAAATAATAAATAATAAATAATAAATAATAAATAATAAATAATAAATAATAAATAATAAATAATAAATAATAAATAATAAATAATAAATAATAAATAATAAATAATAAATAATAAATAATAAATAATAAATAATAAATAAAAATAATAAATAATAAATAATAAATAATAAATAATAAATAATAAATAATAAATAATAAATAATAAATAATAAATAATAAATAATAAATAATAAATAATAAATAATAAATAATAAATAATAAATAATAAATAATAAATAATAAATAATAAATAATAAATAATAAATAATAAATAATAAATAATAAATAATAAATAATAAATAATAAATAATAAATAATAAATAATAAATAAATAATAAATAATAAATAATAAATAATAAATAATAAATAATAAATAATAAATAATAAATAATAAATAATAAATAATAAATAATAAATAATAAATAATAATAATAATAATAAATAATAAATAATAAATAATAAATAATAAATAATAAATAATAATAATAAATAATAAATAATAAATAATAAATAATAAATAAATAATAAATAATAAATAATAAATAATAAATAATAAAGAATAAATAATAAATAATAATAATAAATAATAAATAATAAATAATAAATAATAAATAATAAATAATAAATAATAAATAATAAATAATAAATAATAAATAATAAATAATAAATAATAAATAATAAATAATAAATAATAAATAATAAATAATAAATAATAAATAATAAATAATAAATAATAAATAATAAATAATAAATAATAAATAATAAATAATAAATAATAAATAATAAATAATAAAATAATAAATAATAAATAATAAATAATAAATAATAATAATAAATAATAAATAATAAATAATAATAATAAATAATAAATAATAAATAATAAATAATAAATAATAAATAATAAATAATAAATAATAAATAATAAATAATAAATAATAAATAATAAATAATAAATAATAAATAATAAATAATAAATAATAAATAATAAATAATAAATAATAAATAATAAATAATGAATAATAAATAATAAATAATAAATAATAAATAATAAATAATAAATAATAAATAATAAATAATAAATAATAAATAATAAATAATAAATAATAAATAATAAATAATAAATAATAAATAATAAATAATAAATAATAAATAATAAATAATAAATAATAAATAATAAATAATAAATAATAAATAATAAATAATAAATAATAAATAATAAATAATAAATAATAAATAATAAATAATAAATAATAAATAATAAATAATAAATAATAAATAATAAATAATAAATAATAAATAATAAATAATAAATAATAAATAATAAATAATAAATAATAAATAATAAATAATAAATAATAAATAATAATAATAAATAATAAATAATAAATAATAAATAATAAATAATAAATAATAAATAATAAATAATAAATAATAAATAATAAATAATAAATAATAAATAATAAATAATAAATAATAAATAATAAATAATAAATAATAAATAATAAATAATAAATAATAAATAATAAATAATAAATAATAAATAATAAATAATAATAATAAATAATAAATAATAAATAATAAATAATAAATAATAAATAATAAATAATAAATAATAAATAATAAATAATAAATAATAAATAATAAATAATAAATAATAAATAATAAATAATAAATAATAAATAATAAATAATAAATAAATAAATAATAAATAATAAATAATAAATAATAAATAATAAATAATAAATAATAAATTATAAATAATAAATAATAAATAATAAATAATAATAATAAATAATAAATAATAAATAATAAAGTATAAATAATAAATAATAAATAATAAATAATAAATAATAAATAATAAATAATAAATAATAAATAATAAATAATAAATAATAATAATAAATAATAAATAATAAATAATAAATAATAAATAATAATAATAAATAATAAATAATAAATAATAAATAATAAATAATAAATAATAAATAATAAATAATAAATAATAAATAATAAATAATAAATAATAAATAATAAATAATAAATAATAAATAATAAATAATAAATAATAAATAATAAATAAATAAATAATAAATAATAAATAATAAATAATAAATAATAAATAATAAATAATAAATAATAAATAATAAATAATAAATAATAAATAATAAATAATATATAATAAATAATAAATAATAAATAATAAATAATAAATAATAAATAATAATAATAAATAATAAATAATAAATAATAAATAATAAATAATAAATAATAAATAATGAATAATAAATAATAAATAATAAATAATAAATAATAAATAATAAATAATAAATAATAAATAATAAATAATAAATAATAAATAATAAATAATAAATAATAAATAATAAATAATAAATAATAAATAATAAATAATAAATAATAAATAATAAATAATAAATAATAAATAATAAATAATAAATAATAAATAATAAATAATAAATAATAAATAATAAATAATAAATAATAAATAATAAATAATAAATAATAAATAATAAATAATAAATAATAAATAATAAATAATAAATAATAAATAATAAATAATAAATAATAAATAATAAATAATAAATAATAAATAATAAATAATAAATAATAAATAATAAATAATAAATAATAAATAATAAATAATAAATAATAAATAATAAATAAAAATAAATAATAAATAATAAATAATAAATAATAAATAATAAATAATAAATAATAAATAATAAATAATAAATAATAAATAATAAATAATAAATAATAAATAATAAATAATAAATAATAAATAATAAATAAACAAATAATAAATAATAAATAATAAATAATAAATAATAAATAATAAATAATAAATAATAAATAATAAATAATAAATAATAAATAATAAATAATAAATAATAAATAGTAAATAATAAATAATAAATAATAAATAATAAATAATAAATAATAAATAATAAATAATAAATAAATAAATAAATAATAAATAATAAATAATAAATAATAAATAATAAATAATAAATAATAAATAATAAATAATAAATAATAAATAATAAATAATAAATAATAAATAATAAATAATAAATAATAAATAATAAATAATAAATAATAAATAATAAATAATAAATAATAAATAATAAATAATAAATAATAAATAATAATAATAAATAATAAATAATAAATAATAAATAATAAATAATAAATAATAAATAATAAATAATAAATAATAAATAATAAATAATAAATAATAAATAATAAATAATAAATAATAAATAATAAATAATAAATAATAAATAATAAATAATAAATAATAAATAATAAATAATAAATAAATAAATAATAAATAATAAATAATGAATAATAAATAATAAATAATAAATAATATATAATAAATAATAAATAATAAATAATAAATAATAAATAATAAATAATAAATAATAAATAATAAATAATAAATAATAAATAATAAATAATAAATAATAAATAATAAATAATAAATAATAAATAATAATAATAAATAATAAATAATAAATAATAAATAATAAATAATAAATAATAAATAATAAATAATAAATAATAAATAATAAATAATAAATAATAAATAATAAATAATAAATAATAAATAATAAATAATAAATAATAAATAATAAATAATAAATAATAAATAATAAATAATAAATAATAAATAATAAATAATAAATAATAAATAATAAATAATAAATAATAAATAATAAATAATAAATAATAAATAATAAATAATAAATAATAAATAATAAATAATAAATAATAAATAATAAATAATAAATAATAAATAATAAATAATAAATAATAAATAATAAATAATAAATAATAAATAATAAATAATAAATAATAAATAATAAATAATAAATAATAAATAATAAATAATAAATAATAAATAATAAATAATAAATAATAAATAATAAATAATAAATAATAAATAATAAATAATAATAATAAATAATAATAATAAATAATAAATAATAAATAATAATTAATAAATAATAAATAATAAATAATAAATAATAAATAATAAATAATAAATAAAAATAATAAATAATAAATAATAAATAATAAATAATAAATAATACATAATAAATAATAAATAATAAATAATAAATAATAAATAATAAATAATAAATAATAAATAATAAATAATAAATAATAAATAATAAATAATAAATAATAAATAATAAATAATAAATAATAAATAATAAATAATAAATAATAAATAATAAATAATAAATAATAAATAATAAATAATAAATAATAAATAATAAATAATAAATAATAAATAATAAATAATAAATAATAAATAATAAATAATAAATAATAAATAATAATTAATAAATAATAAATAATAAATAATTAAATAATAAATAATAAATAATAAATAATAAATAATAAATAATAAATAATAAATAATAAATAATAAATAATAAATAATAAATAATAAATAATAAATAATAAATAATAAATAATAAATAATAAATAGTAAATAATAAATAATAAATAATAAATAATAAATCATAAATAATAAATAATAAATAATAAATAATAAATAATAAATAATAAATAATAAATAATAAATAATAAATAATTAATAATAAATAATAAATAATAAATAATAAATAATAAATAATAAATAATAAATAATAAATAATAAATAATAAATAATAAATAATAAATAATAAATAATAAATAATAAATAATAAATAATAAATAATAAATAATAAATAATAAATAATAAATAATAAATAATAAATAATAAATAATAAATAATAAATAATAAATAATAAAATAAATAATAAATAATAAATAATAAATAATAAATAATAAATAATAAATAATAAATAATAAATAATAAATAATAAATAATAAATAATAAATAATAAATAATAAATAATAAATAATAAATAATAAATAATAAATATAAATAATAAATAATAAATAATAAATAATAAATAATAAATAATAAATAATAAATAATAAAATAATAAATAATAAATAA
Organism: Cordilura impudica; assembly: GCA_963682025.1. NCBI lineage: Eukaryota > Metazoa > Arthropoda > Insecta > Diptera > Scathophagidae > Cordilura > Cordilura impudica. Next base: position 22,747,633 of record OY821522.1, read on the forward strand.
TAAAATAATAAATAATAAATAATAAATAATAAATAATAAATAATAAATAATAAATAATAAATAATAAATAATAAATAATAAATAATAAATAATAAATAATAAATAATAAATAATAAATAATAAATAATAAATAATAAATAATAAATAATAAATAATAAATAATAAATAATAAATAATAAATGATAAATAATAAATAATAAATAATAAATAATAAATAATAAATAATAAATAATAAATAATAAATAATAAATAATAAATAATAAATAATAAATAATAAATAATAAATAATAAATAATAAATAATAAATAATAAATAATAAATAATAAATAATAAATAATAAATAATAAATAATAAATAATAAATAATATAAAATAAATAATAAATAATAAATAATAAATAATAAATAATAAATAATAAATAATAAATAATAAATAATAAATAATAAATAATAAATAATGAATAATAAATAATAAATAATATATAATAAATAATAAATAATAAATAATAAATAATAAATAATAAATAATAAATAATAAATAATAAATAATAAATAATAAATAATAAATAATAAATAATAATAATAAATAATAAATAATAAATAATAAATAATAAATAATAAATAATAAATAATAAATAATAAATAATAAATAATAAATAATAAATAATAAATAATAAATAATAAATAATAAATAATAAATAATAAATAATAAATAATAAATAATAAATAATAAATAATAAATAATAAATAATAAATAATAAATAATAAATAATAAATAATAAATAATAAATAATAAATAATAAATAATAAATAATAAATAATAAATAATAAATAATAAATAATAAATAATAAATAATAAATAATAAAAAATAAATAATAAATAATAAATAATAAATAATAAATAATAAATAATAAATAATAAATAATAAATAATAAATAATAAATAATAAATAATAAATAATAAATAATAAATAAATAATAATAATAAATAATAAATAATAAATAATAAGTAATAAATAATAAATAATAAATAATAAATAATAAATAATAAATAATAAATAATAAATAATAAATAATAAATCATGAATAACAAATAACAAATAATAAATAATAAATAATAAATAATAAATAATAAATAATAAATAATAAATAATAAATAAAAATAATAAATAATAAATAATAAATAATAAATAATAAATAATAAATAATAAATAATAAATAATAAATAATAAATAATAAATAATAAATAATAAATAATAAATAATAAATAATAAATAATAAATAATAAATAATAAATAATAAATAATAAATAATAAATAATAAATAATAAATAATAAATAATAAATAATAAATAATAAATAATAAATAATAAATAATAAATAATAAATAATAAATAATAAATAATAAATAATAAATAATAAATAATAAATAATAAATAATAAATAATAAATAATAAATAATAAATAATAAATAATAAATAATAAATAATAAATAATAAATAATAAATAATAAATAATAAATAATAATAAATAATAAATAATAAATAATAAATAATAAATAATAAATAATAAATAATAAATAATAAATAATAAATAATAAATAATAAATAATAAATAATAAATAATATATAATAAATAATAAATAATAAATAATAAATAATAAATAATAAATAATAAATAATGAATAATAAATAATAAATAATAAATAATAAATAATAAATAATAAATAATAAATAATAAATAATAAATAATAAATAATAAATAATAAATAATAAATAATAAATAATAAATAATAAATAATAAATAATAAATAATAAATAATAAATAATAAATAATAAATAATAAATAATAAATAATAAATAATAAATAATAAATAATAAACAATAAATAATAAATAATAAATAATAAATAATAAATAATAAATAATAAATAATAAATAATAAATAATAATAATAAATAATAAATAATAAATAATAATAATAATAATAAATAATAATAATAATAATAAATAATAAATAATAAATAATAAATAATAAATAATAAATAATAAATAATAAATAATAAATAATAAATAATAAATAATAAATAATAAATAATAATAATAAATAATAAATAATAAATAATAAATAATAAATAATAAATAATAAATAATAATAATAAATAATAAATAATAAATAATAAATAATAAATAATAAATAATAAATAATAAATAATAAATAATAAATAATAAATAATAAATAAATAAAATAATAAATAATAAATAATAAATAATAAATAATAAATAATAAATAATAAATAATAAATAATAAATAATAAATAAATAAATAATAAATATAAATAATAAATAATAAATAATAAATAATAAATAATAAATAATAAATAATAAATAATAAATAATAAATAATAAATAATAAATAATAAATAATAAATAATAAATAATAAATAATAAATAATAAATAATAAATAAATAAATAATAAATAATAAATAATAAATAATAAATAATAAATAATAAATAATAAATAATAAATAATAAATAATAAATAATAAATAATAAATAATAAATAATAAATAATAAATAATAAATAATAAATAATAAATAATAAATAATAAATAATAAATAATAAATAATAAATAATAAATAATAAATAATAAATAATAAATAATAAATAATAAATAATAAATAATAAATAATAAATAATAAATAATAATAATAAATAATAAATAATAAATAATAAATAATAAATAATAAATAATAAATAATAAATAATAAATAATAAATAATAAATAATAAATAATAAATAATAAATAATAAATAATAAATAATAAATAATAAATAATAAATAATAAATAATAAATAATAAATAATAAATAATAAATAAATAAATAATAAATAATAAATAATAAATAATAAATAATAAATAATAAATAATAAATAAATAAATAATAAATAATAAATAATAAATAATAATAATAAATAATAAATAATAAATAATAAATAATAAATAATAAATAATAAATAATAAATAATAAATAATAAATAATAAATAATAAATAATAAATAATAAATAATAAAATAATAAATAATAAATAATAAATAATAAATAATAAATAATAAATAATAAATAATAAATAATAAATAATAAATAATAAATAATAAATAATAAATAATAAATAATAAATAATAAATAATAAATAATAAATAATAAATAATAAATAATAAATAATAAATAATAAATAATAAATAATAAATAATAAATAATAAATAATAAATAATAAATAATAAATAATAAATAATAAATAATAAATAATAAATAATAAATAATAAATAATAAATAATAAATAATAAATAATAAATAATAAATAATAAATAATAAATAATAAATAATAAATAATAAATAATAAATAATAAATAATAAATAATAAATAATAAATAATAAATAATAAATAATAAATAATAAATAATAAATAATAAATAATGAATAATAAATAATAAATAATATATAATAAATAATAAATAATAAATAATAAATAATAAATAATAAATAATAAATAATAAATAATAAATAATAAATAATAAATAATAAATAATAAATAATAAATAATAAATAATAAATAATAAATAATAAATAATAAATAATAAATAATAAATAATAAATAATAAATAATAAATAATAAATAATAAATAATAAATAATAAATAATAAATAATAAATAATAAATAATAAATAATAAATAATAAATAATAAATAATAAATAATAAATAATAAATAATAAATAATAAATAATAAATAATAAATAATAAATAATAAATAATAAAAAATAAATAATAAATAATAAATATAATAAATAATAAATAATAAATAATAAATAATAAATAATAAATAATAAATAATAAATAATAAATAATAAATAATAAATAATAAATAATAAATAATAAATAATAAATAATAAATAATAAATAATAAATAATAAATAATAAATAATAAATAATAAATAATAAGTAATAAATAATAAATAATAAATAATAAATAATAAATAATAAATAATAAATCATGAATAACAAATAACAAATAATAAATAATAAATAATAAATAATAAATAATAAATAATAAAATAAATAATAAATAATAAATAATAAATAAATAATAAATAATAAATAATAAATAATAAATAATAAATAATAAATAATAAATATAAATAATAAATAATAAATAATAAATAATAAATAATAAATAATAAATAATAAATAATAAATAATAAATAATAAATAATAAATAATAAATAATAAATAATAAATAATAAATAATAAATAATAAATAATAAATAATAAATAATAAATAATAAATAATAAATAATAAATAATAAATAATAAATAATAAATAATAAATAATAAATAATAAATAATAAATAATAAATAATAAATAATAAATAATAAATAATAAATAATAAATAATAAATAATAAATAATAAATAATAAATAATAAATAATAAATAATAAATAATAAATAATAAATAATAAATAATAAATAATAAATAATAAATAATGAATAATAAATAATAAATAATAAATAATAAATAATAAATAATAAATAATAAATAATTAATAATAAATAATAAATAATAAATAATAAATAATAAATAATAAATAATAAATAATAAATAATAAATAATAAATAATAAATAATAAATAATAAATAATAAATAATAAATAATAAACAATAAATAATAAATAATAAATAATAAATAATAAATAATAAATAATAAATAATAAATAATAAATAATAAATAATAAATAATAAATAATAAATAATAAATAAATAATAAATAATAAATAATAAATAATAAATAATAAATAATAAATAATAAATAATAAATAATAAATAATAAATAATAAATAATAAATAATAAATAATAAATAATAAATAATAAATAATAAATAATAAATAATAAATAATAAATAATAAATAATAAATAATAAATAATAAATAATAAATAATAAATAATAAATAATAAATAATAAATAATAAAATAATAAATAATAAATAATAAATAATAAATAATAAATAATAAATAATAAATAATAAATAATAAATAATAAATAATAAATAATAAATAATAAATAATAAATAATAAATAATAAATAATAAATAATAAATAATAAATAATAAATAATAAATAATAAATAATAAATAATAAATAATAAATAATAAATAATAAATAATAAATAATAAATAATAAATAATAAATAATAAATAATAAATAATAAATAATAAATAATAAATAATAAATAATAAATAATAAATAATAAATAATAAATAATAAATAATAAATAATAAATAATAAATAATAAATAATAAATAAATAAAAATAATAAATAATATATAATACAAATAAATAATAAATAATAAATAATAAAATAAATAATAAATAATAAATAATAAATAATAAATAATAAATAATAAATAATAAATAATAAATAATAAATAATAAATAATAAATAATAAATAATAAATAATAAATAATAAATAATAAATAATAAATAATAAATAATAAATAATAAATAATAAATAATAAATAATAAATAATAATAATAAATAATAAATAATAAATAATAAATAATAAATAATAAATAATAAATAATAAATAATAAATAATAAATAATAAATAATAAATAATAAATAATAAATAATAAATAATAAATAATAAATAATAAATAATAAATAATAAATAATAAATAATAAATAATAAATAATAAATAATAAATAATAAATAATAAATAATAAATAATAAATAATAAATAATAAATAATAAATAATAAATAATAAATAATAAATAATAAATAATAAATAAATAAATAATAAATAATAAATAATAATAATAATAAATAATAAATAATAAATAATAAATAATAAATAATAAATAATAAATAATAAATAATAAATAATAAATAATAAATAATAAATAATAAATAATAAATAATAAATAATAAATAATAAATAATAAATAATAAAATAATAAATAATAATAAATATAAATAATAAATAATAAATAATAAATAATAAATAATAATAATAAATAATAAATAATAAATAATAAATAATAAATAATAAATAATAAATAATAAATAATAAATAATAAATAATAAATAATAAATAATAAAAAAATAATAAATAATAAATAATAAATAATAAATAATAAATAATAAATAATAAATAATAAATAATAAATAATAAATAATAAATAATAAATAATAAATAATAAATAATAATAAATAAATAATAAATAATAAATAAATAAATAATAAATAATAAATAATAAATAATAAATAATAAATAATAAATAATAAATAATAAATAATATAAATAATAAATAATAAATAATAAATAATAAATAATAAATAATAAATAATAAATAATAAATAATAAATAATAAATAATAAATAATAAATAATAAATAATAAATAATAAATAATAAATAATAAATAATAAATAATAAATAATAAATAATAAATAATAAATAATAAATAATAAATAATAAATAATAAATAATAAATAATAAATAATAAATAATAAATAATAATAATAAATAATAAATAATAAATAATAAAATAAATAATAAATAATAAATAATAAATAATAAATAAATAAATAAATAATAAATAATAAATAATAAATAATAAATAATAAAATAATAAATAAAAATAAATAATAAATAATAAATAATAAATAATAAATAATAAATAATAAAATAAAAATAATAAATAATAAATAATAAATAATAAATAATAAATAATAAATATAATAATAATAAATAAATAATAAATAATAAATAATAAATAATAAATAATAAATAATAAATAATAAATAATAAATAATAAATAATAA
>OY821522.1:22754713-22799261 GCA_963682025.1 Cordilura impudica
AAATAACAAATAACAAATAACAAATATCACATAACAAATAACAAATAACAAATAACAAATAACAAATAACAAATAACAAATAACAAATAACAAATAACAAATGACAAATAACAAATAACAAATAAAAATTAACAAATAACAAATAACGAATTACAAATAACAAATAACAAATAACACATAACAAATAACATATAACAAATAACAATTAACAATTAACAAATAACAAATAACAAATAACAAATAACAATTAACAATTAACAAATAACAAATAACAAATAACAAATAACAAATAACAAATAACAAATAACAAATAACAAATAACAAATAACAAATAACAAATAACAAATAACAAATAACAAATAACAAATAACATATAACAAATAACAAATAACAAATAACAAATAACAAATAACAAATAACAAATAACAAATAACAAATAACAAATAACAAATAACAAATAACAATAACAAATAACAAATAACAAATAAATAACAAATAAATAACAAATAAATAACAAATAAATAACAAATAACAAAGTAACAAATATCATATAACAAATAACACATAACAAATAACAAATAACAAATAACAAATAACAAATAACAAATAACAAATAACAAATAACAAATAACAAATAACAAAATAACAAATAACAAATAACAAATAACAAATAACATATAACACATAATACATAACAAATAACAAATAACACATAACACATAACAAATAAAAAATAACAAATAAAAATTAACAAATAACAAATAACGAATAACAAATAACAAATAACAAATAACACTTAACAAATAACAAATAACAATTAACAATTAACAAATAGCAAATAATAAATAACAAATAACAAATAACAATTAACAAATAACAAATAACAAATAACAAAAAACAAATAACAAATAACAAATAACATATAACATATAACAAATAACAAATAACAAATAACAATAACAAATAACAAATAACAAATAACAAATAACAAATAACAAATAACAAATAACAAATAACAAATAACAAATAACAAATAACAAATAACAAATAACAAATAACAAATATCAAATAACAAATAAAAAATAACAAATAAATAACAAATAACAAGTAACAAATATCAAATTACAAATAACACATAACAAATAACAAATAACAAATAACAAATAACAAATAACAAATAACAAATAACAAATAACAAATAACAAATAACAAATAACATATAACAAATAACAAATAACAAATAACAAATAACACATAACAAATAACAAATAAAAAATAACAAATAACAAATAACAAATAACAAACAACAAATAACAAATAACAAATAACAAGTAACAAATAGCAAATAACAAATAACAAATAACAAATGACAAATAACAAATAACAAATAACAAATAATGAATAACAAATAACAGATAACAGATAACATATAACAAATAACAAATAACAAATAAAAAATACAAATAACAAATAACAAATAACAAATAACAAATAACAAATAACAAATAACAAATAAACAAATAACAAATAACAAATAACAAATAACAAATAACAAATAACAAATAGCAAGTAACAAATATCAAATAACAAATAACACATAACAAATAACAAATAACAAATAACAAATAACACATAACAAATAACAAATAACAAATACCAAATAACAAATAACAAATATCAAATAACAAATATCAAATAACAAATAACAAGTAACAAATAAGAAATAACAAAAACAAATAACAAATAGCAAATAACAAATAACAAATAACAAATAACAAATATCAAATAACAAATATCAAATAACAAATAACAAGTAACAAATAAGAAATAACAAAAACAAATAACAAATACAAATAACAAATAACAAATAACAAATAACAAATAACAAATAACAAATAACAAATAACAAATAACAAATAACAAATAACAAATAACAAATAACAAATAACAAATAACAAATAACAAATAACAAATAACAAATAACAAATAAAAATTAACAACTAACAAATAACAAATAACAAATAACAAATAACAAATAACAAATAACAAATAACAAATAACAAATAACAAATAACAAATAACAAATTAACAAATAACAAATAACAAATAACAAATAACAATAAAAATTAACAAATAACAAATAACAAACAACAAATAACAAATAACAAATATCACATAACAAATAACAAATAACCAATAACAAATAACAAATAACAAATGACAAATAACAAATAACAAATAAAAATTAACAAATAACAAATAACGAATAACAAATAACAAATAATACATAACAAATAACAAATAACAATTAACAATTAACAAATAACAAATAATAATAATAAATAATAAATAACAAATAACAAATAACAAATAACAAATAACAAATAACAAATAACAAATAACAAATAACAAATAACAAATAACAAATAACAAACAACAAATAACAAATAACAAATAACAAATAACAAATAACAAATAACAAATAACAAATAACAAATAACAAATAACAAATAACAAATAACAAATAAATAACAAATAACAAGTAACAAATATCAAATAACAAATAACAAATAACACATAACAAATAACAAATAAAAATTAACAACTAACAAATAACAAATAACAAATAACAATAAAAATTAACAAATAACAAATAACGAATAACAAATAACAAACAACAAATAACAAATAACAAATAACAAATATCACATAACAAATAACAAATAACAAATAACAAATAACAAATAACAAATAACAAATAACAAATAACAAATAACAAATAACAAATAACAAATAACAAATAACAAATAACAAATAACAAATAACAAATAACAAATAACAAATAACAAATAACAAATAACAAATAACAAATAACAAATGACAAATAACAAATGACAAATAAAAATTAACAAATAACAAATAACAAATAACAAATAACAAATAACAAATAACAAATAACAAATAACAAATAACAAATAACAAATAACAAATAACAAATAACAAATAACAAATAACAAATAACAAATAACAAATAACAAATAACAAATAACAAATAACAAATAACAAATAACAAATAACAAATAAATAACAAATAACAAGTAACAAATATCAAATAACAAATAACAAATAACACATAACAAATAACAAATAACAAATAACAAATAACAAATAACAAATAACAAATAACAAATAACAAATAACAAATAACATATAACAAATAACAAATAACAAATAAAAATTAACAAATAACAAATAACGAATAACAAATAACAAATAACACATAACAAATAACAAATAACAAATAACAAATAACAAATAACAAATAACAAATAACAATTAACAATTAACAATTAACAAATAACAAATAATAAATAACAAACAACAAATAACAATTAACAAATAACAAATAACAAATAACAAATAACAAATAACAAGTAACAAATAAGAAATAACAAAAACAAATAACAAATAGCAAATAACAAATAACAAATATCAAATAACAAATATCAAATAACAAATAACAAGTAACAAATAAGAAATAACAAAAACAAATAACAAATAGCAAATAACAAATAACAAATAACAAATAACAAATAACAAATAACAAATAACAAATAACAAATAACAAATAACAAATAACAAATAACAAATAACAAATAACAAATAACAAATAACAAATAACAAATAACAAATAACAAATAACAAATAACAAATAACAAATAACAAATAACAAATAACAAATAACAAATAACAAATAACAAACAACAAATAACAAATAACAAATAACAAATAACAAATAACACATAACAAATAACAAATAAAAATTAACAACTAACATATAACAAATAACAAATAACAAATAACAAATAACAATAAAAATTAACAAATAACAAATAACGAATAACAAATAACAAACAACAAATAACAAATAACAAATAACAAATAACAAATAACAAATATCACATAACAAATAACAAATAACAAATAACAAATAACAAATAACAAATAACAAATAACAAATAACAAATAACAAATAACAAATGACAAATAACAAATAACAAATAAAAATTAACAAATAACAAATAACGAATTACAAATAACAAATAACAAATAACACATAACAAATAACATATAACAAATAACAATTAACAATTAACAAATAACAAATAACAAATAACAATTAACAATTAACAAATAACAAATAACAAATAACAAATAACAAATAACAAATAACAAATAACAAATAACAAATAACAAATAACAAATAACAAATAACAAATAACAAATAACAAATAACAAATAACATATAACAAATAACAAATAACAAATAACAAATAACAAATAACAAATAACAAATAACAAATAACAAATAACAAATAACAAATAACAATAACAAATAACAAATAACAAATAAATAACAAATAAATAACAAATAAATAACAAATAACAAGTAACAAATATCATATAACAAATAACACATAACAAATAACAAATAACAAATAACAAATAACAAATAACAAATAACAAATAACAAATAACAAATAACAAATAACAAATAACAAATAACAAATAACAAATAACAAATAACATATAACACATAATACATAACAAATAACAAATAACACATAACACATAACAAATAAAAAATAACAAATAAAAATTAACAAATAACAAATAACGAATAACAAATAACAAATAACAAATAACACTTAACAAATAACAAATAACAATTAACAATTAACAAATAGCAAATAATAAATAACAAATAACAAATAACAATTAACAAATAACAAATAACAAATAACAAAAAACAAATAACAAATAACAAATAACATATAACATATAACAAATAACAAATAACAAATAACAAATAACAAATAACAAATAACAAATAACAAATAACAAATAACAAATAACAAATAACAAATAACAAATAACAAATAACAAATAACAAATAACAAATAACAAATATCAAATAACAAATAAAAAATAACAAATAAATAACAAATAACAAGTAACAAATATCAAATTACAAATAACACATAACAAATAACAAATAACAAATAACAAATAACAAATAACAAATAACAAATAACAAATAACAAATAACAAATAACAAATAACAAATAACAAATAACAAATAACAAATAACAAATAACAAATAACAAATAACAAATAACAAATAACAAATAACAAATAACAAATAACAAATAACAAGTAACAGATAACAAATAACAAATAACAAATAACAAACAACAAATAACAAATAACAAATAACAAATAACAAATAACAAATAACGTATAACAAATAACAAATAACACATAACAAATAACAAATAAAAAATAACAAATAACAAATAAGAAACAACAAATAACAAATAACAAATAACAAGTAACAAATAGCAAATAGCAAATAGCAAATAACAAATAACAAATGACAAATAAACAAATAACAAATAACAAATAATGAATAACAAATAACAGATAACAGATAACATATAACAAATAACAAATAACAAATAACAAATATCAAATAACAAATAACAAATAACAAATAACAAATAATAAATAACAAATAACAAATAACAAATAACAAATAACAAATAACAAATAACAAATAACAAATAACAAATAACAAATAACAAATAACAAATAACAAATAACAAATAACAAATAACAAATAAAAATTAACAAATAACAAATAACGAATTACAAATAACAAATAACAAATAACAAATAACACATAACAAATAACATATAACAAATAACAATTAACAATTAACAATTAACAATTAACAAATAACAAATAACAAATAACAAATAACAATTAACAAATAACAAATAACAAATAACAAATAACAAATAACAAATAACAAATAACAAATAACATATAACAAATAACAAATAACAAATAACAAATAACAAATAACAAATAACAAATAACAAATAACAAATAACAATAAGAAATAACAAATAACAAATAACAAATAACAAATAACAAATAACAAATAACAAATAACAAATAAATAACAAATAAATAACAAATAAATAACAAATAAATAACAAATAACAAATAACAAGTAACAAATATCAAATAACAAATAACACATAACAAATAACAATTAACAAATAACAAATAACAAATAACAAATAACAAATAACAAATAACAAATAACAAATAACAAATAACAAATAACAAATAACAAATAACATATAACACATAATACATAACAAATAACAAATAACAAATAACAAATAACAAATAACAAATAACACATAACACATAACAAATAAAAAATAACAAATAAAAATTAACAAATAACAAATAACGAATAACAAATAACAAATAACACTTAACAAATAACAAATAACAAATAACAATTAACAATTAACAAATAGCAAATAATAAATAACAAATAACAATTAACAAATAACAAATAACAAATAACAAATAACAAAAAACAAATAACAAATAACATATAACAAATAACTAATAACAAATAAAGAATAACAAATAACAAATAACAAATAACAAATAACAAATAACAAATTACAAATAACAAATATCAAATAACAAATAAAAAATAACAAATAAATAACAAATAACAAGTAACAAATATCAAATTACAAATAACACATAACAAATAACAAATAACAAATAACAAATAACAAATAACAAATAACAAATAACAAATAACAAATAACAAATAACAAATAACAAATAACAAATAACAAATAACAAATAACAAATAACAAATAACAAATAACAAATAACAAATAACAAACAACAAATAACAAATAACAAATAACAAATAACAAATAACAAATAACATATAACAAATAACAAATAACAAATAACACATAACAAATAACAAATAAAAAATAACAAATAACAAATAACAAATAACAAATAACAAATAACAAACAACAAATAACAAATAACAAATAACAAGTAACAAATAGCAAATAACAAATAACAAATAACAAATGACAAATAAACAAATAACAAATAACAAATAATGAATAACAAATAACAGATAACAGATAACATATAACAAATAACAAATAACAAATAACAAATAACAAATAACAAATAACAAATAACAAATAACAAATAACAAATAACAAATAACAAGTAACAAATATCAAATAACAATTAACACATAACAAATAACAAATAACAAATAACAAATAACAAATAACACATAACAAATAACAAATAACAAATACCAAATAACAAATAACAAATATCAAATAACAAATATCAAATAACAAATAACAAGTAACAAATAAGAAATAACAAAAACAAATAACAAATAGCAAATAACAAATAACAAATAACAAATATCAAATAACAAATATCAAATAACAAATAACAAGTAACAAATAAGAAATAACAAAAACAAATAACAAATAGCAAATAACAAATAACAAATAACAAATAACAAATAACAAATAACAAATAACAAATAACAAATAACAAATAACAAATAACAAATAACAAATAACAAATAACAAATAACAAATAACAAATAACAAATAACAAATAAAAATTAACAACTAACAAATAACAAATAACAAATAACAAATAACAAATAACAAATAACAATAAAAATTAACAAATAACAAATAACGAATAACAAATAACAAATAACAAACAACAAATAACAAATATCACATAACAAATAACAAATAACCAATAACAAATAACAAATAACAAATAACAAATAACAAATAACAAATAACAAATAACAAATAAAAATTAACAAATAACAAATAACGAATAACAAATAACAAATAATACATAACAAATAACAAATAACAATTAACAATTAACAATTAACAATTAACAAATAACAAATAATAAATAATAAATAACAAATAACAAATAACAAATAACAAATAACAAATAACAAATAACAAATAACAAATAACAAATAACAAATAACAAATAACAAATAACAAATAACAAACAACAAATAACAAATAACAAATAACAAATAACAAATAACAAATAACAAATAACAAATAACAAATAACAAATAAATAACAAATAACAAGTAACAAATATCAAATAACAAATAACAAATAACACATAACAAATAACAAATAAAAATTAACAACTAACAAATAACAAATAACAAATAACAAATAACAAATAACAAATAACAAATAACAATAAAAATTAACAAATAACAAATAACGAATAACAAATAACAAACAACAAATAACAAATAACAAATAACAAATAACAAATATCACATAACAAATAACAAATGACAAATAACAAATAAAAATTAACAAATAACAAATAACGAATAACAAATAACAAATAATACATAACAAATAACAAATAACAATTAACAATTAACAATTAACAAATAACAAATAATAAATAATAAATAACAAATAACAAATAACAAATAACAAATAACAAATAACAAATAACAAATAACAAATAACAAATAACAAATAACAAATAACAAATAACAAATAACAAATAACAAATAACAAATAACAAATAACAAATAACAAATAACAAATAACAAATAACAAATAACAAATAACAAATAACAAATAACAAATAACAAATAACAAATAACAAATAACAAATAACAAATAACAAATAACAAATAACAAATAACAAATAACAAATAAATAACAAATAACAAGTAACAAATATCAAATAACAAATAACAAATAACACATAACAAATAACAAATAACAAATAACAAATAACAAATAACAAATAACATATAACAAATAACAAATAACAAATAACAAATAAAAATTAACAAATAACAAATAACGAATAACAAATAACAAATAACAAATAACACATAACAAATAACAAATAACAAATAACAAATAACAAATAACAAATAACAAATAACAAATAACAAATAACAAATAACAAATAACAAATAACAAATAACAATTAACAATTAACAAATAACAAATAATAAATAATAAATAACAAACAACAAATAACAATTAACAAATAACAAATAACAAATAACAAATAACAAATAACAAATAACAAATAACAAGTAACAAATAAGAAATAACAAAAACAAATAACAAATAGCAAATAACAAATAACAAATATCAAATAACAAATATCAAATAACAAATAACAAGTAACAAATAAGAAATAACAAAAACAAATAACAAATAGCAAATAACAAATAACAAATAACAAATAACAAATAACAAATAACAAATAACAAATAACAAATAACAAATAACAAATAACAAATAACAAATAACAAATAACAAATAACAAATAACAAATAACAAATAACAAATAACAAATAACAAATAACAAATAACAAATAACAAATAACAAATAACAAATAACAAATAACAAATAACAAATAACAAATAACAAATAACAAATAACAAATAACAAATAACAAATAACAAATAACAAATAACAAATAACAAATAACAAATAACAAATAACAATTAACAAATAACAAATAAAAATTAACAACTAACAAATAACAAATAACAAATAACAAATAACAAATAACAAATAACAAATAACAAATAACAATAAAAATTAACAAATAACAAATAACGAATAACAAATAACAAATAACAAACAACAAATAACAAATAACAAATATCACATAACAAATAACAAATAACCAATAACAAATAACAAATAACAAATGACAAATAACAAATAAAAAATAACAAATAAAAATTAACAAATAACAAATAACGAATAACAAATAACAAATAATACATAACAAATAACAAATAACAAATAACAATTAACAATTAACAAATAACAAATAATAAATAATAAATAATAAATAACTAATAACAAATAACAAATAACAAATAACAAATAACAAATAACAAATAACAAATAACAAATAACAAATAACAAATAACAAATAACAAATAACAAACAACAAATAACAAATAACAAATAACAAATAACAAATAACAAATAACAAATAACAAATAACAAATAACAAATAAATAACAAATAACAAGTAACAAATATCAAATAACAAATAACAAATAACACATAACAAATAACAAATAAAAATTAACAACTAACAAATAACAAATAACAAATAACAAATAACAAATAACAAATAACAAATAACAAATAACAAATAACAAATAACCAATAACAATAAAAATTAACAAATAACAAATAACGAATAACAAATAACAAACAACAAATAACAAATAACAAATAACAAATATCACATAACAAATAACAAATAACAAATAACAAATAACAAATAACAAATAACAAATAACAAATAACAAATAACAAATAACAAATAACAAATAACAAATGACAAATAACAAATAACAAATAAAAATTAACAAATAACAAATAACGAATAACAAATAACAAATAATACATAACAAATACCAAATAACAATTAACAATTAACAAATAACAAATAATAAATAATAAATAACAAATAACAAATAACAAATAACAAATAACAAATAACAAATAACAAATAACAAATAACAAATAACAAATAGCAAATAACAAATAACAAATAACAAATAACAAATAACAAATAACAAATAACAAATAACAAATAACAAATAACAAATAACAAATAACAAATAACAAATAACAAATAACAAATAACAAATAACAAATAAATAACAAATAACAAGTAACACATAACAAATAACAAATAACAAATAACAAATAACAAATAACAAATAACAAATAACAAATAACAAATAACAAATAACAAATAACAAATAACAAATAACAAATAACAAATAACAAATAACAAATAACAAATAACAAATAACAAATAACAAATAACAAATAACAAATAACATATAACAAATAACAAATAACAAATAAAAATTAACAAATAACAAATAACGAATAACAAATAACAAATAACAAATAAAAATTAACAAATAACAAATAACGAATAACAAATAACAAATAACAAATAAAAATTAACAAATAACAAATAACGAATAACAAATAACATATAACAAATAACAAATAACAAATAAAAATTAACAAATAACAAATAACAAATAACAAATAACAAATAACAAATAACATATAACAAATAACAAATAACAAATAACAAATAAAAATTAACAAATAACAAATAACGAATAACAAATAACAAATAACAAATAACAAATAACACATAACAAATAACAAATAACAAATAACAAATAACAAATAACAAATAACAATTAACAATTAACAATTAACAATTAACAAATAACAAATAATAAATAACAAACAACAAATAACAATTAACAAATAACAACTAACAAATAACAAATAACAAATAACAAATAACAAATAACAAAAAACAAATAACAAATAACAAATAACAAATAACAAATAACAAATAACAAATAATAAATAACAAATAACAAATAAGAAATAACAAATAACAATAACAAATAACAAATAACTAATAACAAATAACAAATAACAAATAACAAATAACAAATAACAAATAACAAATAACAAATAACAATAAAAATTAACAAATAACAAATAACGAATAACAAATAACAAACAACAAATAACAAATAACAAATAACAAATATCACATAACAAATAACAAATAACAAATAACAAATAACAAATAACAAATAACAAATAACAAATAACAAATGACAAATAACAAATAAAAATTAACAAATAACAAATAACGAATAACAAATAACAAATAATACATAACAAATACCAAATAACAATTAACAAATAACAAATAATAAATAATAAATAACAAATAACAAATAACAAATAACAAATAACAAATAACAAATAACAAATAACAAATAACAAATAACAAATAACAAATAACAAATAGCAAATAACAAATAACAAATAACAAATAACAAATAACAAATAACAAATAACAAATAACAAATAACAAATAACAAATAACAAATAACAAATAACAAATAACAAATAACAAATAACAAATAACAAATAACAAATAACAAATAACAAATAACAAATAACAAATAAATAACAAATAACAAGTAACAAATATCAAATAACAAATAACAAATAACACATAACAAATAACAAATAACAAATAACAAATAACAAATAACAAATAACAAATAACAAATAACAAATAACAAATAACAAATAACAAATAACAAATAACAAATAACAAATAACAAATAACAAATAACAAATAACAAATAACAAATAACAAATAACAAATAACATATAACAAATAACAAATAACAAATAACAAATAACAAATAAAAATTAACAAATAACAAATAACGAATAACAAATAACAAATAACAAATAACACATAACAAATAACAAATAACAAATAACAAATAACAAATAACAAATAACAAATAACAAATAACAAATAACAAATAACAATTAACAATTAACAATTAACAAATAACAAATAATAAATAACAAACAACAAATAACAATTAACAAATAACAACTAACAAATAACAAATAACAAATAACAAATAACAAAAAACAAATAACAAATAACAAATAACAAATAACAAATAATAAATAACAAATAACAAATAACAAATAAGAAATAACAAATAACAATAACAAATAACAAATAACTAATAACAAATAACAAATAACAAATAAATAACAAATAACAAATAACAAATAACAAATAACAAATAACAAATAACAAATAACAAATAACAAGTAACAAATATCAAATAACAAATAACACATAACAAATATCAAATAACAAATAACAAATAACACATAACACATAACAAATAACAAATAACAAATAACAAATAACAAATAACAAATAACAAATAACAAATAACAAATAACAAATAACAAATAACAAATAACAAATAACAAATAACAAATAACAAATAACAAATAACAAATAACAAATAACAAATAACAAATAACAAATAACAAATAACAAATAACAAATAACAAATAACAAATAACAAATAACAAATAACAAATAACAAATAACAAATAACAAATAACAATTAACAATTAACAAATAACAAATAATAAATAACAAACAACAAATAACAATTAACAAATAACAAATAACAAAAAACAAATAACAAATAACAAATAACAAATAACAAATAATAAATAACAAATAACAAATAACAAATAACAAATAACAAATAACAAATAACAACTAAGAAATAACAAATAACAATAACAAATAACAAATAACAAATAACTAATAACAAATAACAAATAACAAATAACAAATAACAAATAACAAATAACAAATAACAAATAACAAATAAATAACAAATAACAAATAACAAATAACAAATAACAAGTAACAAATATCAAATAACAAATAACACATAACAAATATCAAATAACAAATAACAAATAACACATAACAAATAACAAATAACAAATAACAAATAACAAATAACAAATAACAAATAACAAATAACAAATAACAAATAACAAATAACAAATAACAAATAACAAATAACAAATAACAAATAACAAATAACAAATAACAAATAACAAATAACAAATAACAAATAACAAATAACAAATAACACATAACAAATAACAAAGAAAAATTAACAAATAACAATTAACGAATAACAATTAACAAATAACAAATAGCAAATAACAAATAACAAATAACAAATAACAAATAACAAATAACAAATAACAAATAACAAATAACAAATAACAAATAACAAATAACAAATAACAAATAACAAATAACAAATAACAAATAACAAATAACAAATAACAAATAACAAATAACAAATAACAAATAACAAATAACAAATAACAAATAACAAATAACAAATAACAAATAACAAATAACAAATAACAAATAACAAATAACAAATAATAAATAACAAATAACAAATAACAAATAACAAATAATAAATAACAAATAACAAATAACAAATAACAAATAACAAATAACAAATAACAAATAACAAATAACAAATAACAAATAACAAATAACAAATAACAAATAACAAATAACAAATAACAAATAACAAATAACAAATAACAAATAACAAATAACAAATAACAAATAACAAATAACAAATAACAAATAACAAATATCAAATAACAAATAACAGATAAAAAATAACAAATAAATAACAAATAACAAATAACAAATAACAAGTAACAAATATCAAATTACAAATAACACAAAACAAATAACAAATAACAAATAACAAATAACAAATAACAAATTACAAATAACAAATAACAAATAACAAATAACAAATAATAAATAACAAATAACAAATAACAAATAACAAATAACAAATAACAAATAACAAATAAAAATTAACAACTAACAAATAACGAATAACAAATAACAAATAACAAATAACAAATAACAAATAACAAATAACAAATAACAAATAACAAATAACAAATAACAAATAACAAATAACAAATAACAAATAACAAATAACAAATAACAAATAACAAATAACAAATAACAAATAACAAATAACAAATAACAAATAACAAATAACAAATAACAAATAACAAATAACAAATAACAAATAACAAATAACAAATAACAAATAACAAATAACAAATAACAAATAACAATTAACAAATAACAAATAACAAATAACAAATAACAAATAACAAATATCAAATATCACATAACAAATAAAAAATAACAAATAAATAACAAATAACAAATAACAAGTAACAAATATCAAATTACAAATTCAATTTCAATTAAATATTCTTCCTTTATTTACATATTTTAACAAATTTTGATATTTACATATGAGATCTTATCTTAACATAGATATTGCAACAAATAATATATAGGATCTAAAGACATTAAATAGTTTTTATTTTATTTTTTAATAATTTTTAAAGGAAAATGGGAGGGAAAAAACCTTTATATGATTAAATAAATTCAAATACTATCTGAAAATATTTATATGCTTATAGAAGGTTTATTAGAAATAATAGACCTCTATAAGCATATAATTTTCAATTTGGTGATTTCTTTTTAATATTACGTTACTTCTCTACATTCTCTTATCAGTGGGTAAGAGGAATTTTCAATTTTGGCAAAATAATTGTTGTTAATCCTTGTTATGAAATCGATAATTTTTTCATAACCTGTTTCTTCATGAAGAAGATTTGTAGGATACCTCCAGGGCTTTTTATTTATCATTTTAAGACATTTGTTTTGTATAATTTGTAAGCGTTTTAGGTGACAGTTGGCAGTGTCACTCCAAATAGGACACGCGTATGTTAATATTGGCCTTATAACACTTTTGAAGATTAGATTTTTGTTTTGATGGTTTAGAAATGACCTTCTATTTAGTAGTGGCCATAATGCTTTAAATGATTTTATAGCTTTTTGGCACGTAGCCATAATATGTTGTTTAAATGTAAGCTTTTTGTCCAAGACAACTCCAAGATATTTGACATCGTTAAGTACATTTATGGTATTATTTCCAATAAGAAGATGACGTCTTGGCAGTCTTTTGGGAGATTTGTTGAATGGAAAAATTATTGCTTGGGTCTTGTTTGGATTAATTTTGATTTTCCATTTGTGAAAATATTTACTGCAATTTACAAGTCCCTTTTCCATTTTCTTTAGGAGTGCGCTTGTAAGTTTGTTTGAAGAAATTAACGCAGTATCATCTGCGTAATAAGCAATTTTCATATATTTCGGGACTTTAAAATCGGATGTATATATCGAGTAAAGCAATGGCGACAAGACAGATCCTTGAGGTAACCCTGTGGTAATGGTTTTTGGAGATGATGTTTCATTATTAATTGCAACTTTAAAGTTTCTGCCGTGAATGAAATCTGAAATAAGTTTGCATAAATATTTTGGTATATTTGCATCAAGAAGTTTAAATAAGAGGCCATTATGCCAAACGGTGTCAAACGCTTTTTCAATATCTAACAATATTAGACCCGTTGAACGTTTATTGTTTTTATTTGTGGTTATTTGATTTTTAATTCTGTTTATTTGGTGCGTAGTGCTATGCCCTTTTTTAAATCCAAATTGTTCTTTGGCAACAATAGAATTGGTCGTTACAAATTCACTAAGACGAGAATGTAGTATTTTTTCAAATATTTTACCTAAGTTACTTAATAGACTAATAGGTCTGTAGCTGTTTGGGTTATTTTTTGGCTTACTAGGTTTGTTTATGGCTATAACCTTAGCATTTTTGAAATGGTTTGGGAAATAGTTGAGTTTGATGCAGCTGTTAAATATTATAACCAGTAATTTTAGAGCTTTGAGTGGTAGTTTCTTTAAGAGCAGGTTGGGAACATTGTCAAAACCAGGAGATTTTGAGGGTTTTATTGATGAGACAATATTCATTACTTCTTCAAGAGATGTATAAATTGCAGATTCAGAACTGGGATTTTCCTTCTTAAAATTATTTACTGTTGTATTTATTAGTGTATCTGCCGAGTGGTTATAGTTCGAAGTGAGGTTATTTGCTTGGACAAATGTATTTGCCAGGACTTCAGCCTTGTCCTTATCAGATGTTATTTTTTTATTTCCAACTTTAAAGTGAGCGATTTGATTTTTTCCTTTTCCTCGCAAGTTCCTGCTTATTTTCCAAAATGATTTATCACCTGGTCTTAAATTGGATAATAATTGAGACCATTTCTTATTGCGCTCCGAATTAATACTTTTATCAATCATGTTACTTAGAAACTTAGTACATTGATTATAAAAAGTTTGCTCGGCTATATTTGAAGATCGTTGGCTTTTTCTTTTAAAGCTTCTTCTTAGTTTAATATATTTTACAGTACTTTCTGGTAATGTGTAATTATTTTGTTGAGTTATTTTAGGTGTGGACACATCCCTTGCTTCGAAAACTACATTTATAAATTTTTGGATTTCCTGATCAATAACTACCTTGGTATTGTATATATCCGAATATAACGTGATTTTATTGTCTAAAAAATTCATAAAAATGTTCCAGTTGGTTGCACTGTAATCATAATAATTGAGGTCAACCTGCAAGGCCGTTGATCTTTTAAGTGTACATATAATAGGGCGATGGTCTGATGGTATTTCGTAATCCATTGTTTTTACGTCTATATCTAAAGCTGAATTGCTTAAAATAATATCGACTGTGGATGCTTCGCGATTGTGTTGATGGGGGAATAGGGTTGGTCTATTAGGGTAGTGAATGAAAAAATTGCTCGATTGCTGTAGGTTGTTGAGTGCAATTCCTGCAGTATTATTTGAACGGCAATTCCAAGAACAATGTTTGGCATTTAGGTCACCAAAAACTATATATTCTTTGGTGGAAGGTGTTAGGTTCAAGATATCAGCACAGAAGTTATGAGTATATCTTGGTGAATATAACGAAGATACAACAATAGGTCTATTATTTATAATAACTTCAATTGAGATGTTTTCGATTGATGATGTGTTTGATATAAAGAGGTTTTTATGAGCGACAGATTTATGAATTAACAGAGCTACTCCTCCTCCTCTTGCATCTGTTCTGTCACTTCTATATAAATAATAATTTTTAAAATAGGGTCTATGATTTTCTGAAAAAAACGTTTCATTCAAAGACGCTATTTTAATATTTTCTCGTTCAATTAGTATCTCAAATTGTTTTAATTTAGAAAAGTTTGAAATGCCATTAGCATTCAAGTGAAGCATTTTGAATTCGTTTAAATTATTAGTATAATCCATGGGCGTATTTTACCATTGACATTACAACTTTGATTTGTTGTACTTTTGAAGTGCACCTATGCAAATCATCCATAGCTGTAGTGAAAATATCAAAAAGCTCATCAATGCTAAATAAATCGTTGTTTGTTTTCAGCTGGTTAGCATATGTAGCTTTGCTGTTATTATTGATGTTATTGTTACAATTTGTGTTGTTGTTTCTTAAATTAGGGAAATCTCCCACATTAAATTGAAATGAGTTATTTTGTTGTTGTCTGCTTTTATTCGGACTTTTAGAAGTAACTCTTGTTCTAGTTTCCAAATAGAGAGAACGTAACGGACAGTTGATATCGTTTGCAGAGTGATCAGTTCTCTCTTTTCCTTGTTTTTTGCAATTAAAGCATGTAAAAACAGCTGGTCTTTTTTCGTTTGTGTTAAACGGACACACACTTGTATGATGTTGTTCTGCACATATCATACAGGCAGCACTACGATGACAATGTTCACCGCCATGGCCATACATTAAGCAGTTCCAGCATTGAGTTGGTTTATTTCTGGATTTAGATTTGTATTTTTTCCAGGAAATTATTATATTTGAAATTGTTCTTACGTTTCTTAAGGCAGTTGGGTTAAAATTTTTACGTACAAATTGAACTTTGTATACTGCATTGTTGTTCGAACTGAATTTGGTGACTATTTCAGCTACGGAAGAAGGGGACAGGTTGTAGTTTTTTAGCTCTGCGGTGATGTCCTCAGTTTTTATGCGGGGTAAACCGTGTAAAAAAGTGGTGTATAACCTATTATCTTTGGAGCCATAAGAGTGAAACTCCAACTTACTCTCTTAAAGAATTTGTTTGTAGCATTCGAACATTTCTTTACTTGGAGCAAAAATTTTAGTACCAATTGAAGTACGTTTGAAAATACAATCTTTACCAAGTAGTTTTTGTATTTCTGTAAATGAGGCGTTAGCTTCAACAACAATAGGTGGAGGTTTGTGTTGTTTAACCTCGTTAATATTTGATACAGGAGTGACGTCCATATCATTAAGGCCAGCAAGCAGGCTAAATCTGTTGCTTGAAGTTGACGCGATGTTCGGGTTAAAACCCGGAGGAAGTTTTGTCATCTTCTTGTTGGCAAGAAGCTTTCTTTTTGATGAAGATTTGGCCCCTCGGGCCATCGCTAGATTTTTTATTCTTGTTTTAAGCTGAATTGACTACCACGTGAGTTCAAATGAGATCAAGAATAGGCAATTGCAAAAACAAAAATATACACTTGTTATTAATTTTAAATAGTTGTACTCTATGCGCTTTTATTATTTACACGACCGTTCGTAAAGAGAATTAGATTCGAACTGATATCAAATTACAAATAACACATAACAAATAACAAATAACAAATAACAAATAACAAATAACAAATAACAAATAACAAATAACAAATAACAAACAACAAATAACAAATAACAAATAACAAATAACAAATAACAAATAAAAATTAACAACTAACAAATAACGAATAACAAATAACAAATAACACATAACAAATAACAAATAACAAATAACAAATAACAATTAACAATTAACAAATAACAAATAATAAATAACAAATAACAATTAATAAATAACAAACAACAAATAACAAATAACAAATAACAAATAACAAATAACAAATAACAAATAACAAATAACAAATAACAAATAACAAATAACAAATAACAAATAACAAATAACAAATAACAAATAACAAATAACAAATAACAAATAACAAATAACAAATAACAAATTACAAATAACAAATAACAAATAACAAATAACAAATAACAAATAATAAATAACAAATATCAAATAACAAATAACAAATAAAAAATAACAAATAAATAACAAATAACAAATAACAAGTAACAAATATCAAATTACAAATAACACATAACAAATAACAAATAACAAATAACAAATGACAAATAACAAATAACAAATAACAAATAACAAATAACTAATAACAAATAACAAATAACAAATAACAAATAACAAATAACAAATAACAAATAACAAATAACAAATAACAAATAACAAATAACAAATAACAAATAACAAATAACAAATAACAAATAACAAATAACAAATAACAAATAACAAATAACAAATAACAAATAACAAATAAATAACAAATAACAAATAACAAATAACAAATAACAAACAACAAATAACAAATAACAAATAACAAATAACAAATAACAAATAACAAATAACAAATAACAAATAACAAATAACAAATAACAAATAACAAATAACAAATAACAAATAACAAATAACAAATAACAAATAACAAATAACAAATAACAAATAACAAATAACAAATAACAAATAACAAATAACAAATAACAAATAACAAATAACAAATAACAAATAACAAATAACAAATAACAAACATAGGTCATAGGTCTAGACCGACTATATGATACCCTATACCATGCGTTTAGAGACCATATCTCTCAGACCCAACTAACTGGATATAGAAAATAAGCATAAACCAAATTTGAGTGGGATTTTTCTTAATTTTTTTGGCTGCAGATATGAAAAATTTCATATCGGATGCTATATCTATATGGGGACTAGGCCCAAAAATGGACCGATCCTGACCATGTTTGGTAAAGTCTCTTGTATTTTGCAAAAATATACATATACAAACAAAATTCGAGAAGAATCAGTGCAATATTTTTGTTTTTTGATAGATTTAAGTGAAGATCGGGAAGCAGCTCTATACGGGGCCTATGACTAAGAGTTGTTCCATATAGATCATTTTGGGACTACTGATTAATGGATGTAATAAACACGTACAAACCCAATTTGAATAAGATTTATATGATAATTTGTATCTTATGGCAATTTAAGTCGATTTCATAGAGGCCATTTGTGTGGGGGCTAAGTCTGAACATGGTCCGATTCCCACCGATTTCAGTAGCGTTCATCCCATGGCCGACAAAAGCTTATATACGAAATTTCGTCAAAATATATTCATATTTGCGACCTGCAATTTGATTACAAGCTTTACATGGACACACAGACGGACGGACGGACATCGTTAAATCGAATCAGATAGTGATTCTGATTGGACCGGTATAATAAAAGATTGGTCTAGGTCAAATATTTTTGGTAGCTACAAACAGCAGCACAAAGTCATTATACCCAAACCACATAGTGGTATAGGGTATAATAACAAATAACAAATTACAAATAACAAATAACAAATAACAAATAACAAATACCAAATACCAAATAACAAATAACAAAAAACAACTATCAAATAACAAATATCAAATAACAAATAACAAGTAACAAATAAGAAATAACAAATAACAAATAACAAATAACAAATAACAAATAACAAATAACAAATAACAAATAACAAATAACAAATAACACATAACAAATAACAAATAACAAATAAAAATTAACAACTAACAAATAACGAATAACAAATAACAAATAACACATAACAAATAACAAATAACAATTAACAAATAACAACTAACAAATAACAAATAACAAAAAACAAATAACAAATAAAAAATAATAAATAACAGATAACAAATAACAAATAACAAATAACAAATAAAAAATAACAAATAACAATAAAAATTAACAAATAACAAATAACGAATAACAAATAACAAATAACACATAACAAATAACGAATAACAAATAACAAATAACAAATGACAAATAACAAATAAAAATTAACAAATAACAAATCCCAAATAACAAATAACGAATAACAAATAACAAATAACACATAACAAATAATAAATAACAAATAACAAATAACAAATAACAAATAACAAATAACAAATAACAAATAACAAATAACAAATAACAAATAACAAATAACAAATAACAAATAACAAATAACAATTAACAATTAACAAATAACAAATAATAAATAACAAATAACAAATAACAAGTAACAAATAACAAATAACAAATAACAAATAACAAATAACAAATAACAAATAACAAATAACAAATAACAAATAACAAATAACAAATAACAAATAAGTAACAAATAACAAGTAACAAGTAACAAATATCAAATAACAAATAACAAATAACAAATAACAAATAACAAATAACAAATAAAAAATAACAAATAACAATAAAAATTAACAAATAACAAATAACGAATAACAAATAACAAATAACAAATAACACATAACAAATAACGAATAACAAATAACAAATGACAAATAACAAATAAAAATTAACAAATAACAAATCCCAAATAACAAATAACGAATAACAAATAACAAATAACACATAACAAATAACAAATAACAATTAACAATTAACAAATAACAAATAATAAATTGTGATGATGTTACACACATCTTCATTTATCTTTATTTATTTCATTTATTCATCTTTATTTGTTTATATTTTTTTTGTTTATTTTTGTTTACTATATGCACATGCACATATTTATTTGTAATTATTTGTTTACATTTATTTATTTTTTTGCATATCTTTTCTTTTCATTCAACACATACCACAAAGTACACCAACCTTGGGTAAAGGGTTGAATTACAAAACAATAAATTATTGTGTAATTAAAGATCACTGGAATGCAAAATGACAAATTTGTGAAAATTCAAATTGTGTCAATAACCCATGACAAATAGGAATGTCACTCAAATTTTGAGGGGAAAAATTTAAATTGATTATTGAACGTTTTCTGATTGGCTATTGAGCTCAACGTTCAAAAATCAATGAATTTGTAATATGCGAATGTAAAGAAAAGAGAAGACTATTATTTAAATTAAGTAAAAATATTAAATTATAATGATATAAAAGACCAGCATTTTAAAATAAATAATCAATTATAATTCTGATTTGAAAGGGTTATAATTAAAACCAAACAGAGATTTTCCTTTTTTACTGGCATATTCTGCCAAAGGGTTCAAACATTGGCATAATCTGCCTACGTGCTGTATAAAAAAAAAGTGCATCTAGCGTGCACGCGGGAACTGCTTTGAGGAAAGCACTTGACAAAATTCCTCCTGAGATTGGTCCGGTTCTCACCCAATCTTAGTGTCCTTTTGTACACCCCTCATACACTATATGGCGATCCTGCCCCCATACATACACTATATTAAATTTAAATGCCACTATGTACGTAGATTGCTACAAGGCATACATTATATAACGGTCCAGCGATTTTTATAATATTTGGTGATCCTAGCTGGCGTCCCACCTACACCATATGGCGATCCTGCAAACACCGATCCTGTAAACACCTACACCACTATATAGATGCCTGCAAAGATAAATTGTGCGAAAACCAATACTGTCTACATCATCAATCAATTAATCCAATAAAGAAAAGATCAAGGGGCGGCAAGAAAACCAAGGCAAACAAACAGCGAAAAGAGCTAAGAAGACTTATCGCAATCAGCCAAGGGGAGCAGAAACATAAATTTTATCAACAATTACGGTTATTAGACTAGGATGAGTTTCTGGAAAAAGCTAGAAACATCAATAATGCTCATGCTGGCAGGGTATGAAGCAAACAACGTAATAGACAACGGAAAACAAACAACACATAATCATCGAGAAATTCGTGACAATACGTACACCGACTCCAGCAATCGAAGAAGATGACCACACCTTACATATAATATTAGTAATAATTTGTATTTTTTTTGCAATTATTTTATACAAAGTGCAACAGCACTATAAGAAATATGTTATTAAAACGGCATCTAGGATTTGCGCCGCAAATGTTTAAAAATTAGATACTTTAGTTAAATAAAACAAATATTATTTTACCTTAAATGGACAAATTTAATATTATACAAGAACTTTTAAGAAATTTAAAAAAACAGCCAAATAGGAGATATACACAAAAAACAATTAAAGCTAAATTACAAGTAGTCAAGGAAATTAGTCAGGAAATAATAAGTGAAACTAAATTAGAAGAAAGGGAAAACATTTTGAAAACATTAGTAAAACTAGAGAAGGAAATAACAAAACTATTAAGACCAATGGAAACAGAAGAACCCCAACCAGAGGGAGAAGAAAAAATAGAAGCACATATAACAGAATTAGAACCAGAAATAGAAAACAATACGAACATGGCGTCTTTTAATCTAGAAACGGCATTCAAGATAATCCCTGAATTCAAAGGTAATTTTCAAGAACTTAAACCATTTCTGACAATAATAAAATTAATATACGACACCTTGAATGATACATCTAAACCAGTCTTAATAAATTTCGTAATAAACGTAAAATGTAGCTCAACGGTTAGAACGGCAATTGGTTCCGACCCATTAACAGATTTTAATTCCCTAAAAACATTGCTCACAAATAGGTATAAGAATAATCGAACAGTGAGTAAAATACAAAATCTACTTTCTAGATTTCAACAACGAAATGACTCAATAAGTACCTATAGTGATAAAATTTTGAAACTAATTGACGAACTAAACGAAGTGCAAATACAAGAGTTAAAGTTAGAAAATGAAACAGAAATACACAACGTGAAAAAAATAAATGAACTATATTCTCTTAATATATTCAAACAAGGTTTGAATGAAAAATATATAAGTACAATATTTGCTGCACAACCGAAAACACTAAATGAAGCAGTAACTTTAGCATTAAATATAGAGGGTCAAGTAGAAAACCAAGTTATGTTTTTTAGTAGAAACAGGAACAATACCTACAACAATCCTAACAGAAATAATCCAAATAGAAGGAACAATCAGGGAAGTAACAATTCCAATTATAACCAACGAAACAATAACACGGGTAGAGATTACCACAATTCAAATAGACATCCTAACAATAATTATTCAGACAGCAGTAATAATAATTCAAATAGAAACAATTCCAACAGAAGTTCGAATAGCAACTACCGTTACAATAATAATTCGAATAGAAATAATAACAATAATGGCAATTATAATTCAAATAACCAAAATCGACATAATAACCAAAATCGAAGGAACTATAACAATAGTTCACGAAACATACACGTGTTACAGGAAAACTCCCAGAGTCCGGAGGGGACTCAAGCGAACAATTAAATGCACCTTCCGGAAATAATAAACATAAAATATTTAATATTACGAATAACATTACAAATTATATAGAATTAAAATATAAATTAGATAACAAATATTTAACTTTCCTAGTGGACACTGGCGCTGACATATCTTTATGCAAAAAGAATGTTCTTAATATAAATGAAACAATTAACGAAAATAATTGTTGTACGTTGTCAGGCATTTCAAATGAATCCATTACCTCGTTAGGTACACTTGATATGCATTTTAGCATATTTAATAAAAGTATTTCACACGAATTCCAAATAATAGAAGACGATTTTCCAATTATAACAGATGGAATAATAGGTCGCGATATTTTAAATAAACTATTAGCTAAAATAGACTATGAAACTTTTACTATAACTTTTGTTGTTGAGAATGAAGAATATACCATACCTATGAAATCAAAAGTCTTAAGAGATTTTTACATAACTATACCCAAACGTAGCGAAGTCATACATCAAATTAACGTAAATTTAACGGAAGACAGTTTGATTCTAAACAAACAATTAGAAGAAGGAGTATTTCTAAGTAATTGCATCATTCCAAAGGAGGGAATTGCTCACGTAAAAATACTTAATACAACTGATAGAGATGTAAAACTTAGGAATATTGAATTCAACGTTGAACCAATTTCTAATTATATTTGTGTAACTGGAAATAAACGGAATTTTACTAGTACAAATGGAAAACGATTTGAGAAATTATTAGACACACTGAATATTGATAGTATTGACAATTATGCTAAAAATTCTCTAAATGAAATAATAGAAGAATATTCTGACATTTTTCATTTGGAAGGAGACAAACTATCAGCTAATAATTTTTATACTCAACATTTGACTGTATCAGATAAAACACCTGTATATATAAAAAATTATCGTTTGAAACAGACACAAATAGAGGAAATTAATCAACAGGTTAAAAAACTGTTTGATGACGATATAATAGAAAATTCTACTAGTGCCTACAACTCACCATTGCTTGTTGTTCCAAAGAAGAACGATGGAGATAAAAGGAAATGGCGACTTGTAGTTGATTTTAGACAACTCAACAAAAAATTAGTAAACGATAAATTTCCATTAACAAAATTAGAAGATGTACTAGACAAACTGGGTAGAGCGAAATATTTTTCAACTTTAGATATGACTAGCTCTTTTCATCAGATAATGTTGGATGAAAATTCTAGACATCACACTGCATTTTCAACATCAGATGGTCACTATCAATTTAAAAGATTACCTTTTGGATTAAAAATTTCATCGAATAGTTTCCAGCGAATGTTAACTATCGCACTCTCAGGTTTAGATAGCAAAGCTTTTCTTTACGTAGATGACATCATTATTTTTGGATGTAGTTTAAAACATCATAATGAAAACCTAATTAATGTTTTTGAAAGGTTAAGAAAATATAATCTTAAACTAAACGCAAGTAAATGTGTATTTTTAAAATCTGAAGTCGTTTATTTAGGTCACTTAATAACCAAAGACGGCATAAAAACCGATCCTGCAA
This sequence comes from Cordilura impudica, assembly GCA_963682025.1. NCBI lineage: Eukaryota > Metazoa > Arthropoda > Insecta > Diptera > Scathophagidae > Cordilura > Cordilura impudica. Next base: position 22,780,976 of record OY821522.1, read on the forward strand.
AACATAAGGCAATTGAAAATTATCCCGTACCAAAAGATGCGGATGAAGTTCGACGATTCGTGGCATTTTGTAATTACTATAGAAGATTTATACCTCATTTTGCAGATTTAACTAAATGTTTGAATAATCTGTTAAAGAAAGGTCAAATATTCGTCTGGTCTGACGAATGCCAAAAATCATTTGAAACACTGAAATTGAAGTTAATTAACCCACCTGTTTTGCAATATCCAGATTTTTCAAAAACATTTGTGCTTACCACTGATGCATCAAACTATGCATTAGGAAGTGTACTTTCGCAAGATAACAATGGTAACGATTTACCAATATCATACGCAAGTAAATCTCTTCAAAAACACGACTTAAACAAATCCGTAATAGAAAAAGAACTACTAGCTATTCACTGGTCCATAAATTTTTTCAGACCATACCTGTACGGTAGAAAATTTACAGTAGTAACAGATCATAGACCACTCGTTTCGCTATTTTCACATAAAAACACATCTTCTAAACTGACGAGAATTAGATTGGATTTATGTGATTACGATTTTGATATAGTTTACAAAAAGGGCTGCATGAACACTAATGCAGATGCCTTATCGAGAATTCAAATTAATTCTGATATATTAAAAACAATGATTCCCACATGTGATGAAGAGGCAGTTAGCAAGAAATTACTACCCATCACAAGAAGTATGCAAGCAAGGCAAAATTTAATTCCTGAAAATAGAGACAGTACCAAAGATATTCATATATGGGAATGTACGTCCATTTCAGATGTCAACAATGTGCACAAAATGATGTTTTCTATGAAGTTAGAATTCGGTCAAATTAATAAAGTTCAAGATGATTTTATCATAGGTTTTAACGATAATCCTACATGTCTAGACATGATTATGGAGAAATTAATTACTTACATGAATAAAAATCGGATACGAGATCTCGCATTATCAGTAGATAATGAAATATTTGAACACGTGTCAATGAAAAGGTTTAAAGAAACCTACACGTCTATTTATAATAAAATGTTGAAAAGATTAAAGAATCTTTATTTGAATATTATTTTATATAAGCCTTTGCAGAGAATAGTAGATAAAGACATGCAATTAAATTTAATTAAAGAATATCATGATAGTCCGATAGGAGGACATCAAGGAATCAGAAGAACCATATTAAGATTAAAACAAAGATACATTTGGAAGAACATGAACAAGATGGTTAAGAGATACATTAATAATTGTGATTCATGCTTAAAAAACAAGCAAATTAGGAATATAAAAGAAAAAATACGGATTACTGACACGCCAGAAAATACTTTTGAAACAATTTCTATCGATACGATAGGTCCACTTAGGTTATCGAATAATTATAGGTATATTCTCACGCTACAATGCGATTTAAGCAAATATGTCATAGCATATCCTATGGAGACAAAGGAAGCTAGGAGCATAGCTCAGGTTTTAGTGGAACAATGCATACTTAAATATGGCACTTTTAAAATCTTGAAATCTGACAGAGGTACGGAATTTGCTAACCAATTACTGAAAGAAATATGCGACATGTTAAAAATAGAACAGAAATTTTCCACTCCTTATCATCACCAAACATTAGGTTCATTAGAAAGAAATCACAGAGTCCTAAACGAATACTTATTGAACTTTACGGAAAAAGAGGAATGGGATTGTTGGATTCAATATTACACATTTGCATATAACACAACTCCAAATGTAGATACAGGGTACACACCTTTTGAGTTAGTATTTGGTAAATTAGCGAGACTACCCACAGACAAAATTACAGATAACAAGCCAGTCTATAATCTAGAAAATTATGCAAACGAGTTCAAAACTAGAATAGCATCGGCATTAGATAGAGCTAAAAAATTAATTAAAATAGCAAAAGAGAAAAGAAAAATACAATATGATAATTACACTAATGTTAGCAACTTTAAAAAAGGAGATTTAGTATTAGTAAAATATGAAAGTAGGAGAAAAAATACTTGCCCTACTCATGGTCCATATGAAATTATAAATACTGAAAATGAAAATTCAATTTTAGATGTAAAAGGAAATATGAAATCATATCATAATAATACTTTAAAATTATATAAACGTAAATGAAAATGTAAAATTGTATAGATTGTTAATTACTACATATAAGAGCACATAGTGAACTTACTTATTTATATTGTTAATAAATAGATATAGAAATTACTTATTACATTTTTTTATATAATATTATATCACAAAAACAAAATTAGAATAACCACTAAGTTTAAGAGAAACAAAAATAACATTTTTATTTCAAGTAATGAAATTCATGAATTTTCTAAAAACCATAAATTTCATCTTAAGGGTAGGGGTGTGATGATGTTACACACATCTTCATTTATCTTTATTTATTTCATTTATTCATCTTTATTTGTTTATATTTTTTTTGTTTATTTTTGTTTACTATATGCACATGCACATATTTATTTGTAATTATTTGTTTACATTTATTTATTTTTTTGCATATCTTTTCTTTTCATTCAACACATACCACAAAGTACACCAACCTTGGGTAAAGGGTTGAATTACAAAACAATAAATTATTGTGTAATTAAAGATCACTGGAATGCAAAATGACAAATTTGTGAAAATTCAAATTGTGTCAATAACCCATGACAAATAGGAATGTCACTCAAATTTTGAGGGGAAAAATTTAAATTGATTATTGAACGTTTTCTGATTGGCTATTGAGCTCAACGTTCAAAAATCAATGAATTTGTAATATGCGAATGTAAAGAAAAGAGAAGACTATTATTTAAATTAAGTAAAAATATTAAATTATAATGATATAAAAGACCAGCATTTTAAAATAAATAATCAATTATAATTCTGATTTGAAAGGGTTATAATTAAAACCAAACAGAGATTTTCCTTTTTTACTGCCATATTCTGCCAAAGGGTTCAAACATTGGCATAATCTGCCTACGTGCTGTATAAAAACAAGTAAGAGTGTTATATTCGGCTGTGCCGAATCTTTGATACCCTCCACCTCGGTTTGAGTATTGATAATAAATGTAAACAAAATATTGGAAAAAGTAAACAATTTGTTAAACTTAATACCAAATTATTTCAGAAAATTCTTTGGGTTGGTTTTCGTCTTTTGTATTATTTCGGATTTATTTCGGTGTTTGCTTTTTAGTCATCGTAGTTGCTGATCGGCATGCATTAAGGTTATATACCTATATGCATGCGTTTCCGGTTATATGACATAACTTCTCGTTTAATTTAGTTTTTGCTAATTAAATAGCTCGCCCTAACCTCCATTGCAAAGGTAATGGTTGTGTAGAGTGGCTATATGCATTAAATCGTGCTAATTGGAGATGGCTGTATAGTTTCTTTTAACTGGCCAAATATTTCTTCATTGTGGCCATATAGGTCGGATGGAGTAAGAAAATAATAACCAAAAAAAAAAGCTCTCTCAACTTTTTTTTAAAATATTGCCATATTTTGAAAACATAGAGAATAAATTTATAATAATAAATAATCAAATTAGGGATGAAAAACGTAAAAAATGAAAAGTCCCAAACATTTTAAATAATATAATTTAATGTTATCTTTATTTTCTGAAAAACTTCAAATTTTCATCCAAAAAAAATATTGAAAATTTATATATAAAAAATAACATTGTCATAAAATTACGTTTACTTATGTAACAATTTTTATGTTAGCAATTCTTAAATATCATTTGAGATTTTCTTAAATTCATTGAATTTAAATTAATATCGACAAATCTGTTTTTCTATTTATTTAAATTGTAAAGGAGTTGCATCTCTGTCAAAATAAGCGAAAAACACAAAGAATAGAAAAAAACAAATTACTTCGTGTTTGACAGGATGATTTTATGTTTATGTTTAATATCTTTATTTTTTTTACTAATATTTCTGTTTATTTATTTGAAAATGAAATAATGAATTGAATATGCTATTTAATTTTTTTATTTATATAAAAAAGTTTTTTAATTAAAGCAAAATATTTTCAATATTTCATGATTTTTATTTATGTATGACGACATTTCAACCTAAAAATTTAAGTTTTTATCGATTGAATAAACAACACAAAAATGGTTGTCGTTTAGATAACAACAACAGCTGACTTTAACAATAGCGAATATCGTTTCAAAATTGTACTGATAATTTTGCAATTTTCTTTTTTTTTACGATTCGACTATCGTTAAAAGAAGTTACTGAATCGCGGTACTGAAAAGTTATTAATATCTCCTGAATGGCAATATTTTTTTTAAATGTGAACATTTTTAAATGTAAACATATTTCTAAATTTAAAATTATTTTTTCCGACGTTTTGATATGATTTTCTTAAATTCAATTAATATTTTCAAATTTATAATGGGAAATTTTATTTTCAGTTTTTATTATAATTGATATTTTCTTAAATTTGAATGGAAAATTTAAAAAGTGAAATTTTGTATTTATGTGAATAATAATGCTTTATTAATTATAAACAATTTTTAAAAATTAGATGTAACCGCAATCAGATATTTTATAGGTAAAGCAGAATAATAATTCTATATAACTATGTAGAACTGTTTTGTAAGCAAAAAACTCATTGACGAACTCGGTAACTCTATTTTGTAAAGACAAAAAAAAGTTAATATGCCAAACTTATGTTCATATTTGTAAAAGAATAATGAAAAAACGTATGAAATAAAAGACCAGCCCGTGTATACTCTTAACATTGTTCTGTATGATATCTATTTGAAAATATTAACATTCATGTTAAAATAGAAATAACTATTGCAAAGCTAATTAGAACAAACAAAAATTATGGCGCCATCACGCTGAGCAAAATGAAGTGACGCTCTGTTAATGCAAAAGAAATGTATTTTCCCCACAACAAAATACTGCAGAATTTTATGTAAATAAAATAACCGATTTGTTTCTAACATGCAGTTACTATGAATATACATACATACATACATATATATAATATATGTATATTATTTGTATTATTTAATATGTGTATGTGTGTATATTTAAATATTACACACAAAAAATACAACATCAAACGTTATTTTTGTGTTTTTCTTTTTAAATAAATTAATACATAAATTTTTTTGCTAAATTTACATTTGGGCAATTCACAACAGGTGTTGTATATTGTATGTTGTATTGAAATACACAATACAATCATTTGTTGTGAACACTCAGTTGTATTTTCATATTGTAAAACGCTTTCTTTAGTAATTTTCGATCCAACGAGGAAAGATCGCTTCGTCGCTTCTGCTATTTTGTATAAGAGAAAACAATTGTCAGTGTTTGCTTTTTGGTCGTGAGATATACCCTGGAGTTTTAGTTACGTACCTCTTGCATTTTAATTTATAATGAAAAAGAAAAATGTTAAATGTTTTGGTTGGTACTGAAAGAGAAAATACATACTAAAAAAATATAAACATTAATTTTTATATAAATAAACTTATCGATGTATTTGCGTTATTTGCATTATTTGCCATATTTTATTTTATAATTATTTATGCTGATAAAATTCTATGAATTTGTTTTTTCTTTTTCATAAAAACTGGCATTCACTTGGAACTGATATGTTATGATACAATATACAACATTTACTAAACATAGCAAATGAAGTTGGATCGTGTATCAGATTTTTCAGTGAAAATTACCAACAACAATTTTACACTATTGTAAAGTGATACACGATACAACAGATACAACGATACATTACCCATTGTGAATTGCCCAATTGTTTTTTTTATTAACAACTAGGTATTTTAACATTATTTGCTTTAGATGTTGGTGAATTTTTACTCCGTTTATATTAACTCGTGCCTGCTTGTCGAAAAATTTTTGGATCGATTTTAACCACTTTCCCGTGACCCAATCGATCTGAAATTTTGCAGGCAGGCTCGTGGCAATGACGGAAATGATCTAACATATTTTTTTAGTGATGCCAAAACAATGGAAACTTTTAAATTGTTCTACCAGAGTTGATAAAAAAATGTACAAAGGGTTTGTTTTTGTTATATTATTACCATAACGACCACAAAAACAACAAGTCCAGCTATGAAAACAATGCAACATTTAGAATAACAACGAGAACAATATAGAAATATCATGTTTTTCATTTTTTTTTTACTTTTTCAGAGATTTTCCTGGACCTGTTCTACCGATTTTAATGATTTTTGATATAGAACTCTTCCCATGAATTTGGTGAATCATTCTCACTAAAAATGATCACTGTAGCTGCACTATTGAGGGCGTGATCGTGACACGAACAACATAGAAAATTATTTTTTTCAAGACTTTTTTTAGTTCTTCATTCAAATCTCGGGCCCTAATCGACCGATTTCGACGATTTTAAATAGCAAACTTTTCAGGATGTTAATGAATCATTTTTTATGTCAACGAGCACCCTAGCTGCCCGATTGATGCCGTCATCGTGATTTCCACAGACGGACAGACGGACAATTGTTTTTTTTATTAACAACTAGGTATTTTAGCATTATTTGCTTTAGATGTTGGTGAATTTTTACTCCCTTTATATTAACTCGTAGTGTCTGCTTGTCGAAAAAATTTTGGATCGATTTTAACCACTTTCCCGTGACCCAATCGATCTGAAATTTTGCAGGCAGGCTTGTGGCAATGACAGAAATGATCTAACATATTTTTTTAGTGATGCTAAAACAATGGAAACTTTTAAATTTTTCTACCAGAGTTGATAAAAAAATGTACAAAGGGTTTGTTTTTGTTATATTATTACCATAACGACCACAAAAATAACAAGTCCAGCTATGAAAACAATGCAACATTTAGAATAACAACAACAAGAACAATATAGAAATATCATGTTTTTCATTTTTTTTTTACTTTTTCAGAGATTTCCCTGGACCTGTTCCACCGATTTTAATGATTTTTGAAGTAGAAATCTTTCCATGAATTTGGTGAATCATTCTCACTAAAAATGATCACTGTAGCTGCACTATTGAGGGCGTGATCGTGACAAGAACAACATAGAAAATTATTTTTTTTTTCAAGACTTTTTTAGTTCTTCATTCAAATCTCGGGCCCTAATCGACCGATTTGGACGATTTTAAATAGCAAACTTCTCAGGATGTTAGTGAATCATTTTTATGTCAACGAGTACCCTAGCTGCCGGATTGATGCCGTCATCGTGATTTCCACAGACGGACATCGCTATATCAACTCCGGTTGTTATAAGGATCACAAATATATAAACTTTATGGGGTCCAAAATTTTTTTTCTAATTATTACAAACGGAATGACAAACTTATATACCCTCTGCACACTGGAGTGGAGGGTATAACAACTCTACAACAGCAACAATGACAGTCATATGTTTTTCAAATAGGAAAAATCTGTTTATGTGTTAGTTTCGGTCATTCCCCAGTATGCATTGAAATATTATTTCTCCAATGTTGGAGAAAAGTTAAGTTCTTAAATTGATGTCAAATGTAATTCTCAACTTGGGTTGAACAATTTTTCTCCTTGTTTGCTTTCAACTTGACATCAAGTTGAGACTTAACATTTTTTCCAATCTTTGAAAAACATTTTTACTCTCAATTGGATATCCAACACTTTTCTCCACTTGAGACCAAACATTTTTTCAACTTGAATACGATTTGTGTTAAGTCTGAGATATTATTTAAATATGTCATAAATAATAAATTAAATTAAAAAATGCCAAAAAAAGTACAAATAAATCATTGATATATTTTTAATTATTTTTGCTTTTTGTCGAATTTTTCAAAAAATGTACAACTAATTAATTCATTTATTTTTAATTCTAGATTTTAAAAAATGTACATAATATGTACATTTAATGTTAAATATGTACATAGTAATGTTAAATATATAATGAAATTAAATTGAAACATTAAAAAAAGTACATTGTTTTCATTTCTAAAATTAGTATAATATTTTTTAATATGGCAATTCCGTACCTTCCATTTGATACCGATTGGAAATATTTCTTTGCTATCAAGTTGAGAATCACAAATTTCTCAATTTGATAACTATGAAAATCGCCATATAAAAACTGTGCCTTTTAAGTTGAGAAGACTATATTCGAACTATTGAGGGCATTTGAGAATTAACGTTGGAGATTTGAGAAATGTATTTGATCTCAAATGCACCTCAAGTTGATAGCAATCAAAAATGTTTATTGGGACATTTATTGTAGGGTCGTTTGCACACACACAAAAAATAGAAAATAAATTGTCAATAAGCAAAGCAAGTGGCTTCGAAATTCGATGATGCCAGTTAATCATTTTTTGTTCACGCGGAATTTATAATTGGAGGAATTTTTTTCTCGAGAAATGTATTTTCCGTGAGAAAGAAATTCCTTGAGAATATTCATAATTGGGATGAATAACTTTTAATTGGAACTTTTCAGTCAGAATAAATCATAATTCTAGTTAGATATTGGTTAATATTTAATTAGAAAAAATATTGTGGTGGCATCTACGCAATTATTGAGGCAGTCACGGAAAAATTAAATGTAAGTCTGTTTTTTTTAATATAACAAAAATGGATTTTCCCTTTAACAAAATATGGCAGAATTCTTTATAAATGAAATGCAAAATGGAAAATCAATTTTGTGCTAATTCTTAACAAAATTAATAAAATATATATATGTATTATTATATTTATTAATATTTGTAATTTTATTTGACACAATTTCACACACAGTTTTACAGATCAACTGTTTTAATTAGAAAAAATATTGTGGTTGCATCTACGCAATTATTGAGGCAGTCACGGAAAAATTAAATGCAAGTCTGTTTTTTTTAATATAACAAAAATGGATTTTCCCTTTAACAAAATATGGCAGAATTCTTTATAAATGAAATGCAAAATGGAAAATCAATTTTGTGCTAATTCTTAACAAAATTAATAAAATATATATATGTATTATTATATTTATTAATATTTGTAATTTTATTTGACACAATTTCACACACAGTTTTACAGATCAACTGTTTTCAACTGATTTAGAAGTTTTCTGTTTTTGAAACAGTAGTGCCAATTTGTAACATTTTGTAATGTAATGAAAATCGCAGAATAATAAGCTAATACACAATAAAAAATATTAAATTTTTAAGTTTTATATACATATTGCAATAAAAAAAACTTTGGTAAATTTACATTGAAGATGGTCAGAAATGAATGAGAAAAAATATATAGACATTTTAGAAAAGCACATTTAATGTTAAACTTTATGCACAAAATATATGGGTTTTTGTTGTTTCGAATTTAACTGTGGCTCTAAGTGAAAAGTTTTAGACCGACCGTATATTACATCTTGAGGATCCTCACCTAATATTTTCAAATATTTTAAATTCTTTTTAACTCATTTAACCTCATTACGAAAATAGTAAAACAGTAAATATGGAAAATCCACGCACCTCAAAAAATTGTTTTCTATGAAATAAATTAAAGACATTTCATATTATACAATTTTCTTTCAAAAATGTATCAATTATTGCAAATTTGAAATTTGACATATAGTATTTGTACATATATTTGTATAGATTTCGCAGTATGAAAAGAACTATTATTTCTTTATTTAGAATATATGTAAGTATTGCTCGCAAAAAAATGCAACATCATGAATGAAACACGTAGACGACTGCTGGCAGCAGCATTTGTAGTCGTATAGTCAGCTACTTGATTTTTCTGAATACGACAGCAACATATAATACAAATGCATTTTTATTTAAATATACAATTACTTTTACTTATTTAAAATGCATTAGTACAACGTAAAAATAAATAAATTAGTTTAACGCCTTTTGATTATTAATGGAATTATAGCCTTTCATTTTGCGATTTTTTTTTTTAACAAAATAAAATATTTCATAGCACTAACTTCTTTTACATATTTTGTTATATTGTCAACACTATTTTTGTTTTGTAGCCAACAAAACACACTTGCAGTTTTTTTTTTCTATTTGAAGAACATATGACTGCCATTGTTGATGTTGTAGAGTTGTTTTTTTTTTTTTGATTTTGTTTCGTTAACTCTTTTGTATTAAAGCACCTCCAATATATGTATCCATTTTAGTTTGCAAATTCAGTATATTTATAATTTATTACTTACAGCAAAAAATAATAGAAACAATTTTATCAGTTATGCTTACGAAACTATATAAATAGACTTGAAGTTGGCTGCAAAAGCAGTAGCCTGTGTAAAGAACAAGTTAGCGACATGTAACTGTTACGTAACGTGTCAGCCTTTTTTCACATGAAAAGTATTGGGACGTACCGGTTACGTTCGGTAACTGTTTTAAATGATTTTCATGTAAAAAAAACAACTGACTCGTTACGGTTACGGTTAGAAAACATTGACCTTTTATATGTATTATAATGCTATGAATGCATTTATCTTTATTTTATTTTATTTATATATTCTTTTTTTTTGTATTGTATATTATTTTTTTTTTATTATTATTACTATTTCATTTAATTATTTTTTTCTTTAAATAAATTAATACATAAAAATTTGTTTTTTAAATTATTGGTGAACTTTTACTCCCTTTATTTACTGCCTTTATATTAACTGGTAGTGTCTGCTTGTCGACAAAATTTTGGATCGATTTTTAGCCCCTTTCCCGTGAGCCAATCGATCTGAAATTTTGCATGCAGGCTCGTGGCAATGACAGAAATGATCTAACAAATTTTTTTAGTGATGCCAAAACAATGGAAACTTTTAAAATTTTCTACCAGAGTTCACAAAAAAAATGTACAAAGGGTTTGTTTTTATTATATTATTACCACAACGACCACAAAAACAACAAGTCCAGCTATGACAATGCAATGCAACATTTAGAATAACAACAGGAACACTATGGAAACATCATGTTTTTCATTATTTTTTTAATTTTTCATAGATTTACCTGGACCTGTTCCACCGATTTTAATGATTTTTGAAGTTGAAATCTTCCATGAATTTGGTGAATCATTCTCACTAAAAATTATCACCCTAGCTATCCTATTGAGGGCGTGATCGTGACAAGAACAACATAGAAAATTATATTTTTTCAAGACTTTTTTTAGTTCTTCATTCAAATCTCGGGCCCTAATCGACCGATTTGGACGATTTTAAATAGCAAACTTTTCAGGATGTTAATGAATCATTTTTTATGCCAACGAGCACCCTAGCTGCCCGATTGATGCCGTCATCGTGATTTCCACAGACGGACAGACGGACAGACGGACAGACGGACATCGCTATATCAACTCCGGTTGTTATAAGGATCACAAATATATATATTTTATGGGGTCCAAATTTTTTTTTCTAATTATTACAAACGGAATGACAAACTTATATATACCCTCTGCACACTGGAGTGGAGGGTATAAAAAGTGCATCTAGCGTGCACGCGGGAACTGCTTTGAGGAAAGCACTTGACAAAATTCCTCCTGAGATTGGTCCGGTTCTCACCCAATCTTAGTGTCCTTTTGTACACCCCTCATACACTATATGGCGATCCTGCCCCCATACATACACTATATTAAATTTAAATGCCACTATGTACGTAGATTGCTACAAGGCATACATTATATAACGGTCCAGCGATTTTTATAATATTTGGTGATCCTAGCTGGCGTCCCACCTACACCATAAAATAACAAATAACAAATAACAAGTAACAAATAACAAATAACAAATAACAAATAACAAATAAGTAACAAATAACAAGTAACAAGTAACAAATATCAAATAACAAATAACAAATAACAAATAACAAAAAACAAATAACAAATAACAAATAACAAATAAAAATTAACAAATAACAAATAACGAATAACAAATAACAAATAACAAATAACAAATAACAAATAACACATAACAAATAACAAATAACAAATAACAAATAACAAATAACAAATAACAATTAACAATTAACAATTAACAAATAACAAATAATTAATAACAAATAACAAATAACAATTAACAAATAACAAATAACAAATAACAAATAACAAATAACAAATAACAAATAACAAATAATAAATAACAAATAACAAATAACAAATAAGAAATAACAAATAACAATAACAAATAACAAATAACAAATAACAAATAACAAATAACAAATAACACATAACAAATAACAAATAACAAATAACAAATAACAAATAACAAATAACAAATAAATAACAAATAACAAGTAACAAATATCAAATAACAAATAACACATAACAAATATCAAATAACAAATAACAAATAACACGTAACACATAACAAATAACAAATAACAAATAACAAATAACAAATAACAAATAACAAATAACAAATAACAAATAACAAATAACAAATAACAAATAACAAATAACACATAACAAATAAAAAATAACAAATAAAAATTAACAATTAACAAATAACGAATAACAAATAACAAAGAACAAATAACAAATAACAAATAACAAATAACAAATAACAAATAACAAATAACAAATAACAAATAACAAAAAACAAATAACAAATAACAAATAACAAATAACAAATAACAAATAACAAATAACAAATAACAAATAACAAATAACAAATAACAAATAACAAATAACAAATAACAAATAACAAATAACAAATAACAAATAACAAATAACAAATAACAAATAACAAATAACAAATAACAAATAACAAATAACAAATAACAAATAACAAATAACCAAATAACAAATAACAAATAACAAATAACAAATAACAAATAACAAATAACAAATAACAAATAACAAATAACAAATAACAAATAATAATTACATAACAAATAACAAATAACAAATAACAAATAACAAATAACAAATAACAATTAACAAATAACAAATAACAAATAACAAATAACAAATAACAAATAACAACTACAAAATAACAAATAACAAATAACAAAATAACAAATAACAAATAACAAATAACAAAATAACAAATAACAAATAACAAATAACAAATAACAATTAACAAATAACAAATTAACAAATAACAAATAACAAATAACAAATAACAATAACAATAACAAATAACAAATAACAAATAACAAATAACAAATAACAAATAACAAATAACAAATAACAAATAACAAATAACAACAAATAACAAATAACAAATATAACAAATAACAAATACATTAAACAAATAACAAATAACAAATAACAAATAACAAATAACAAATAACAAATAACAAATAACAAATAACAAATAACAAATAACAAAATAACAAATAACAAATAACAAATAACAAATAACAAATAACAAAAATAACAAATAACAAATAACAAATAACAAATAACAAATAACAAATAACAAATAACAAATAACAAATAACAAATAACAAAATAACAAATAACAAATAACAAATAACAAATAACAAATAACAATAACAAATAACAAACAAATACCAATAACAAATAACAAATAACAAATAACAAATAACAAATAACAAAATAACAAATAACAAATAACAAATAACAAATAACAAATAACAAATAACAAATAACAAATAACAAATAACAAATAACAAATAACAAATAACAAATAACAAATAACAAATAACAAATAACAAATAACAAATAACAAATAACAAATAACAAATAACAAATAACAAATAACAAATAACAAATAACAAATAACAAATAACAAATAACAAATAACAAATAACAAATAACAAATAACAAATAACAAATAACAAATAACAAATAACAAATAACAAATAACAAATAACAAATAACAAATAACAAATAACAAATAACAAATAACAAATAACAAATAACAAATAACAAATAACAAATAACAAATAACAAATAAAAATTAACAAATAACAAATAAAAATTAACAAATAACAAATAACGAATAACAAATAACAAATAACAAATAACAAATAACAAATAACAAATAACAAATAACAAATAACAAATAACAAATAACAAATAACAAATAACAAATAACAAATAACAAATAACAAATAACAAATAACAAATAACAAATAACAAATAACAAATAACAAATAACAAATAACAAATAACACATAACAAATAACAAATAACAATTAACAATTAACAAATAACAAATAATAACTAACAATTAACAAATAACAAATAACAAATTAGAAATAACAAATAACAAATAACAAATAACAAATAACAAATAACAAATAACAAATAACAAATAACAAATAACAAATAACAAATAACAAATAACAAATAACAAATAACAAATAACAAATAACAAACAACAAATAACAAATAACAAATAACAAATAACAAATAACAAATAACAAATAACAAATAACAAATAACAAATAACAAATAACAAATATCAAATAACAAATAACAAATAACAAGTAACAAATATCAAATAACAAATAACACATAACAAATAGCAAATAACAAATAACAAATAACAAATAACAAATAACAAATAACAAATAACAAATAACAAATAACAAATAACAAATAACAAATAACAAATAACAAATAACAAATAACAAATAACAAATAACAAATAACAAATAACAAATAACAAATAACAAATAACAAATAACACATAACAAATAACAAATAACAAATAATAAATAGCAAATCACAAATAACAAATAACAAATAACAAATAACAAATAGCAAATAACAAATAACAAAAAACAAGTAACAAATAATGAATAACAAATAACAGATAACAGATAACAAATAACAAATAACAAATAACAAATAACAAATAATGAATAACAAATAACAAATAACAAATAACAAATAACAAATAACAAATAACAAATAACAAATAACAAATAACAAATAACAAATAACACATAACACATAACAAATAACAAATAAAAAATAACAAATAAAAATTAACAATTAACAAATAACGAATAACAAATAACAAATAACAAATAACAAATAACAAATAACAAATAACAAATAACAAATAACAAATAACAAATAACAAATAACAAATAACAAATAACAAATAACAAATAACAAATAACAAATAACAAATAACAAATAACAAATAACAAATAACAAATAACAAATAACAAATAACAAATAACAAATAACAAATAACAAATAACAAATAACAAATAACAAATAACAAGTAACAAATAACAAATAACAAATAACAAATAACAAATAACAAATAACAAATAACAAATGACAAATAACAAATAACAAATAACAAATAACAAATAACAAATAACAAATAACAAATAACATATAACAAATAACAAATAACAAATAACAATTAACAAATAACAAATAATAAATAACAAATAACAAATAACAAATAAGAAATAACAAATAACAAATAACAAATAACAAATAACAAATAACAAATAACAAATAACAAATAACAAATAACAAATAAAAATTAACACTAACAAATAACGAATAACAAATAACAAATAACAAATAACACATAACAAAACAAATAACAATTAACAATTAACAAATAACAAATAACAAATAATAAATAACAAATAACAAATAACATTAACAATAACAATTAACAAATAACAAATAACAAATAACAAATAACAAATAACAAATAACAAATAACAAATAAAATAATAAATAACAAATAACAAATAACAAATAACAAATAACAAATAACAAATAACAAATAACAAATAACAAATAACAAATAACAAATAACAAATAACAAATAACAAATAACAAATAACAAATAACAAATAACAAATAACAAATAACAAATAACAATAATAACAAATAACAAATAACAAATAACAATTAAAAAATAACAAATAACAAATAACAAATAACAAATAACAAATAACAAATAACAAATAACAAATAACAAATAACAAATAACAAATAACAAATAACAAATAACAATAACAAATAACAAATAACAAATAACAAATAACAAATAACAAAATAACAAATAACAAATAACAAACAAATAACAAATAACAAATAACAAATAACAAATAACAAATAACAAATAACAAATAACAAATAACAAATAACAAATAACAAATAACAAATAACAAATAACAAATAACAAATAACAAATAACAAATAACAAATAACAAATTAACAAATAACAAATAACAAATAACAAATAACAAATAACAAATAACAAATAACAAATAACAAATAACAAATAACAAATAACAAATAACAAATAACAAATAACAAATAACAAATAACAAATAACAAATAACAAATAACAAATAACAAATAACAAATAACAAATAACAAATAACAAATAACAAATAACAAATAACAAATAACAAATAACAAATAACAAATAACAAATAACAAATAACAAATAACAAATAACAAATAACAAATAACAAATAACAAATAACAAATAACAAATAACAAATAACAAATAACAAATAACAAATAACAAATAACAAATAACAAATAACAATAACAAATAACAAATAACAAATAACACATAACAAATAACAAATAACAATTAACAATTAACAAATAACAAATAATAAATAACAATTAACAAATAACAAATAACAAATAACAAATTAGAAATAACAAATAACAAATAACAAATAACAAATAACAAATAACAAATAACAAATAACAAATAACAAATAACAAATAACAAATAACAAATAACAAATAACAAATAACAAATAACAAATAACAAATAACAAATAACAAATAACAAATAACAAATAACAAATAACAAATAACAAATAACAAATAACAAATAACAAACAACAAATAACAAATAACAAATAACAAATAACAAATAACAAATAACAAATAACAAATAACAAATAACAAATAACAAATAACAAATAACAAATAACAAATAACAAATAACAAATAACAAATATCATATAACAAATAACAAATAACAAATAACAAGTAACAAATATCAAATAACAAATAACACATAACAAATAGCAAATAACAAATAACAAATAACAAATAACAAATAACAAATAACAAATAACAAATAACAAATAACAAATAACAAATAACAAATAACAAATAACAAATAACAAATAACAAATAACAAATAACAAATAACAAATAACAAATAACAAATAACAAATAACAAATAACAAATAACAAATAACAAATAACAAATAACAAATAACAAATAACAAATAACAAATAACAAATAACAAATAACACATAACAAATAACAAATAACAAATAATAAATAGCAAATAACAAATAACAAATAACAAATAACAAATAACAAATAGCAAATAACAAATAACAAAAAACAAGTAACAAATAATGAATAACAAATAACAGATAACAGATAACAAATAACAAATAACAAATAATAAATAACAAATAACAAATAACAAATAACAAATAACAAATAACAAATAACAAATAACAAATAACAAATAACAAATAACAAATAACAAATAACAAATAACAAATAACAAATAACAAATAACAAATAACAAATAACAAATAACAAATAACAAATAACAAATAACAAATAACAAATAACATATAACAAATAACAAATAACAAATAACAAACAACAAATAACAAATAACAAATAACAAATAACAAATAACGAATAACAAATAACAAATAACATATAACAAATAACAAATAATAAATCAGGAATAACAAATAACAAGTACAAATAACAAATAACAAATAACAAACAACAAATAACAAATAACAAATAACAAATAACATATAACAAATAACAAATAACAAATAACGAATAACAAATAACAAATAACAAATAACAAATAACAAATAACAAATAACAAATAACAAATAACAAATAACAAATAACAAATAACAAATAACAAATAACAAATAACAAATAACTAATAACAAATAACAAATAACAAATAACAAATAACATATAACAAATAACAAATAACAAATAACAAATAACAAATAACAAATAACAAATAACAAATAACAAATAACAAATAACAAATAACAAATAACAAATAACAAATATCAAATAACAAATAACAAATAACAAATAACAAATAACAAATAACAAATAACAAATAACAAATAACAAATAACAAATAACAAATAACAAATAACAAATAACAAATAACAAATAACAAATAACAAATTACAAATAACAAATAACAAATAACAAATAACAAATAACAAATAACAAATAACAAATAACAAATAACAAATAACAAATAACAAATAACAAATAACAAATAACAAATAAATAACAAATAACAAATAACAAATAACAAATAACAAATAACAAATAACAAACAACAAATAACAAATAACAAATAACAAATAACA
>OY821522.1:22799461-22874461 GCA_963682025.1 Cordilura impudica
AACAAATTAACAAATAATAACAAATAACAAAAAACAAATAAACAATTAACAAATAACAAATAAACAAAAAAATTAACAAATAACAAAAACAAATAACAAAACAAATAACAAATAAACAAATAACAAATAACAATTAACAAATAACAATAAACAAATAACAAATAACAAATAACAAATAACAAATAACAAATAACAAATAACAAATAACAAATAACAAATAACAAATAACAAATAACAAATAACAAATAACAAATAACAAATAACAAATAACAAATAACAAATAACAAATAACAAATACAAAAATAACAAATAACAAATAACAAATAACAAATAACAAATAACAAATAACAAATAACAAATAACAAATAACAAATAACAAATAACAAATAACAAATACAAATAACAAATAACAAAATAAACAAATAACAAATAACAAATAACAAATAACAAATAACAAATAACAAATAACAAAATAACAAATAACAAATAACAAATAACAAATAACAAATAACAAATAACAAATAACAAATAACAAATAACAAAATAACAAATAACAAATAACAAATAACAAATAACAATAACAAATAACAAATAACAAATAACAAATAACAAATAACAAATAACAAATAACAAATAACAAATAACAAATAACAAATAACAAATAACAAATAACAAATAACAAATAAAAAATAACAAATAACAAATAACAAATAACAAATAACAAATAACAAATAACAAATAACAAATAACAAAACAAATAACAAATAACATATAACAAATAACAATAACAATTAACAAATAACAAATAACAAATAACAAATAACAAATAACAAATAACAAATAACAAATAACAAATAACAAATAACAACAAATAACAAATAAACAAATAACAAATAACAAATAACAAATAACAAATAACAAATAACAAATAACAAATAACAAATAACAAATAACAAATAACAAATAACAAATAACAAATAACAAATAACAAATAACAAATAACAAATAACAAATAAACATAACAAATAACAAATAGCAATTAACAAATAACAAATAACAATAACAAAATAACAAATAACAAATAACAAATAACAAATAACAAATAACAAATAACAAATAACAAATAACAAATAACAAATAACAAATAACAAATAACAAATAACAAATAACAAATAACAAATAACAAATAACAAATAACAAATAACAAATAACAAATTAACAAATAACAAATAAGATAACAAATAACAAATAACAAATAACAAATAACAAATAACAAAATAACAAATAACAAATAACAAATAACAAATAACAAATAACAAATAACAAATAACAAATAACAAATAACAAATAACAAATAACAAATAACAAATAACAAATAACAAATAACAAATAACAAATAACAATAACAAATAACAAATAACAAATAACAAATAACAAATAACAAATAACAAATAACAAATAACAAATAACAAATAACAATAACAAATAACAAATAACAAATAACAAATAACAAATAACAAATAACAAATAACAAATAACAAATAACAAATAACAAATAACAAATAACAAATAACAAATAACAAATAACAAATAACAAATAACAAATAACAAATAACAAATAACAAATAACAAATAACAAATAACAAATAACAAATAACAAATAACAAATAACAAATAACAATAACAAATAACAAATAACAAATAAACAAATAACAAATAACAAATAACAAATAACAAATAACAAATAATCAAATAACAAATAACAAATAACAAATAACAACAAATAACAAATAACAAATAACAAATAACAAATAACATATAACAAATAACAAATAACAAATAACAAATAACAAATAACAAATAACAAATAACAAATAACAAATAACAAATAACAAATAACAAATAACAAAAAACAAATAACAAATAACAAATAACAAATAACAAATAACAAATAAAAAATTAACAAATAACAATTAACAATAACAAATAACAAATAACAAATAACAAATAACAAAATAACAAATAACAAATAACAAATAACAAATAACAAATAACAAATAACAAATAACAAATAACAAATAACAAATAACAAATAACAAATAACAAATAACAAATAACAAATAACAAATAACAAATAACAAATAACAAATAACAAATAACAAATAACAAATAACAAATAACACATAACAAATAACAAATAGCAATTAACAATTAACAAATAACAAATAATAAAAATTAAATAACAATTAACAAATAACAAATAACAAATAACAAATAAAAATTAACAAATAACACATAACGAATAACAAAAAAAATAACAAATAACAAATAACAAATAACAAATAACAAATAACAAATAACAAATAACAAATAACAAATAACAAATAACAAATAACAAATAACAAATAACAAATAACAAATAACAAATAACAAATAACAAATAACAAATAACAAATAACAAATAACAAATAACAAATAACAAATAACAAATAACAAATAACAAATAACAAATAACAAATAACAAATAACAAATAACAAATAACAAATAACAAATAACAAATAACAAATAACAAATAACAAATAACAAATAACAAATAACAAATAACAAATAACAAATAACAAATAACAAATAACAAATAACAAATAACAAATAACAAATAACAAATAACAAATAACAAATAACAAATAACAAATAACAAATAACAAATAACAAATAACAAATAACAAATAACAAATAACAAATAACAAATAACAAATAACAAATAACAAATAACAAATAACAAATAACAAATAACAAATAACAAATAACAAATAACAAATAACAAATAACAAATAACAAATAACAAATAACAAATAACAAATAACAAATAACAAATAACAAATAACAAATAACAAATAACAAATAACAAATAACAAATAACAAATAACAAATAACAAATAACAAATAACAAATAACAAATAACAAATAACAAATAACAAATAACAAATAACAAATAAAAATAACAAATAACAACTAACAAATAACAAATAACAATTAACAATTAACAAATAATAAATAACAAATAACAAATAACAAATAACAAATAGCAATTAACAATTAACAAATAATAAAAATTAAATAACATTTAACAAATAACAAATAACAAATAAAAATTAACAAATAACAAATAACAAATAACAAATAAGAAATAACAAATAACAAATAACAAATAACAAATAACAAATAACAAATAACAAATAACAAATTACAAATAACAAAATAACAAATAACAAATAACAAATAACAAATAACAAATAACAAATAACAAATAACAAATAACAAATAACAAATAACAAATAACAAATAACAAATAACAAATAACAAATAACAAATAACAAATAACAAATAACAAATAACAAATAACAAATAACAAATAACAAATAACAAATAACAAATAACAAATAACAAATAACAAATATCAAAAAACAAAAAACAAATAACAAATAACAAATAACAAATAACAAATTACAAATAACAAATAACAAATAACAAATAACAAATAACAAATAACAAATAACAAATAACAAATAACAAATAACAAATAACAAATAACAAATAACAAATAACAAATAACAAATAACAAATAACAAATAACAAATAACAAATAACAAATAACAAATAACAAATACAAATAACAAATAGCAAGTAACAAATAGCAAGTAACAAATAACAAATAACAAACAACAAATAACAAATAACAAATAACAAATAACAAATAACAAATAACAAATAACAAATAACAAATAACAAATAACAAATAACAAATAACAAATAACAAATAACAAATAACAAATAACAAATAACAAATAACAAATAACAAATAACAAATAACAAATAACAAATAACAAATAACAAATAACGATTAACAAATAACAAATAACAAATAACAAATAACGAATAACAAATAACAAATAACAAATAACAAATAAAAAATAACAAATAACAAATAACAAATAACAAATAACAAATAACAAATAACAAATAACAAATAACAAATAACAAATTACAAATAACAAATAATAAATAACGAATAACAAATAACAAGTAACAAATAACAAACAGCAAATAACAAATAACAAATAACAAATAACAAATAACAAATAACAAATAACAAATAACAAATAACAAATAACAAATAACAAATAACAAATAACAAATAACAAATAACAAATAACATATAACAAATGACGAATAACAAATAACAAATTACAAATAACCAATAACAAATAACAAATAATAAATAACAAATAACAAATAACAAATACCAAATAACAAATAACGAATAACAAATAATAAATAACAAATAACAAATAACAAATTACAAATAACCAATAACAAATAACAAATAATATATAATAAATAAAAAATAACAAATAACAAATATCAAATATCAAATAACAAATAACAAAAAACAAATAACAAATAACAAATAACGAATAACAAATAACAAATAACAAATAACAAATAACAAATAACAAATAACAAATAACAAATAACAAATAACAAATAACAAATAACAAATAACAAATAACAAATAACAAATAACAAATAACAAATAACAAATAACAAATAACAAATAACAAATAACAAATAACAAATAACAAATAACAAATAACAAATAACAAATAACAAATAACAAATAACAAATAACAAATAACAAATAACAAATAACAAATAACAAATAACAAATAACAAATAACAAATAACAAATAACAAATAACAAATAACAAATAACAAATAACAAATAACAAATAACAAATAACAAATAACAAATAACAAATAACAAATAACAAATAACAAATAACAAATAACAAATAACAAATAACAAATAACAAATAACAAATAACAAATAACAAATAACAAATAACAAATAACAAATAACAAATAACAAATAACAAATAACAAATAACAAATAACAAATAAAAAATAACAAATAACAATTAACAATTAACAAATAACAAATAATAAATAACAAATAACAAATAACATATATAAAACAAAAACACAAATAACAAATAACAAGTAACAAATAACAAATAACAAATAACAAATAACAAATAACAAATAACAAATAACAAATAACAAATAACAAATAACAAATAACAAATAACAAATAACAAATAACAAATAACAAATAACAAATAACAAATAACAAATAACAAATAACAAATAACAAATAACAAATAACAAATAACAAATAACAAATAACAAATAACAAATAACAAATAACAAATAACAAATAACAAATAACAAATAACAAATAACAAATAACAAATAACAAATAACAAATAACAAATTACAAATAACAAATAACAAATAACAAATAACAAATAACAAATAACAAAAAACAAATAACAAATAACAAATAACAAACAACAAATAACAAATAACAAATAACAAACAACAAACAACAAATAACAAATAACAAATAATAAATAACAAATAACAAATAACAAATAACAAATAACAAATAACAAATAACAAATAACAAATACCAAATCACAAATAACAAATAACAAATAACAAATAACAAATAACAAATAACAAAAAACAAATAACAAATAACAAACAACAAATAACAAATAACAAACAACAAACAACAAACAACAAATAACAAATAACAAATAATAAATAACAAATAACAAATAACAAATAACAAATAACAAATAGCAAATAACAAATAACAAATAACAAATAACAAATAACAAATAACAAATAACAAATAACAAATAACAAATAACAAATAACAAATAACAAATAACAAATAACAAATAACAAATAACAAATAACAAATAAATAACAAATACCAAATATAACAAATAACAAGTAACAAATATCAAATAACAAATAACAAATAACAAATAACAAATAACAAATAACAAATAACAAATAACAAATAACAAATAACAAATAACAAATAACAAATAACAAATAACAAATAACAAATAACAAATAACAAATAACAAATAACAAATAACAAATAACAAATAACAAATAACAAATAACAAATAACAAATAACAAATAACAAATAACAAATAACAAATAACAAATAACAAATAACAAATAACAAATAACAAATAACAAATAACAAATAACAAATAACAAATAACAAATAACAAATAACAAATAACAAATAACAAATAACAAATAACAAATAACAAATAACAAATACCAAATCACAAATAATAAATAACAAATAACAAATGACAAATAACAAATAACAAATAACAAATAACAAATAACAAATAACAAATAACAAAAAACAAAAAACAAATAACAAATAACAAACAACAAATAACAAATAACAAATAACAAATAACAAATAACAAATAACAAACAACAAACAACAAATAACAAATAACAAATAACAAATAATAAATAACAAATAACAAATAACAAATAACAAATAACAAATAACAAATAACAAATAACAAATAACAAATAACAAATAACAAATAACAAATAACAAATAACAAATAACAAATAACAAATAATAAATAACAAATTACAACTAACAAATAACAAATAACAAATAACAAATTACAAATAACAAATGACAAATAACAAATAACAAATAACAAATAATAAATAACAAATAACAAATAACAAATAACAAATAACAAATAACAAATAACTAATAACAAATATCAAATAACAAATATCAAAAACCAGGTAACTAATAACAAAATGAGTTCGAAATTAAATCAGGCTCAACATCTTTGAAACAAATGTTTTTTGTATATTTGCACAGATTGTAAACTACAATATACATACGTGTTGTTTTTTTTTTCACGAAAACAACTGTTTGTTTGTGGTAAATTCACCTTTAGTGTTAACATCGAGCTCTCCGTATTTTATTTTAAAGATTCTTATTTTTGATCTATATCAACTTAATGATTGAGTTAGAAATTAAATCAGATTCAAGATCACATGTTTTTACTTTAAATAAAACAAAAAACAGTAGATAGTTTGTTTGATAGAAAGTTTAATTCATACTAGCAGATTCCAGCACCCGAAATTCGAGCACAAATTCTAGGAAACTTTATTTTTCCATTTAATAAAGACACTAAAGGTATGCTTCACAATTCAACGCATTTTAAATGAAGATAACAAACTCAACACATTAACAAATTTAATAAACACACATAGCATTGTATAATTTTATGTATGCCTTAGTAGCAACTTTAAACGGTCATAACTCAAAAAAAATATTCCAGACGATGAAAATCTGTAAATCTGGGTAACAGCTATAAAGAAATATCTTTCAAATGATAAATTTATTGTCAAAATCGGGGTAAAACTGGGAAACTTACATCGGTAGCAAAAAATCCCCTAGCCTATTCATATTATAGATACCTTTGCTGTGAAACCAATGCAATGAGAACAAATAAAAGAACCATTAAACCCTCTAAGTCATCACAAAGTTAAATATAAAACAACTTTGAAACAATTACTGGTAGAAATGTGGACCAGTAGGAATCCAACCAAAGACTGTATTTTGAGCAAAATAGGTGCAAAACAGCAGGAAGTAATAAACCAACTGGTATTCTACCGAGTGGCTTTGAATAAGTATTGACACGATATGAGGGATATATACGATACCCTATGTCATGCGTTTAGAGACCCTATCTCTTAGGCCCAACTAATTGGATATAGAAAATAAGCATAAACCAAATTTGAGTGGCATTTTTATTAATTTTTTGGCTGCAGATATGAAAAAGTTCATTTCGGATGCTATATCTATATGGGGACTAGGTGCAAAAATGGACCGATACTGACCATGGTAGGTAAAGTCTCTTGTATTTTGCAAAAATATATACAAACAAAATTTGAGATGAATCAGTGCAATATTTTTGTTTTTTATAGATTTATGTGAAGATCAGGAAGCAGCTCTATATGGAGCCTATGACTAAGAGTTGTACCATAGGGATAGTTTTTGGACTTCTCATTAATGGATGTAATAAACACATGCAAACCCAATTTGACTAAGATCTACACGAAAATTTGGATCTTATGGGAATTTATGTCGATTTCATAGGGGTCATTTGTATGGGGGCGAGGTCTGAACATGGACCGATTCTCACCAATTTCAACAGCGTTCATTCCATGGCCGACGAAAGCTTATATACCAAATTTCGTCAAAATATATTCATATTTGCGAATATATTTTACGTGGACACACAGACGGACGGACGGACGGACATCGTTAAATCGACTCAGAAAGTGATTCTGATTCGATCGGTATAATAAAAGATGGGTCTAGGTCAAACATTTTACGTAGTTACAAACAGCAGCACAAAGTCATTATACCCTATAGCACTATAGTTAGTAGAAATAGTGCAGTAGTCTCAATAAAGAGAAGGATCTATTAGACATCTAATTTTGAGGAAGCAACATTTCCTAGAAGTAGCCGAGACTGCTTGATTCACACCAGATTTTTCGGCAACCGTAGACTTTTCAGAAATGTTTAAACTTTTTTGCAAGATTTCCGAAATGAATAAGCTTTCTAAAGTTGGTCAATATGAGCACGGGCTTGATACATACTACCTGGACAAAAAATTACAGACTGATTTTGTGAAGTATGAAATACCTGCCTATTTGTATTGGTATTTGTGTGCCTTGATGACTATAACAGAAAAGAACTTCCAGGAGTGGAGTTGCTAAACTGAGAAGCTATAACCGGACTCGAAAACTAGCAATTTGAAGAATTTACACTAACCATATTATCGGAATTTTATATATGACGATGAAGTAATTTGTGATGTGATCTATCAAAAACAGAGCAATTACAGCTGGCGTTGCAATTCTCCACTATTAAAATATTTCAAAACACAAAATTATTTTAAAACAAAATAGATTTGATATACGTGAAATTGAATTGGGCAAATAACGCAAGAAGTGCTTTCAGAAGTGGAATTTGTAGCACACAAAATTGACTTCTGATAATTACACTTGGCAGACTCTATGCCTTTTAAGTCACGAAGACAATCTAAAGTTTGAATTCTTTCCATTAGAAAGAGATCAAAATCTCTCCAAAGTACCAAAGCGTATTTGTAATTTACGCTTTGTTCCCAAAAAAACAAACGCTTGAAGTAAACGTCGAATACAAATAACTTAAATAATCGGAGACCAACTCCTTTTCGAAATGTCATAAATGGACCTTGCTGAAGAAACCATTAATTTCGCGTTTAGAAGTTTTCTAATCTAAAGAAATTTCCTTATCAATAAATGGAAGTTCGATAAGCGATTTGAACTGGATGTTAACCAATGTACAGTGTACTCTCTCTTAAGCGGACACCTAAGGGACTGACAAATTTGTCCGCTTATGAGAGGTGTCCGCTTATGAGAGAAGTGCAAAAGGGCAAATAATAACTTGTAATATATTTATCTCTAATTAGTTTTATTGCCAAAACAGGAACGTATAAATATCAGACAAAGGAACATATAAATATTAGCAAACAGAATTTCCATTAACATTTTTTCGAGAAGTAAAAACAAAATAGTTATGCAAGGTAATCAAATAGATTTAAAAATGTTGGAAATTTTAGCTTGGCGAGTTCTTCCTTTAACTTCAATATATTGAAGGTCTATTTGGTCAGTAAGATATTTAACACCTTTAAGGTCGGTGTGATGTATAGATAAAGCTTTTGGCTTTCTTATAGCTAAAAAAAGTCTTTATAAGAAGTTAACTTATCGTCAATTTCACTTTCTAGTTCATCTTCAGACGAGTTGGTCAGCGTTTCTTGGGAAGCAATCAACATTTCAGTACTAATGTTTTCCACATCTTCAACATTAATGAAGACTTCATTATCTAAATTGACATAGTCTTCGTTGTCAACTTGGATTTGGCTCCGAACTCGATTAACAACATTGGTGAACTGAGTAATTGCTGATAGTGGAAGCTCATCTTCTGCAGTCCAACCGCTATCGTCATCGGGGATATCTTTTGTCCCAAAACCAGCTTTCCTGAAACAATTTTTTACTGTCTGTTGACTCACTTGCTCCCACGCTTTATGTATGAAATAGACAACATATAACAAATTTATTGATTTTGATAAATCCGAAGCAGATTTTGCATCTTCCACCTGCAACAAAATATTTTTTAAAAATAATGATTTGTTTGTTAACGCCTTGATCCAAGGGCTGATGGAAGAAAAATAACTTTTTCGATTTGAGATCGCGAGGATGAGAACGTTCCGTTCCTGACGTTGCATTTTTCTATTGAACTGCACTCGAAAATCAGTCATCAAATCAGATGTCATCCAAGCCTTTTTGGTTGATCGCCACGTAGCTGATAAATTGTTTAAATTAATGTTGAAAAAGCCCGGGGCTTTGCAGCTTTAGGAAAAATGTTGGGAACGAATGTATGTATCAATATATCAAAATTCGTTAACATTGCTAATACAAGTGCCGAGATAAAAAGTATTTAATTATTTGTGGGCGGCGCCACGCCCACACAGAACAAATTTTGATATAATATTGCATTGTCGTCGAGTTCTAGGCTATGTTTCATGTCTCTAGCTTATCGGGATATTACTTTAAAATCATAAATTCACACTTTAAAATCATTTCAAATTACTTTAAAATCAAATCATTTCTTTAATGCATACGAGTTTTGAATCTCTCCGTGACTGTGCGTGACTATGTCGAAGTTAATCTTTCTTTACAGCAAGTACGTCGACCAAGTTTCAGATTGATTGTATGATGGGAAATCTGTTTTAAATCGCGTGACTCTGCGTGACTAAGTCAAAGTTAATCTTTTTTTCACAGCAAGTGTATGAACCAAGTTTCAGAGCGATTGGATGAGGTGAAATGACATTAATCTGTAGCCACAACAAGACTATGGGTCAAGTTTCAGATCAATTGGATAAGGGGAATAGGGTTGCCCCACAACAGAGAGTATGAGTTAAGAAAGAGTTTAAAAATATAAATATTTTAGCGATTTAATTATACCCTATACCACTATGTGGTTATGGAATAACGACTTTGTGCTGATGGTTGTAACTACCAAAAATATTTGACCTAGACCCATCTTTTCTTATACCGATCAACTCAGACTCACTTTCTGAGTCGATTTAGCGATGTCCGTCCGTCCGTCCGTCTGTCTGTCTGTGTGTCCATGCAAACTTTATAATCAAACTATTTGATTATGAAATTTAGTATGTTTACTTCTACCGGCCACAGGATAAACCCTACTGACATTGGCGAAAATCGGTTGATGTTCAGACCTAGTCCTTTTACAAGTGGCCCCTATGAAATCGACTTAAATGGTAATAATATCCAAATTATCATATAGATCTCGGTCAAATTGGGTCTGTGTATGTTTATTGCATCCATTAATCAATAGTCAAAAAATAAACCCTATAGGAAAATTCTTAGTCATATCCCCCATATAAAGCTACTTCCCGATCTTCACTTAAATCTATCAAAAAACAAAAATATTGCACAGATTTTTATTAAATTTGGTTTGTATAAGTTTTTGCAAAATATATGTGACGCTACCAAATATGGCCAGGATCGGTCCATTTTTCGACCAGTACCAATACAAATATTGCATCCGATATGAACTTTTTCATATTCAAATATAACAAAAGTAAAAATTTGGTTTTTGTTTAATTTTTATATCCAATTAGTTGGACCTAATAGATAGGGTCTCTAAACGCATGGTATAGGGTATCGTATAGTCGCTCTAAAGACTATAATTTCCTTACTTGTTTTCTTTTACGTATGTTATTTAATTGCTTATTTAAGATTGCACAAGCTTCTGAACAATATATATTAATATGGTTGTTGTCGATGTTGTAGACAAATACCAAGAGAGGGTGGACTCTGGATAGATTTAAAAATATCTCAAATTTTTCCAAGACTCCAGACTTCCGGTCTTAAGAGCCAAAGTTTTGCGTGGAAGCAAAATATAGAAATAAAATACAGAAAAAAATTCTCAATTTTTGGCAGAGAAAAATCTCTATTTAAAAAGGAACTAAAATTAACAATATATACTGCCAAACAAAGAAGTAGAAAAACTACAAACTTTAATTAATTTAGTGAAATTACTAATATTTTTTTAAAGAATGATGATTATGTAATGACAACTTCAGATTTTATTGGCAAAATTATTGCCCCTTCAATATATGATGAAGTGATTAGTAAAGAATTCAAAACTAAGCTAGCTTAAAGTAGTTAAAACTTGGGAAAATGCGTATTTACCAAAAGCTGGTATGGCTTTACCTTGCGAGTCTATTGAGTTAAGACAAATCCAGATGGGTCTATAGATAAGTTTAAAGCTCGATTAGTAATAAAAAGTTTTAATCAACGAGCAGGAATAGAATACAATGAACTTTCAGACCACTTGTTAAGATTGGAACAATTTGAGCTCTTTTAATCATTGTTGCAAGTGAAGAAACGCACCTTTCACTCAAAACAAAAATTTTAACCTCCTTTTGTAGATCATACAGAATATTTCCGTTCGCAAGCCCGCGAACTTCAGTATCTTATAATAACTTTGACTGTACAGCAAAAAAACTTATTTTTATATAATTTTCCCTACATAAGATAATACTTGTAAAAAATATGTATTATTTCTTACGCTGATACTAGACAATTTTATAGTATTAAATATGATATTTTCGATGCTCTTCGCCATGTACCTAGAATGACGCAACGGACCACCACTGCTTTATAATGTGAACTATTAAAAAGTTCATATCGGTTGCTTTTTTTAAATGGGGATTAGGATCAGAAATAGACTGATCCATACTGTGTAAAGTCAAATTTTAGAATAATCTGACATTTTTTATTATCTCTGTTAGATTTAAGCAAGCAAGTTTATATGATGACTATGACGAAAATGTGGGAAGATAGTACATTTTAAATTTTTTAACGAAAAATGTTGGAAAAACTAGGTCACGGAATCAGTCTTAACGGCAAATATAACAAAATTAAGGTATCGGATTTTGGCAGTATAAATATCGGATTTTGTTGACATTTTCCTTCCCAATTTGTAGATATTGTTTTTCATCCTCAACCAATTCGACAATAAGCGGAGAGAATAAAAATAACTCTTAGCCACAATTTATATATATTATAGGACCTTCAATGTAATAATATAAAGTCATGTGTATGTATATCTATTTAAATAAAGTATTGTTTAGCAATATAAATTTATTTAGAAGGGAACTTAAGGATAACAATACAAACAGAGATTTTGTTGATCCATTGATGAATGAAGTATGATTATTTACGTTTTTCATATTTACTGTATTTGCGGTGTATGCTTTCCATTTTATTTTTTTTTCACTGTTGCTTTTCCTACCTGTTTTTTTATATTTGTTTCAAATAAATGAAGCCAATGGACGGCTTTTATACGCCAACTATGCTATAATTATGCCACTCCCAAATGTTGTCAGGGTAAATAACTATAAAAAATCCTGTAATAGAAAAAACTATGTAACTTGTGTGTATTGAAGAAAAAAAAAACGGACAATTTTTACGTTACTTCTACAACCATAGTTTAAAAGGGCAGGACAATCATAATTTAACCTAGTGAGGAAACAACCGTTAAACATTTCAAGTAGCTTCGGTGGATGAAAAATTGTGAAATCAGTACAAGGGGGTGGTTTTTTTAATGTTTACTTTTCACTTTGTCATTTCAAAAGAAGATTAGTGAATCTAGCTTAGAATTCTTAAATTTTATATAAATATATATATATATATATATATATAAGTATATATAAATGAATGCATTTCTGAATGTCCCAGAAATGTATCCATTTTAAATTTATCAATAAATTGAATTTACTGGTAGATGTAACGCGTTCGGGAGAAGTTTAGTAAATATGACAAATTTTATTTCCAAAAGATGATACTGGAGAATTACTAGACGGAATTGGGCTAGAATGCCCCAAAAATGAAATGTTTGTTTGTCTGTATTGACCAGGACAAAAAAGTTATACATTGTACCTACATTACTTTGTAATTGAAATAGTAATTCGATGTGAATCTAAACAAAAGGTATAATCATTGACACTGTGTATACTTTTTTTGCGATGCCCTACATATGAGATATATATCGATACATCTAAAATTTTATGATCTGGAAAGACATGCAAAAATATTTAGTTTTTAAATATTTATATCCCATAAATATTATTCTTAGTTTTGGTCTAAAAACTACAATCTTTCAATAACATTTTTTGTTGACATCGCGGTTTGTATATCACTTGCACAATAAGAGATCATGGGCGAGGCACTTGTAACTTATATAATATTCATCAGTAGTCTAAAACTAACAAACAAGTTCCAAATCTCGTCATTCATAGACTAGTTTGGTTTAGTTGGCTAGTAACTCATTTTTGATCAAGTTTTATATAAAATTGTAACTAAACATATTGGGAAGACTCAATTACACTGTGCAACACATAGAATTAAAACTCCTTCTCGTGTGCGGTTTTCGAAGTAATAACAAAACCCATTTGGATTTTGCAAAACCCAATTGGGTTTTGCCAGTTTAGCTGCAGTTCGGATTTTATGGGCCCATGTATATTTCGGCTAAAACTTTTTATTTCCGAAGAACATGCAATTGGAATTTTGTTTTCCTGTCTTCGGCACAATTGTAACTATAAACTAGGAGTAAAAAATTGTATAACAAACTGACCCGTAAAAACTGCATCTAGTGCTTCAAAGTTGCTAAAATGTCGAAAAATCTTAATTTTTTCTATCTTTTTCGCCATATTATACGAGTAACTTTAAAGTATATAATCTGAGCTTGGAAAAAAATATATTTTATATATATATAGCTACTTACAAGGAAGATGTCCTGGCTTGGAGTTTCAGATCGCTCTGAAACTAGGATATGTTATGAAGGATTGGCGGAGTTTTCCCGAAGCAAATTCTTTTGCGGTCGGGTGGCAACTTTGGGACCAAAACATAGGAGATTCGGGTATTATTGTATTTGCTTTGAAGAGTATTTCTACAAAAGCTATGTATCTAACGATATGTATAACTTTTAAAATTTACTAATATGATTATTATACGAGTATAAATAAATGATAAAGAATACAAAACATTGGTACTGAAACTGTACTTAGAAAATTTGTTGTCAACATCGCTAATCCTAAACCGCTTAGTATAATATATACCATATTTATACCCTCCACTCCAGTGTGCAGAGGGTATATATAAGTTTGTCATTCCATTTGTAATAATTAGAAAAAAAATTTTGGACCCCATAAAATATATATATTTGTGATCCTTATAACAACCGGAGTTGATATAGCGATGTCCGTCTGTCCGTCTGTCCGTCTGTGGAAATCACGATGACGGCATCAATCGGGCAGCTAGGGTACTCGTTGATACAAAAAATGATTCACCAACATCCTGAGAAGTTTGCTATTTAAAATGGTCCAAATCGGTAGATTAGGGCCCGAGATTTGAATGAAGAACTAAAAAAAGTCTTGAAAAATTATAATTTTCTATGTTGTTCTTGTCACGATCACGCCCTCAATAGTGCAGCTACAGTGATCATTTTAAGTGAGTATGATTCACCAAATTCATGGGAAGATTTCTGTTTCAAAAATCATTAAAATCGGTGGAGCAGGTCCAGGGAAATCTCTGAAAAAGTTAAAAAAAAAATGAAAAACATGATACTTCTATATTGTTCTTGTTGTTATTCTAAATGTTGCATCGTTGTCATAGCTGGACTTGTTGTTTTTGTGGTGGCTGTGGTAATAATATAATAAAAACAAACCCTTTGTACATTTTTTTATCAACTCTGGTAGAAAAATTTAAAAGTTTCCATTGTTTTGGCATCACTAAAAAATCTGTTAGATCATTTCTGTCATTGCCACGAGCCCGCCTGCAAAATTTCAGATCGATTGGGTTACGGGAAAGTGGTTAAATTCGATCCAAAATTTGTTCGACAAGCAGACACTACGAGTTAATATAAAGGGAGTAAAAATTCACCAACATCTAAAGCAAATAATGCTAAAATACCTAGTTGTTAATAAAAAAAAACAATTGGGCAATTCACAATGGGTAATGTATCGTTGAATCTGTTGTATCGTGTATCACTTTACAATAGTGTAAAATTGTTGTTGGTAATTTTCACTGAAAAATCTGATACACGATCCAACTTCATTTGCTATGTTTAGTAAATGTTGTATATTGTATCATAACATATCAGTTCCAAGTGAATGCCAGTTTTTATGAAAAAGAAAAAACAAATACATAAAATTTTATCAGCATAAATAATAATAAAATAAAATATGGCAAATAATGCAAATAACGCAACTACATCGATAAGTTTATTTATATAAAAGTTAATGTTTATATTTTTAGTATATATTTTCTCTTTCAGTACCAACCAAAACATTTAACATTTTTTTTTTCATTATAAATTAAAATGCAAGAGGTACGTAACTAAAACTCCAGGGTATATCTCACGACCAAAAGGCAAACACTGACAAGTGTTTTCCCTTATACAAAATAGCAGAAGCGACGAAGCGCTCTTTCCTCGTTGGATCGAAAATTACTAAAGAAAGCGTTTTACAATATGAAAATACAACTGAGTGTTCACAACAAATGATTGTATTGTGTATTTCAATACAATATACAATATACAACACTTGTTGTGAATTGCCCAAATGTAAATTTAGCAAAAAAAAATTTATGTATTAATTTATTTAAAGAGAAAAACACAAAAATAACGTTTGATGTTGTATTTTTTGTGTGTAATATTTACATATACATACATACACATATTAAATAATACAAATAGTATACATATATTATATATATGTATGTATGTATATTCATAGTAACTGCATGTTAGAAATAAATGGGTATATTATTTTATTTACATAAAATTCTGCAATATTTTGTTGTGGGGAAAATACATTTCTTTTGCATAAACAGAGTGTCACTTCATTTTGCTCAGCGTGGCTATGTCACAGTAGATGGCGCCACAATTTTTGTTCTAATTAGCTTTTCAATAGTTATTTCTATTTTAACATGAATGCCAATATTTTCAACTAGATATCATACAGAACAATGTTAAGAGTATACACGGGCTAGTCTTTTATTTCATACGTTTTTTCATTATTCTTTTACAAATATGAACATAAGTTTGGCATGTTATCTTTTTGTTGTCTTTACAAAATAGAGTTAACGAGTTCATCAATGAGTTTTTTGCTTTCAAAACAGTTCTACATAGTTATATAGAACTATTATTCTGCTTTAACTACAAAATATCTGATTGCGATTACATCTAATTTTTAAAAATTGTTTATAATTAATACAAAATTGCACTTTTTAAATTTTCCATTCAAATTTAAGAAAATATCAATTCTAATAAAAACTGAAATTAAAATTTCCAATTATAAATTAGAAAATAAATACAAAATTGCACTTTTTAAATTTTCCATTCAAATTTAAGAAAATATCAATTCTAATAAAAACTGAAATTAAAATTTCCAATTATAAATTAGAAAATAAATACAAAATTGCACTTTTTAAATTTTCCATTCAAATTTAAGAAAATATCAATTCTAATAAAAACTGAAATTAAAATTTCCAATTATAAATTAGAAAACAAATACATAATTGCACTTTTTAAATTTTCCATTCAAATTTAAGAAAATATCAATTCTAATAAAAACTGAAATTAAAATTTCCAATTATAAATTAGAAAATATTAATTGAATTTCAGAAAATCATATCAAAACGTCGGAAATAATAATTTTAAATTTAGAAGACATCAATTGCATCTTTAATATATAAATTTTATTCGTTAAACACAAATTGAAATTCAAAAAAAAAAAAAACACCAAATATGTTTACATTAAAAAAAAAAAAATATTCCATTCAGGAGATATTAATAACTTTTCAGTACCGCGATTCAATAACTTCTTTTAACGATAGTCGAATGTGAAAAAAGAAAATTGCAAAATTATCAGTATTAAAGTCATAATAATTAAAGTCAGCTATTGTTGTTATCTAAACGACAACCATTTTTGTGTTGTTTATTCAATCGATAAAAACTTAAATTTTTAGGTTGAAATGTCGTCATACATAAATAAAAATCATAAAATAGTGAAAATATTTTGCTTTTATTAAAAAACTTTTTTATATAAATAAAAAAATTAAATAGCATATTCAATTCATTATTTCATTTTCAAATAAATAAACAGAAATATTAGTAAAAAAAATAAAGATATTATACATAAACATAAAATCATCCGTTCAAACACGAAGTAATTTGTTTTTTTCTATTCTTTGTGTTTTTCGCTTATTTTGACAGAGGTGTCACTAGTTTACAATTTAAATAAATAGAAAAACAGATTTGTCGACTGTCGTTAAGATGTATGTACTTAGTGAATCACTTAATCCTTAGCGCAAACAACAATAGCTGTCGATATATTTTGCGATTGTCAGATCGTTGAAATTTGAAATTTACAGAATCGCACTACAGAAAATATTAATTTAAATTCAATGAATTTAAGAAAACTTCAAATGATATTTAAGAATTGGTAACATAAAAATTGTTACATAAGTAAACGTAATTTGATGAGAATGTTATTTTTTATATGTAAAATTTCACAATTTTTTTTGGATGAAAATTTGAAGTTTTTCAGAAAATAAAGATAACAGTAAATTATTTTATTTAAAATGTTTGGGACTTTTGGTTTTTTGCGTTTGGCATCCCTAATTTGATTATTTATTATTATCTATGTTTTCAAAATATGGCAATATTTAAAAAAAAAGATGAGAGAGCTTTTTTTTTGGTTATTATTTTGTTACTCCATCCGACCTATATGGCCGCAATGAAGAAATATTTGGCCAGTTAAAAGAAACTATACAGCCATCTCCAATTAGCACGATTTAATGCATATAACCACTCTACACAACCATTACCTTTGCAATGGAGGTTAGGGCGAGCTATTTAATTCGCAAAAACTAAATTAAACGAGAAGTTATGTCATATAACCGGAAACGCATGCATATAGGTATATAACCTAAATGCATGCCGATCAGAAACCACGATGACAAAAAGCAAAGAACGAAATAAAGCCGAAATAATAGAAAAGACGAAAACCAACCCAAAGAATTTTCTGAAATAATTTGGTATTAAGTTTAACAAATTGTTTACTTTTTCCAATATTTTGTTTACATTTATTATCAATACTCAAACCGAGGTGGAGGGTATCAAAGATTCGGCACAGCCGAATTTAACACTCTTACTTGTTTAAATATTAATTTCTCAGCTTTATTAGTCAATTGCTTTTATTTTCATAAAATTTTTAACAGTTGTAAAATATTTTTTCTTTTAAACCCCCATTTTTTTTTATAAATTTACTGTCGCTACTAGATACCTTCAAGTTTATTTTAAAAATTGAAATTTACTTTTAAGTCACATATGTGGCATATTTTCAAAGAAATTATGTCAACAAATTAATTATTCTTTCAAAACCTTAAAAAAAATAGAATTTAATGTTATATAAGAAAATTGAATACTGCGAATTTAATGAGCAATTGAGTAATAACATGGGATAATTAAAACAACTATGTTAGAAAGGAACAAAAAATATGTTTGTTTAGGTGCAAAATTCTTTATCATTTCTTATACCCTATACCACTATGTGTTTGGGTATAATGACTTTGTGCTGCTGTTTGTAACAACCAAAAATATTTGACCTACATCCATCGTTAATTTTACCGATCGAATCAGAATCACTATCTGATTCGATTTAACAATGTCCGTCCGTTCGTCTGTGTGTCCATGTAAAGCTTGTAATCAAACTGCAGGTCGCAAATATGAATATATTTTAATGAAATTTGATATTTAATCTTTTATCGGCCATGGGATGAACGCTATTGAAATTGGTGAGAATCGGTCCATGTTCAGACCTAGCCCCCATACAAATGACCCCTATGAAATCAACATATATTGCCATAAGATCCAAACTATCATACAAATCTTAGTCAAATTGGGTTTGTATGTATATATTACATCCATTAATCAGTAGTCTAAAAATGATCCCTATTGGACAACTCTTAGTCATAGGCCCCATATAGAGCTGCTTCCCGATCTTCACTTAAATCTATCAAAAAACAATAATATTGCACTGATTCTTCTCAAATTTTGTTTGTATATATTTTTGCAAAATAAAAGAGACCTTACCAAACATGGTCAGGATCAGTCCATTTTTGGGCCTAGTCCCCATAGAGATATAGCATCCGATATGAACTTTTTCATATCTGCAGCCGAAAAAATTAATAAAAATCCCACTCAAATTTGGTTTATGGCTAT
This sequence comes from Cordilura impudica, assembly GCA_963682025.1. NCBI lineage: Eukaryota > Metazoa > Arthropoda > Insecta > Diptera > Scathophagidae > Cordilura > Cordilura impudica. Next base: position 22,819,808 of record OY821522.1, read on the forward strand.
TTTCTATATCCAGTTAGTTAGGCCTGAGAGATAAGGTATCTAAACACATGGTATAGGGTATCGTATAGTCGGTCTAGACCGACTATAATTTTCTTACTTGTTATTTTTATTACCTTATTCTAATATATCAGATTGTACTGGAATATTGAAATATTTAGTACTCTCATAGATGTATAACTCGTTCCAACTACTTAGCATAAGAAAAGTAAAAGTTAGTTGTTAAGCAGAACCCCAAGTGAAAAGGTAAAAATCCGATCAACATTAAAGTAGAATATTAACACTAATAATTTACTGTGTGTGTTTTTTTTTCTCCCAACAAAATTTGAATACAATATTTGCGTCCAAATAAAAGTTATTTTTTGGTCCAATCGAACCAGATAAAATAACCCCAATCCCCCTTAAAAAATCGCAAATATTCTATTCAAATATTTATTAAAAAGTTTTTTCCTAAACGCATCCCCGCTTAAAAGTGAAACATCCCGGATTGAAAATCAAAGTGGAGCAACTGGTAAAATTACATAAAAAAAAGCTGAAAAAATCTAAGCATGAAGAGTGAAAAATAAACCGTTAAAATTCAACAGCAAATACTGCAATATACAAGGTATGAGAAGTGCTATTTTATACAATATCATTAAAATTTAATTTAATATTAGCAGCAGCGCATATATAAAACAAGTAAGAAAATTATAGTCGGTCTAGACCGACTATACGATACCCTATACCATGCGTTTAGAAACCCTATCTCTTAGGCCCAACTAACTGGACATAGAAAATAAGCAAAAACCAAATTTGAGTGGGATTTTTATTAATTTTTTTGGCTGCAGATATGAAAAAGTTCATATCGGATGCAATACCTATATGGGGACTAGGTCCAAAAATGGACTGATCCTGATCATGTTTGGTAAAGTCTCTTGTATTTTGCAAAAATATATACAAACAAAATTTGAGAAGAATCAGTGCAATATTTTTGTTTTTTAATAGATTTAAGTGAAAATCGGGAAGCAGCTCTATATGGGGCCACAGGGATAATTTTTGGACTACTCATTAATGGATGTAATGAATGCATATAAACCCAATTTGAGTAAGATCTATATGACAATTTGGATCTTATGACAATTTATGTCGATTTCATAGGGGTAATTTGTATGGGGGCTAGGTCTGAACATAGACCGATTTCAATAGCGTTCATCCCATGGCCGATAAAAGCTTATATACCAAATTCCATCAAAATATATTCATATTTGCGACCTGCAGTTTGATTACAAGGTTTACATGGACACACAGACGGACGGACGGACGGACGGACATTGTTAAATCAACTCAGAAAGTGATTCTGATTCGATCGGTATAATTAAAGATGGGTCTAGGTCAAATATTTTTGGTTGCTACAAACAGCAGCACAAAGTCATTATACCCAAACCACATACATAGTGGTATAGGGTATAAATATATAAAAAACGTCGTTTCTCTTAATTCTCTTTTGAGGCTGCTACCAAAAACCTATTGCATTCAGACGATAATTTTTAGTTCCATGTCTTTTTTTATACCCTATACCACTATGTGGTTTGGGTATAATGATTTTGTGCTGCTGTTTGTAACACCCAAAAATATTTGACCTAGACCCATCTTTAATTATACCGATCGAATCAGAATCACTTTCTGAGTTGATTTAACAATGTCCGTCCGTCCGTCCGTCCGTCCGTCCGTCTGTGTGTCCATGTAAAGCTTTTAATCAAACTGCAGGTCGCAAATATGAATATATTTTGATGAAATTTGGTATATAAGCCTTTATCGGCCATGGGATGAACGCTATTGAAATTGGTGAGAATCGGTCCATGTTCAGACCTAGCCCCCATACAAATTACCCATATGAAATCGACATAAATTGCCATAAGATCCAAATTGTCATATAGATCTTACGCAAATTGGGTTTGTATGCGTTCATTACATCCACTAATGAGTAGTCCAAAATTGATACCTTTGACCCCATATAGAGCTGCTTCCCGATCTTCAGTTAAATCAATTAAAAAACAAAAATATTGCACTGATTCTTCTCAAATTTTGTTTGTACATATTTTTGCAAAATACAAGAGACTTTACCAAACATGATCAGGATCGGTCCATTTTTGGACCTAGCCCCTTTATAGATATAGCATCCGATATGAACTTTTTTATATCTGCAGCCAAAAAAATTAATAAAAATCCCACTCAAATTTGGTTTTTGCTTATTTTCTATGTCCAGTTAGTTGGGCCTAAGAGATAGGGTTTCTAAACGCATGGTATAGGGCATCGTATAGTCGGTCTAGACCGACTATAATTTTCTTACTTGTTTTAATCTGCTCTAGTGTTATTTTTCTCATTAAGAAAAATATAAAAAATATATGATTTAATCTAAATTCAAATTATCTTTTTTATTTTTCAGTTCAATTTATGTATTTGTTAAATATTATTTACATTATTTCATTATAAGATTTAATCTTTTTATACTAAATATTTTATCATAATTTTTCACACTACATACAAAAACCTATTCAATATTTAAATTATTAAGAGTAGGTTTTTTAGAATATATAATAAAATAGCAGAACGTATCAATATTTAAAAGTTTTAAGTTAAAACATATTCAATTTAAAGAAATTATGCATATATTAAATAAAACAAGTAAGAAAATTATAGTCGGTCTAGACCGACTATACGATACCCTATACCATGCGTTTAGAAACCCTATCTCTTAGGCCCAACTAACTGGACATAGAAAATAAGCAAAAACCAAATTTGAAAAAATTTTGAAAAAGTTCATATCGGATGCTATATCTATATGGGGACTAGGTCCAAAAATGGACCGATCCTGACCATGGTTGGTAACGTCTCTTGTATTTTGCAAAAACATATACAAACAAAATTTGAGAAGAATCAGAGCAATATTTTTGTTTTTTAATAGATTTAAGTGAATATCGGGAAGCAGCTCTATATGGGGCCAAAGGGAGGATTTTTGGACTACTCATTAGTGGATGTAATGAACGCATACAAACCCAATTTGAGTAAGATCTATATGAAAATTTGGATCCTATGGCAATTTATGTCGATTTCATAAGGGTAATTTGTATGGGGGCTAGGTCTGAACATGGACCGATTCTCACCGATTTCAATAGCGTTCATCCCATGGCCGATAAAAGCTCATATACCAAATTTCATCGAAATATATTCATATTTGCGACCTGCAGTTTGATTACAAGGTTTACATGGACACATTGTTAAATCAACTCAAGAAGTGATTCTGATTCGATCGGTATAATTAAAGATGGGTCTGGGTCAAATATTTTTGGTTGTTACAAACAGCAGCACAAAGTCATTATACCCAAACCACATAGTGGTATAGGGTATAAAAATAAATGAAAATGTAAGCGATTCTTGATCTCACTGAAGTGCCCACTTCAAAGTACGAAAAAGAATAAAACGTAACAAGAAAAAAAGAAATGAGTGTAAAGCGAAAAATATGAAAAAAGTCTTAAAGTAGTACGCCACGTACTACTACGAATCATTAACACTTTTTTTTCACATGATATATAATATACGTAGGTGCCAAAAATATTTTCAATTATATTATTTTATATAATTCATTAATATTATATATAAATACTAATAGCTTAGTATATCAACGTAAAGGTACGAAAATATTTTTTTATAATAACAACGTGAAACCTGTTAGATCTGGAAACCCTTGATTGGAAATACTTATCCCACTGTCAATATTTTCAATTTTGTTTGAATCCTTTAACACCCCACTAGTCGCATTTAGATATTTTTATAAAATTATCTGTTAGAGTTGTTGAGTTTGAATCTTATTTCTCTGAGAAAAGCATTCATGCATTATAAATCCAGAAGGACGAGATAGTCCATTTTTGGGATAATTTTATGAAAGCTTATGATGCAATTTTATTGCATTTCGAGTCCCTAGAAGAAGAAGTCGAGTTAGAATCTCTAAAAGGTAGGTTCTATAAAACATTTGCATCTCACGTCAGAGCTTTATCATTAGCCAACGAAGTCTTAGATTCCAGGATGTTTGCTCCTGTTAAAGCTACGCCCCCCTCCCAATGGATTCCAGTCCCCATATTAGTCCTCCCTCATGCGACACCGATACCTTTTTTGGAGACTACGTCCCTCGGCCGAGTTTTCGCGACATGTTTACTGCTCTCTATAGAAATAATCCGCGCTCAACTAACGTGGAGAAACTTTGCCATCTTCTCAAGAAAACGCGTAGATAGATATGATAATAACAGAGTTCTCATAAACGCGCAACTGAAGACCCTCTTCAACATAACTGCTATTGTTAAGGAGTCAGGACCGAGTATCAAGCGTTTTCAGCGGACTATTAATGATTGTGTAACCAACCTTTCGTTACTTGATGTTCGAACGGACAACTGGGATGTATATTTTTTTTTTATTTGCTCCATTTCGCTTCCCGACCTAACGCTAAATCTTTGGGAGCAGTCTCTGCGCGACAGTTCGGAATTACCCACCTGGAAACAAATGGATTCATTTTTGACCGCGAGGTATCAAACACTGGGGTCTGTAACTGACATAAGATCCTCACTCAACAACAATTCAAATATTCACTCATCCACTTATAGGAAAAATTCATATTCTTAGAAGATGAATTCTTATGAATCTCGAAACGTTCACAGCTACCAAACTAATGTAGTTTCAACCCCCCTTAAGAAATGTATACTCTGTCTGGATTCACACCCTCTGAGATTGTGTCCCTATTTTCTAAAAATATCAATAGATGACATATACTGCATAAACTGTTTGGCCACTCCAAATGACAAAAAAAAAATGTAAAAGTCAAAATGTTTGCTTTTTATGCAAAAAGAAGTACAACCCTTTGCTTCATCGCCCAAACCCCCTACAAAGTCAACCTCGGGACAATCAAGTCAATTAAATTCAACTTCAGACCCCCCAACATCCAATCCACAAAATGGTCGATTACACACTACTTATGCACAAGCACCACTAGTAGAAACCCCATTAACGTCATTTGCCGAAAATAACTCACGACAAGTTTACTCTACTCAACTACAGTCCACTTTATCAAATCGGTAGTACTTGGAACGGCCTTGGTCGATGTTTGTGTCGCCAACATATGATGTACAGTTAGAGCCTTGATCGACTCATCCTCTGAAGCTACTTTTATTTCTAAAAGACTTCAATCGCAACTCTCATTTCCTACTAAATCATCTCAAACTATGGTTATGGGCTTAAGTGGTTTATTAACTGCAACAGCCACGTGCGTATGTTCAATTATCCTTAGTTCTCCTATTGAAAAAAAATTTCACACCAAAACCGAGGCATACGTTGTTAACAAATTGACTGTTAAATGGATTGATTTACCATACTTTCAAATGTCTTCCCTAATAAATTCGAAATTCTCAGATCTCCCGCTGGCAGATACTTATTTTCATAAAACATCTCAAGTCGATGTACTAATAGTCACAGGCAGGTTAGAATTCCCTAACATGCTTCAATCGGTTTCGTCATTTATTAATACAATTGGTTTGAACAAACAGTTAAGCCTGTTGTGGGAACTTGAAGCGGTTACAGAAGCTCCCACTCTCTCAGACGAAGATATTAATTGCGAAAATCTTTATAACACTACCAATTAAAGGAATGAAATGGGTCGTTTCGTCGTCTCCTCCCCTTTAAATCAGCATTTCCAAACTCCATATCCCTTAGCGATTCTAGACACACAGCGTTGTCTCAATTTCTTCGAAATGAAACACGACTCCTTAAAAACCCACAACATAAAGCAGAATATGATAAACTTATAGAATAATATCATTTCTCCAATATATGACCGATGTATCTAATGAACGAACTAACAACCCCAACTCATCCTATTATTTATCCTATCATTCGGTCCTTAAACCCGAAAGTACAACCACCAAGTTTCGTGCTGTTTTTAATGCCTCGAGCCCAACATGAAATGATATTAGTTTGAACGATATTTTGTACCCCGGACCTATACTACAACAAGACATAGTTGTTTTGATTAAACGGTGGCGCCTTTTTATACCCTATACCACTATGTGGTTTGTCCGTCCGTCCGTCCGTCCGTCTGTGTGTCCATGTAAAGCTTGTAATCAAACTACAGGTCGCAAATATGAACATATTTGAGAAATTTGATATATAACCTTCCATCGGGCATAGAATGAACGCTATTGAAATTGGTGAGAATCGGTCCATGTTCAGACCTAGCCCCCATACAAATGACCCCTATGAAATCGACATAAATTGCCATAAGTTTCAAATTATCATATAGATCTCAGTCAAATTGGGTTTGTATGTGTTTATTACATCCATTAATCAGTAGTTCAAAATTACTCCCTATAGGAAAATTCTTAGTCATAGGCCCCATATAGAGCTGCTTCCCGATCTTCACTTAAATCTATCAAAAAACAAAAATATTGCACAGATTTTTCTCAAATTTGGTTTGTATATATTTTTTCAAAGTATAAGTGACTTTACCAAATATGGTCAGGATCGGTCCATTTTTCGACCTAGTATCCGATATGAACTTTTTCATATCTGCAGCGAAAAAAATTAATAAAAATGCCACACAAATTTGGTTTATGCTTATTTGCTATATCCAATTAGTTGGACCGAAGAGATAGGGTCTCTTAACCATGGTATAGGGTATCGTATAGTCGGGCTAGATCGACTTTAATTTTCTTACTTGTTCGTTTTGTCTTTAATGCTGACATCGAAAAGATGTATAAGCAAATTCTTGTAAATCCATGCCACATCGCTTTTCAACGGATCATATTCTGAAAATCGCCAATGTTGGACCCCAAAATTTTGATTTAAACACAGTTACATTTGGCGAAAATTCTAGCTAGCAATAAGGACACTGCTAGATTTAGCCAAACACTGCGAACCCCAAAACCCCAATATATCTGACATACTGAAAAATAATATGTATGTTGGCGACGTGCTAGCTGGCTCACATGATTTATCCCTTGCTCTCTAAACTGGAGACAATTTTATTCGAGTTTTAAATTCAGCCAGTTTTACCCTTCGTAAATGGATCTCGAATGACGAATCTCTTTAAAAGGTCCCAAACCCGAGTATTTGTTGAATTCAGAATTTTTGAAATTATCTAAATACTGCATTGGACTACTTTTACTTTGATACATCAGGAAATTATTACGAAGAGAGCAGTTTTATCAGAAATAGCGAAATTATTTGACTCAGCTGGGTGGCTAGCCTCAAATATAATCATCGCAAAAATAATAATGCAACAGGTTTGGATAGATAAAGCCGATTGGGATGAAAATCTACACAACGAAACCCTTAAACAATGGCAATTGTTTTTAAAGGATTATCCAAACGCCTCGAAAATTAAAATACCCCGATTTGTCGACTATAACCCTTCCTATTCTGTAGAGTTGCATGATTTTTGTGATGCCTCAGAGAAGGCTTATGCTGCAGCTCTTTATTTGCGGACAGAAACTCCCAGTGGACAAATTTCTAGTTATGATAATCACACCTTCTAAAAGCGTTTTGGAAAGCTTAAAGACTCAGCTTTAAGAGTATACAATAGTTTCTTATAAAAAGTTGCGTTAATTATAAGTAAATCCAATTTTGGTTAAAAAAGAATATTTCCCATATTAATTAAATGGGAAACTAAAATTAAAATAGCAACCTCTTAGAGTTGAGCTGGAACGCCCATCTTTGGTGAGGATTTTTTTGTGTTAAATAAAAACATTTGAGGGGTTAAGAGGGGTTATTCTACAAAGAGCTCAATATTATTTATGTCATTGGCGGATATCATAAACAATAGAGGCCCTAAGACAATTCTCTGTGGTAGACCACAATTATCAAATATAACTGCTCTCTTTTCTTCATCAATTTCAACACATTGTGATCGCTTTGTTAAGATACTTTTAATAACAATGCCATAGTCAAAAAATAAAATCATTAAAAATGCCTGAAACTCCGTAAAAGACATTATCCAGACCTGTATATATAGAATTTACCATGTCAAAAGTACTGTTTATTTAAGTTTAAAATAAACCAAGCGTTAAGAATTTATTTTATTGATTATAATAGTAAAACAAAAAGCTTTGAATCAAAAAAGTTGTGATAGCATCCAATCGCTAAGCCAAGTAAAATACTACTGCCTTTTCTTCCTTCTCTTTTCCTTCCACCATCTGCAGGGATGCAAATTCTTGAATAGGGTTTACAATCGGCCAATCGTGATTAAGCAGTGTTCTTGCTAGACATTTCGTTGAAATCATCATCATCACTGGCCAAATCACTATCAGGAGGCAAGGAACGCCACCGTTTTAATCCATCTGGAGCATAAACGGAGCAGTAATGACGTTTTATGTGCGTTTGAAATTAGGCAAATCTTCAATTACATAACGATCGTTATTCAAAATTGTCGGCACCATAAAAGTTACTTTAAAACGAGGTTCTAACTTCCGAGATGCTCCAGTATTGAGCGCAGCATTGCCGACAAGAACCAAGTCACTGACAACAAACGATTATGGACGGGAATGCGTTTTATAGTAACGCAATTTAGCATTCTCCAAATAGGTGTTTATCTTCTGAACGGTCATTTGCCGCATCTCATTCAAGTTATCAAAACGTTCCGCTTCATTATCTGCAATTTGAGTAGCATCATCATCGTGAAGTATTAACGAAAGTTTGTTACCAAGAATGTCTCGAGGTTGATAACCAAAAAGTAGTTCGTTTAGAGATCGACCAGTCGCAGAATTTTTCAAGGAGTTAATGGCCCACTAAATTGCATGAAATTCATCATCCCATTTATGATCAATTTCAGTTGACGGTTCAACTTGTCCGTTGGCTCTGGTGGTTCGAACGGCATTCAAAATATGTTAAATTAAGTTATCTTCACAATAACGTTAAAAATCTCTTGAGGTAAATGCAGTACCGCGGTCGGTAACGATCCGCTCAGGCATACAAAAATAAGAACTTACCTCATCCAAGACCTTGATGCGTATTTAGTTGCCGTTGTGGGGACTGCTTTTACTCTGGTATACTTAGAAAAGGTATCTATTAAGACCAACAAATGCTCGTTGCGTCATAAATGGAATCGTATCTATATCGTTGAATGTGGTATTCACCCTCCTTCTTACCACCAGGTTATTTATTAATGGCACACGGTAGGCAGGATTTCACGTACGATTTCACGAAATTGTGCATTTGGGGAAACCGCATTACCTGTTGTAACTTTCCGATTGTACTATCGACGCTGAAGTGGCCCGATTCATGTGCATCTTGAGTGACTGTATATCGTAAAGCTTTAGGCACCATCAATAGTCTTTTGCCAACAAAGCTTTTATATAAACGAACTTTTTCAATTACAAATTTTTTGGAACTATGTTTATCATTTCCATTTAATTTATCAACGATTGTCTTAATGTAAGAATCTTGAAGCCGCATACTATATAACCAATCACCAACGTCAACATTGTTATATCAATACGAAATGAAGCCGGTTCGACTTAATGTGGCGTTTGACATGAGGCACGGCTCAGAGCATCAACATGACACATTCTCTGATCTGATCTGTGCTCAATAAAGACATCGCAACCTTGAATACGTAACCACCATATTTTGAGAAGACGGCCAAAAATAATTTTTTTTATGGTTACCGATTTTAAAGTTATGTTATTCATTTGAAAGTAAATACCAGTGAACTTCGGAGCCAAAAAATGGCGACTCTATTTCAACTATATCACAGCGAACAGGATCTTCGAAAATGGACTTTCTCAGTATTTTGCTAATATTTAAAATTTCTTTGTAAATTTTAATTTTTAAATGGCTGTAACTTTTTTGTTTTAAAAAATGTTAAAGTAAAATAAAGTTTGTATAATTTCTGAACTTTTAAGCTATTAATTTTAGAAATATAAAGTCACTGAGTAGTTTAGAATTTAAATAAAACAAGTAAGAGTGTTAAATTCGGATATGCCGAATCTTTGATACCCTCCACCTGGGTTTTACGTTTACATTAATATCTGGACTTCTCGCACTATTTGTAACAAATGTATATAAAATATTTGAATATGTAAACACTTTGATAAACCTATTACTGAATTATTACAACAAATGCTCTGAATTTTCAGTATTTTATAGAGGTGTCTACATATTTTATGTCATAAATTGGCACAATGACACCCGATTTATCCCATTTTAAATACTAACCTGATCCAGATAATTACAAACAATATTAAGTTTAACCAGGTAAATGGTTTATTTTGTAATTTTCTTTTTAATTTAAATTTTTTAATATAAAGGTGCATTTTATTATTTACAATCCTAATAACTCTATAATATAAAGGAAGTAAATATGTGGATTCTTTAATAACAATGACAAGTATAAAACACTTTTAAATTTTAACATAATTAATTTTAGAAACATAATTTTAGAAAACTGTCCGATTCGTTTTTCGATGATGGTGAAAACACATCAAAGAAATACAGAACATAAAGATTTTGCTTCAGTTAGCTGAGAGACGAGAAGCTAATGGATGGCTGGAGCAGGTCAAAGGTGACGACTATAAATGCAGATGCAAGGCTTTTGAAAATATATTAAAATGCGATAAATCAGATCTAAGTATACATGTTTATAACCACTGTTATAAAAAATCTTTTAAAACCAACAGTGCTGCCATAATTTGAAATTGTAAAGATGCTAAATTGCAAAAAAAGATGCTTAAACGTACTGGAGTCTAAAAAAAAGATGCTAAATTTTTTTTTTCAAATTTCATTACCTTTTTATTGAAAAATTATATACTTATTAATAAATTCTTTGGTTTTTAAATCGAAAAATTAATATAAAACATATGTTTCGATTTATATTTTTTAAATTTTAATTAAAATTATTTTGGATTTCATCTGAAATTTTTTTTAACATCAAATTGAGTTTATTTTAAACTTAAATCAAATATTTTTAATTTTAGAGGGATTTTTTTTTATTTAAAATATAACAGAAATTACATTATCAAAAGATACGATTATATTAGAATAATTGGTTTATGGAATCCAACATTTCTGTGATGTCTTCAACTTCAACTTCTTGGCTCTGATATTTTTCTGACGATCGACTTTTATCAACGACATCGCTCGGTATATTGTAAGTGTGACAGCACCGATTTTTCAGTTTCAATCCTGCTTTTATACATATTACAGAACATAACAACTCGGATTTTATTCTGTTCGAAGTTTGCTTTTAACTAAAGCCATTAAACTAAACAAACGTTCAACTTCGGCTTTTGAGAAAGACAAAACTAATATAGACAATACAAATATTGATAACTCCTTAAATGGATTTTCGCCAATAGAATTTTTCAATCCATAAAGAGGTTGTATTCAGTGTTGTATCCCAGTTTTGTTCTGTGATATAACTCCATTGGATTTGAATTTTTTCTGTTTCAGATGATATAAATTTAAACTCTTCTAATATATTGGTTATCTGTTCATTTACCCGATTTAATGTGTTTTGTATTGAAAATGTTGGCATTTTTTTAATACAATAATATTTTTTGGCAATCAACTTTCTAATTCATCAAAAACTGTTGTTGATGTTTATATTCTTCTATTTCAAAATGTTTTGTAATATTTGTTGAAAGAAACGAGCAGAGTGGTAAATGGAGTAGTACACAAAATTACTGTACTACACTTTGAGAAATTAAAACATATCAATACCATTAAAATTATATATTCAAAAATAATGAAAAAAAAAATATCAGAAAAAAGAAAAAGCAACTTTTTATTATTAAAAGGTTCTAAGTTAGCTAAGTTGCTAAATCTAGCAACTAAAAAGCTAAAACGGCAACACTAAAAACCAAGAACAAATATTCTGTTTGAGTTATAACATCTCATTTGCAAGCCATTTTAATTGTGTAAATTTTAAATGCACATCTAGCCATATCAAGAAGATGAATTATACAGAATTGTAAAATTTTTTTTAAAATATCTGTATGTTTTTTATATTATTCTTATGTAATTCTCAGATATTTTTATCTTATTTTTTATATTTTTTTTCTTTGTTTTTATGTTATTTTTACATAATTGAAATTGAAAATGTACAAATTAAAAATAAATTTTAAAAAAAGTAGCGAGGGAAAAAGTGGGTGTAGGGAAAAACGGGAAGTTTTTTCATAAGCGTAAAGATTTCTGAAAAAATCTCCTGGCATCACTAGTACCTATTAAAAACCAATGTAAAAATTCACAAGACAACGCGACGTAGACTTGCTTTGTTCAAAAGCTTCCATAGGACTGAATGAAATTGTTGCTTACTTTACTCTTTGGTGAGAATTTTCGTTTTTGTTCGGCTTTATACATATAAGAAGCCGATTAGAGTTCGGTTTACTCGTGCTGCCATGCATATGTTTGTGTGTTAACAAAAATATACGATATCCCAGTCATCATTTCGAAGATGTCTGTGTCTTCTTCGAGCACTTTTGATGATTAAAAACTGATTAATCACATGCGCTATTAGAAAAAGACTAGAAAATGATTTTTGCTTTCTCTTAAAAACTGATTTATAGAAAAATTACATTAAATAAGACTCAAAAATGAGGTAAAGGTAATATTTAATCCCAACAAAAGAATATTTTGTGATCAGCAAAAGGGCGCATTTATGACTGTTCTAATAGCACATATGAGTCAAAAAGACTCTACATGATCATTTATTGCATAAAAAGCTTACTGGGATTTTATTCACTATCTGCATAAACAGGTTTTTTTAAGTAAAACAAATCTGCACACAATTTCAATTCTATTTCGTTCACAATGATACGATCACTTTGTTTACTAGCTACCAGTAAAATAAGAATATAGTTTTATAATACAGCGTAATGATGAATTGTACTTCTCAATTAGTTTATTTTTAATGTGCCATAAGAAGTTCGGTTTGTGGTAAGAAAAGCATGAATATATGTTTCCCAGGGCGAAGCTTCATCATTGCACTTTGATTTAGTTGAGCTCCGCGATTGTTCATAATGTGAATAGCTCGTGTCTAAAATTTTTGGTAGTTGGGAATGGCGTTTGTGTTAAGAAAAGCATAAATGCATGTTTCCCAGGGCAAGGCTCGATCATTGCACATTGATTGAGCTGAGCTCCGCGGTTATTCTTAATGTGGATAACTCTTGAAACAAAATTTTGGGAATGGCGTTTGCCTCCTTTCCCGACATTAAATAACAAATTTTAAAAATTTATTGTAAACATCTTTTTTTAACATCTGACAAAAAATAGTATTTTTCTAAACACCATTTTTTTTACAGGGTATGGTTTACCTACCTACTTCTTTTGAATGCAAGTATGCAGGGTTACATGTACTAAAAACACAACTCTTAAAACCATACTATTTTTGCAACTCTAAAAATTTCAGAATTTTGTATAAATAAAATAAAATACCAATTTATTTTAATATGCGCTTATTATGTATATACATATACAGAATATATGAATATTATTTATAGTATTTTGATATTGTCAACAGTAGTATGTATCAATTTGTGATGTTATAAAAATCGCAGAATATTGATATTGATTTTATATAGTTTCTTGTATTAATTAATTAACTTAAATATTACACCAAAAAATATTGATATTGATGAATTCTTATATTATTAACACAACGACCACAAAAACAACATGCACAGCTATGACAAAATGCAAAATTTTGTCATGGTCACCTTATGACAATTTAGGGTTGCTTCTAATGCACCCTGAATTAATTAGTGAAGAAGAAGAGAAGTCAGGGTGCATTAGAATGCAACCCTAGAAAACAGGTAAGAACAACACTGCAATTCTTGTTTGACAAAAAATGAAGGAAGAACTGAACGAAAAATGGCGATCGACAGCAAACGATGGCGTGGGTTGCAGGCTTATAAAATGAAGTTTTGGCGTGGATGGGCGTCTTTTGGTTTGAACGGTTGAGTGAAGTGGTGACGTTTTTTTTTGTTCTGGTGTGGCACTGTACCACGTTTAATTTAATTTAAAGGAAAAGAATATAATAAAAGAAGAAAAAAAAAGGGGAAAAAATAAAACTAAAAGTGATACCCCCGGAAGCCAGTAAGTTCCCCATCATCATCACCACCTGTGAGGAAAAAATTTTAATTCCGGCGATTAACAGGTAACACCTCCAAGGCCTGTAAGAGTATGGAAAGGCCCGCATGCGCTAGTAGGGACACATGAACGGTCGTCGGATTGACAGAAGCAGTAATATAGACATAAAATAAAATAAAGTGATTAGTGGCACCCGCGTTTTTTTGTTGTGAGTTCCACCATCATCGTGGTCTTTTGAGGAGTGTGCATGGTTGGCAAATAAGTGAAAACGTGTTCAGACCTGAAAGGTCATTAAGTGCATGTAAAATAAATCCCATGTGAGAAAAAAAAGGGATATTGTTTTTCACTCGGTTGAGTACAGCAAGCACAGAAGCTTGAATAAATTTTTAACCGTTTACGAAAAGGTGAAAGCCCACCACGCAATCAGCCTGACAGGCGAAGTTTTCGCCAGCGTGACTTATTTAAAGAGTCGCAGCCATTTTTGCACCTCCTCCGGAACTATTGGAATTTTATATATATATATATATATATATACGATAACATGCCTCGTTAAAGCAGGTATACGAAACTTGTTAGTTACTTTTGTTTGGGTTAAAAAGTTCGGCAACATCGGCATGTACATCCACCATCAATAACAACAACGATAGCAACAACAGCAGCAGAAACACGATAGCAACAACAGCAGCAGAAACACGATAGCAACAACAGCAGCAGAAACACCAACAGCAACAACAGCAGCAGAAACACCAACAGTAACAGCAGCAGAAACACCAACAGCAACAACAGCAGCAGAAACAACAACAGCAACAACAGCAGCAGAAACAACACCCAAAAGCAACCCCAGCAGCAGCAGTCCTAGCAACAACATCTACGGCTACAAAAACGTCCACAACAACAAAATCAGCCAAAAGATAAGTACTTTGTTTTTGTTGATCATACATATTCCTTATATATTTAAATTAAAAACTTTTAACTGCCCATTCGGCTAACCTTTTTTTTTCATTTACGTACGGGTATACATATATATATATATATATTATTTTCATTTTCATTATATTTCATTATATGATGGTTTTTTTTTAAGTTTTGATTCGCAACGCGTAAAAATAGTCCCGATGGACCCATAACTTTGAGCTCAAGGGGATGTTAGGTCTGGGTAGGAAAAAATCAATTCGGGTAGCTCTTTCAAAAAGGGAAGATAAAAATTAAAAAAAAAAAAAAACTAGACATAGCATAGGCTTAAAAATTTTAAGATACTTCTATTTAATGAAACTCTTCCGAAGTCATAGATTTTTGCTTTTAAGTATTTCTGTGTAACTTATTAAAAACTTTTTTTACCTTTTTGCCATTTTGGTAATCAATTTGTGAGCATCTCTCACCTTAGCTTTAAATCACCTTCATGGTAAAGTATCTTTAGTATAAGGTAATTATAAATATTTTCGTGGATTGTAAAATCGTTTTTTTTTCATATGATTTGTATAAACAAAAAGGTGTAAAAAGAAACTGGAAAGCCTTTTTGATAATATTTTTTATTTTTAATATAAGAAAATTCAAAAAAAAAAGGGGAGAGGAAAGCAAGGGCATTAGATTTTATATCGTAATAAATTGATTTTTTTAAAAGAGAAAAAAAAAACCTTTATTCAACTAAGTGAGTTAGTTGAAATTTCCCACCAAGACTTAGGTGGTATGTCCTACTTAATTTAATTTCCTCATTCATTTATTTTCTTTGGAATTTCTTATCCCTAATAGTAAGTACCTATACATATATATACATCTATATAATATATATGTATATAGCTTTAGATCTATACTTGAAATTGTGAATAGGAAAAAGAATTTTTAAATAAAGATTGTCTTTTAAGAAAAAAAAAATACGAAGTAAGCGAAGTAACGTGAATCGGTAAGGATGTCGGAGTGAACCGACAAGGATCATGTGGTAGCAGGTTGGTAATATAGGGAGGTAAGTGTTGATCTAGGGTGTAACAAAACATTTTTAAAACAGTTACCATGGTAGGATTTTTTTTAATTCTAAGAGGGAGGGTTTTTGGAGCAGGAATAACACCTAGCCTCTCCACACATATATATATATGGATGTATACAATGATATCCATTTGTATATGTATGTATTTTCAAGCACGTGCGTCTGTCGCATTGCCACCGTCCAGTGCGCGATATGAGAGTTTTCCAAGCGTTATTTTTTTTTGGTTGATTTTTACTTCGGGTCCCTATCAATATAAATTCGTATAATTTTTTCCGTTTGTCTGGTACGAAATAATTTTTTGTCCGTCTGTCCAAGAACTGCCAGTGCCATCGGCAAGAACCACCCCGTCCGGCGAGCTTAGCCGCGCTTAAACGCCAGCGTACCAGGACCGCTGATAGTCTGGTCACACACACACACACTAAATGTGTTTAAATTTTGTTTAAACTCATTTTTGTCTCGACACCACCACAAAGGGCAGCCGCCACAAAAATGGCGCCCAACGTGGGGCCCGAAGATAAATCAACCTTATTTGTTTTACCTTTAAATTTCTAACGTTTTCTGAGGTTATTATGGCGATATGGAGATGTAAGTCCCCACTGAGAGAAAATAAGAGTCCTCAGCGAGTAGCGACATTTCGTGTAATCGACATAGTGGCTTGGGAAGTTGGAATCTTCTTTTTAAAGCATAATATAGCTAAATTGGTTTTTTTACCTATGGAAGCTTACACTTTTCCTAATGAAAAGTAAGTCCTACAACAAAATACCACCGAGTATGATTGTAGTTGCGACATTTCAAACTGGAGGTGCGTAGCCCAAATGGGTCGGGAAGACTGAAGTGAAGATTTGGTTTAGGAAGAAAGGGAATGAAGTTAGCTTTGGAGGAAATTTTAGTTTTTGACAACAAGTGTAAACACCAACTGAGTTTGGATGGGTGGAAGAGTTAGTCCTGATGACATTTTGGTCGCCATACCACAACATCAGCAGCAACATATCCGACCTCAAGCACAGTTCCCAAATGAAACTAGCTTAGGAGAAGCATGCTAAGGGAAAACAGTATGCAAAATTTAGTATTTCTCTTAACAGCTGACGGCACAATACTTGAACTTGAAATAAGATTAGTTTTTTTTGATTTTTTTACCACCTGCAATTGCTACTTGTTACCACCGATCGCTTACTGAAGTATTTATATTCAAAATACATTACATCTTTTTAATTTTCTTTAGCTGCTAAAATTCTCTTTGCGTAAAGCTAGCAGTTAAATATAACGGTTAGTTCGGAATTGACATTGTGATTAAATTTTGGGGGTTAAATCGTAATAAAACATTGGTTTTATAGATTTAGATAACCTAATTTTATGAAATTTTTATGAAACTTTGGGTTTTGATTTTGAACGGTTTGGAGACATGGAATAAAACATTGGTTTTTTTTACATCCTCCTTATGGACCGTATAATCGTTGTTAAGTTAAGAGATTTTTTTTTGTTTGTCTCGGCAATTTTAAGAAATCTTATAAAATTTAAAATTTGATTCGCAAATTTAATTATAAAGAAAGTTATAAGCTTTATGATTTTAGGAAATTGCTTTATGTTGGTAGTTTTTTTTCAGAATTGAATAGTTTTAAGATATGGGATTTTAAACGAATAAGCTCTGGAGGAGTTTGATAATATTTAATGGGTGTATGGAGTTGTACTAAACTTCAACATTTTTAGTTTCACAGCACTAATAGTTTTAATACATTACTTTTGTTTGATGTTTTTATATAACAGCCGGTATGGTAGTTTAGTTTTAAGGTGCCCCTGAAGATATATGGAATCTTGCTTTGTAAAAATTTCTTTTTATATGAAAATTTTTTTTCTCATCTCCTTTCCTGCGGTTAATAAAATTTATTTTTGATTTATTTTTCTGCAGTCGGTCAATTTTTTTTCCGGTTTGGTTTAGCTAGCATTTTGAAGATTTTTCTTTCAGAAAGCTTCAGTTGAGAGTACATAAAAAAAACGGTTTTGGAATTTTAGGGTTATAATTTTAAAAAAATTTAGGTTTGACGTTACCATTTGTGCTGAAGACAATAAATTTATCCGCAAGGTACAAGTTAAAGTTGATTGAGTGTTATTATCTGGCATTTTCATGTAAGACACCCACAACTCAAGTTTCGATTTCGATAATAATTTTTTTCCTTTTGGTGGAAACTCGAACAGTTTGGTCAGGTTATAGATCAACTGGTAGAATTTTATAGCTTTGGGTAGGTATACACCACATGGTGGCGTATGCTTACGTGAGATTGTTACATCGGTTTTTGTTTTGAATGTTGGCGTGGAAGAGTGATATTACACCAGATCCGTGACGGAATAATAGTTCGGTCAGAATCCGCAGTACTGTATAGATGGTTTTGACTAGACAGCAGAGTAGGCTTGAATCACACGATAACTGCAGAGGCCATTCGAACATGGAGTCGACAGCGATTCCCACGACGATGACGGCGGCGTCAGCCGTACAGACCACCGTAGTAACCGCTACCCCCACAGCACCCCTACAATCCTCACCGTGCCCCGATACTTTGCCGCATGACATGTCTGGAGTTACAGCAGGTTCTGGAAGTTCCAATAGCACAATTGTCTCTCCTCCCTATAGCAGTATTACCGCTCAAAACATTAGAACACAATTTCATCAACATAGATAAATTGCACCACCCCAACAGGGTCAAAGTTCGAGCCAAGCTGGCCAAGTAGAGACTATAGTAAGGTCATCCATCGGTCTGGCTCAAGTCGAGATAATGCGAAGCATTGAAGATCGCTTAAAGCTGCTCATTCCCGAAATAGTAAGGGAAAGTTTACATAACCTCCCTCCGACAGATAATAATTTGCGACAGTCTAGGCCGCGACCAACCAGGCTGCCTCCACCGGCAAGCATGCAGTCCGCTATACAACTACCATTCGCACACACCAGTGCAAATCAAGTACCGCTTTTTTCGCAACCACCGCCATCCGTAATACAGATGCCTCAAGGGTTGGCGGCGAATATTGTTCGTACTGTCGTACCACCTCAGAATACCTGGCAACCAGGGGCGAACCATACCCCACACTTAGTACCACCCATACCAGCTATGCAAAGCCAACCGTTTTCAAACCCAGGCTTACAGAGCAGGTATAACCCAGTTGTTCATGATTCGCCGAATCTTAGTTTACAACAGCCTTCAGAAAACCTTAACAAACCTGTAGTGGCAAAATGGGGGATTAAATTCGATGGAACGAGTCGAAGCATGTGGGCAGAAGAGTTTATATTCCGTATTGAGGTATTGCGGCAAGACTATGGGTGTTCTTGGCCAGAGGTTATTAAAAATTTCCACTTGTTATTAACCGGTAATGCGTTAGACTGGTATTGGATGTATCGGCGATTAAATTTAATTCAATCCTGGTCCGATCTCCGAGAAGCCGTTCTACTACAGTTTAGACGATTCGAAAGCGAATTTGAGATCCAGAAAAGAGTGATGGACCGGCGTCAGCTGCCATAAGAATCTTTTGAAGATTTTTACAATGCAGTTATGAAGCTAAGGAATCAACAACGCAGTCCGTTTAATGAGCAAGATTTAGTAGAAATAATGAAAAGCAATTTAAAGCCATCTTTGGCACAGTTAATTTTTCCAATCAGAATGTACGGACTGAGCCATTTTCGGCAGGAATGCAAACGGGCAGAATACATGCTCCAAAATCAAAGGCAGTTATATCAAACACGCCAGCCGTTTGTACAGAAGGCTAATGAGTTAGAATATGAGTCAGGAAAATCGGCAGTTAACGAAGATGAGGTAGAAGCCATAGGGAACCATAGTTATTATGTATGTTGGAACTGTAAGGTACCCGGCCATAGCTTTGTAGACTGTCCTTCATCCACGCGGAGAATTTTTTGTTTCAAATGTGGTAGGGATAATGTAGTAACACCAAAATGCCCGAAGTGTCAGGGAAACCAGCTACGGAACGTGTCTCAGACTGGGGAGACCCGTTCGACACAAACGTAAACCCGGTTCACCAATATACCCAGACCGACCAGCCATGTCTTTTAACACCTGTCAGTAACCCGATATCGGTGCTAGTTAATGATAATAGGCCATCGCGAGAGGGTCCTGAAATTAAATTAAAGGAAATAAGACCATTTCACGTTAGACTAAAAGAATACATAAATATTCGGAATAGGATTTTTGGTAAACCTCCTTCACGGATAGCCAAAGCACGAGAAAGATACAAAAAGCGTAAGAGGATTCGTAAAGAGATTGCATCGGCGAGAATTTTCGAAGGTGAGGACACACGGTTTTACACCCGCATAAAAATAAACGATTTTGAGATTGAAGGCTTAATAGACAGTGGGGCAACTGTGACTTGTTTGGGAAAAGGTTGTCTCGAATTCGTACAAAAGGCCGGTTTGAATGTTAGTAATTTTCCTTCGATCATCAAGACCGCTGATGGTACCAAGCATAAAATTGTAGGTAGGATTAGGTCGGAGGTTGATTTCAATAATAGGACCAACGAGGTTACCTTTTATTTAGTTCCATCCCTGAATCGTGAGCTGTTCCTAGGGGTAGACTTTGTGAGAATTTTTGAACTCTTTCCATCTATAGGTAGCTTGACAGCCAATAATGTACCACTATGTGAGGAATCGGAGCCAAGAGTGAACGACCCGAAAAGGCATGTATTGCTACCCCAACAACAGCAACAATTGCATGTGATAGTTAGCACATTTCCCTGTTGCACTAAAAAGGGCTTAGGTAAAACTGACTTGGAAATTCATACCATCGACACCCAAGAAGCGGCACCAGTGAAGGCGAGACATTATCCAGTTTCTCCGGCTGTGCAAAAACTGATGTATGTGGAGCTAGATCGAATGCTTGACCTGGGGGTAATTGAGCATAGTGAAAGTGCGTGGAGTCACCCTGTGACTTTAGTACGAAAAGGAGAGAAAAACAGATTGTGCCTAGATGCACGAAAACTCAATGCGCTTACGGTCAAGGATGCTTATCCGCTACCACATATTGAGGGTTTGCTCAGTCGGCTCGGAGACACACATTTCATATCCAGCGTCGACTTGAAAGATGCGTTCTGGCAGATACCACTAGATGTACCGAGTAGAGAAAAAACTGCATTTACAGTGCCGGGGCGACCACTTTACCATTTCACGGTAATGCCTTTTGGGTTGTGTAACGCAGCCCAAAGGCTATGCCGTCTAATGGATAAAGTGGTTCCCTCTGCAATACGTGATAGAGTTTTTGTCTACTTAGATGATCTTTTGATTGTATCTCCAGATTTCAAAACTCACTTGGAGCTGCTTCGTCAGGTGTCGGAATGCCTCTCTAAAGCGGGGCTCACCATAAATATTTAAAAATCTAAGTTCTGTTTTATGGAGCTCAGGTATCTAGGTTACATAGTTGGAGGAGGGAAATTGAGCGCGGACCCCGACAAAGTTGACACAATTTCCAGATATACATACCCAAAGTCAGTGAAACAGGTACGTAGCTTCATGGGCGCTACAGGGTGGTATAGGCGGTTCATACCAGATTATGCTACAATAGCTGCTCCTATATTTGAAACCCTAAAGAAAAGTAAGACTTTTGTTTTCACAGAAGAAGCCAAACAAGCCTTTGATGTTCTTAAGGAAAAATTAGTCACAAGTCCCATATTAACTCACCCAGATTTTTCTAGACCTTTCCATATACAGTGTGATGTATCAGACATAGGCGTCGGAGCCGTCCTTTTTCAAAAGGATGACCACGATGGGGAACATCCTGTCGCATATTTCTCGCAGAAATTAACTCCAGCCCAGAAAAATTATACAGTGACGGGGAGAGAATGTTTGGCAGTTGTGTTGGCAATTAAGAAATTTCGGCCATACATTGAGTTGATGTCCTTTACAGTGATCACAGATCACAGCAGTCTTAAGTGGCTTATGTCACACAAGGACCTTTCAGGAAGACTTGCTCGATGGAGTTTACATTTGCAATCTTATACTTTCTCTATAGAACATAGGCAGGGCAGTAAAAATATCGTACCCGATACACTGTCACGGTATAACATGGAAGAAGTATGTGCTGAGCTGAACAACTTTATCGATCTGGAAAGTGACGAGTTTAGGAGTGAAGACTACTTAGAGTTAATATCTACCATTAAGGGTAATGAAGACCAACTGCCCGATTTGAAGGTAATCGAAGGCTTTGTGTACAAACGGATGATGCCGTATGATGGCATTCTTTTAAACGAAGATTTTAGCTGGAAGCTATGGGTGCCACTTAGGCTGACCGAAAATATTATAAAGAAGGCTCACGAGCCACCGGAAACTTCACACGGCGGTTTTCATAAAACTCTGAAAAGGATACGCGAGTATTTTTATTGGCCAAATCAGAATGCCCAAGTGAGAATGTTTGTGAAGAATTGTAGCGTGTGCAAAGAAGCTAAACCCGCGAACTGTACTCTCCGTCCACCTATGGGAAGTGAGGTAATTGTAGACAGACCATTTCAGCGTATATACATAGACTTTCTAGGACCCTACCCTCGCTCAAAAGCCGGGAATAGTTATATTTTCATTGTATTAGACCATCTAACCAAATTTGTGTTGTTAAAAGCTATGGCTAAGGCGGATACCAAAAGAGTGGTAAAATTTTTAATTTCAGAAGTATTTCACAAGTTTGGAACGCCTGAATCGATACTGTCAGACAATGGTAAGCAATTTACTAGCAAAGAGTTCGCAGCGGTAATAAAAAACTTTGGTATTAACCACATTAGGACCGCTACACACTCTCCGCAAGCCAATGCCTCTGAAAGGGTTAACCAGTCCATACTGGCCGCAATAAGATCTTATTTGGCTGAGGATCATACCGATTGGGATAAGTACCTATCTAGTATTGAATGTGCTCTCAGGTCTTCGATTCATAACGCAACAGGCGTGACGCCTTATTTTGCCCTATTCGGTGTTAATATGATAAGTCACGGCGGTTTATACAAGGTTGGTAGGAAGTTGGCCTTGTTGAATGACAAAGGACATATAAGAGTTTGTCTTCAAGCTAAGTCGAAGCGAACCTAGCCTTCCAGGCTTGTAAAAGTTTGATTCAATAGTCTTCGAGCTATTGTGCCAACTATGTGGCAGTTGAAAGAAATTTTAGTCCAGCATCAAACAGGTTCCCACAGGAGATCTAACAGGAATTCATTTCCCTCCCATCCCTGTTATCTAAGCTAAGACAGGATGGTCGGGTTTGTCATGGTCATGCACCCTGAATTAATTAGTGAAGAAGAAGAGAAGTCAGGGTGCATTAGAATGCAACCCTAGAAAACAGGTAAGAACAACACTGCAATTCTTGTTTGACGAAAAATGAAGGAAGAACTGAACGAAAAATGGCGATCGACAGCAAACGATGGCGTGGGTTGCAGGCTTATAAAATGAAGTTTTGGCGTGGATGGGCGTCTTTTGGTTTGAACGGTTGAGTGAAGTGGTGACGTTTTTTTTTTGTTCTGGTGTGGCACTGTACCACGTTTAATTTAATTTAAAGGAAAAGAATATAATAAAAGAAGAAAAAAAAAGGGGAAAAAATAAAACTAAAAGTGATACCCCCGGAAGCCAGTAAGTTCCCCATCATCATCACCACCTGTGAGGAAAAAATTTTAATTCCGGCGATTAACAGGTAACACCTCCAAGGCCTGTAAGAGTATGGAAAGGCCCGCATGCGCTAGTAGGGACACATGAACGGTCGTCGGATTGACAGAAGCAGTAATATAGACATAAAATAAAATAAAGTGATTAGTGGCACCCGCGTTCTTTTGTTGTGAGTTCCACCATCATCGTGGTCTTTTGAGGAGTGTGCATGGTTGGCAAATAAGTGAAAACGTGTTCAGACCTGAAAGGTCATTAAGTGCATGTAAAATAAATCCCATGTGAGAAAAAAAAGGGATATTGTTTTTCACTCGGTTGAGTACAGCAAGCACAGAAGCTTGAATAAATTTTTAACCGTTTACGAAAAGGTGAAAGCCCACCACGCAATCAGCCAGACAGGCGAAGTTTTCGCCAGCGTGACTTATTTAAAGAGTCGCAGCCATTTTTGCACCTCCTCCGGAACTATTGGAATTTTATATATATATATATATATATATATACGATAACATGCCTCGTTAAAGCAGGTATACGAAACTTGTTCGTTACTTTTGTTTGGGTTAAAAAGTTCGGCAACATCGGCATGTACATCCACCATCAATAACAACAACGATAGCAACAACAGCAGCAGAAACACGATAGCAACAACAGCAGCAGAAACACGATAGCAACAACAGCAGCAGAAACACCAACAGCAACAACAGCAGCAGAAACACCAACAGTAACAGCAGCAGAAACACCAACAGCAACAACAGCAGCAGAAACAACAACAGCAACAACAGCAGCAGAAACAACACCCAAAAGCAACCCCAGCAGCAGCAGTCCTAGCAACAACATCTACGGCTACAAAAACGTCCACAACAACAAAATCAGCCAAAAGATAAGTACTTTGTTTTTGTTGATCATACATATTCCTTATATATTTAAATTAAAAACTTTTAACTGCCCATTCGGCTAACCTTTTTTTTTTCATTTACGTACGGGTATACATATATATATATATATATTATTTTCATTTTCATTATATTTCATTATATGATGGTTTTTTTTTAAGTTTTGATTCGCAACGCGTAAAAATAGTCCCGATGGACCCATAACTTTGAGCTCAAGGGGATGTTAGGTCTGGGTAGGAAAAAATCAATTCGGGTAGCTCTTTCAAAAAGGGAAGATAAAAATTTAAAAAAAAAAAACTAGACATAGCATAGGCTTAAAAATTTTAAGATACTTCTATTTAATGAAACTCTTCCGAAGTCATAGATTTTTGCTTTTAAGTATTTCTGTGTAACTTATAAAAAACTTTTTTTACCTTTTTGCCATTTTGGTAATCAATTTGTGAGCATCTCTCACCTTAGCTTTAAATCACCTTCATGGTAAAGTATCTTTAGTATAAGGTAATTATAAATATTTTCGTGGATTGTAAAATCGTTTTTTTTTCATATGATTTGTATAAACAAAAAGGTGTAAAAAGAAACTGGAAAGCCTTTTTGATAATATTTTTTATTTTTAATATAAGAAAATTCAAAAAAAAAAGGGGAGAGGAAAGCAAGGGCATTAGATTTTATATCGTAATAAATTGATTTTTTTAAAAGAGAAAAAAAAAACCTTTATTCAACTAAGTGAGTTAGTTGAAATTTCCCACCAAGACTTAGGTGGTATGTCCTACTTAATTTAATTTCCTCATTCATTTATTTTCTTTGGAATTTCTTATCCCTAATAGTAAGTACCTATACATATATATACATCTATATAATATATATGTATATAGCTTTAGATCTATACTTGAAATTGTGAATAGGAAAAAGAATTTTTAAATAAAGATTGTCTTTTAAGAAAAAAAAAAATACGAAGTAAGCGAAGTAACGTGAATCGGTAAGGATGTCGGAGTGAACCGACAAGGATCATGTGGTAGCAGGTTGGTAATATAGGGAGGTAAGTGTTGATCTAGGGTGTAACAAAACATTTTTAAAACAGTTACCATGGTAGGATTTTTTTTAATTCTAAGAGGGAGGGTTTTTGGAGCAGGAATAACACCTAGCCTCTCCACACATATATATATATGGATGTATACAATGATATCCATTTGTATATGTATGTATTTTCAAGCACGTGCGTCTGTCGCATTGCCACCGTCCAGTGCGCGATATGAGAGTTTTCCAAGCGTTTTTTTTTTTGGTTGATTTTTACTTCGGGTCCCTATCAATATAAATTCGTATAATTTTTTCCGTTTGTCTGGTACGAAATAATTTTTTGTCCGTCTGTCCAAGAACTGCCAGTGCCATCGGCAAGAACCACCCCGTCCGGCGAGCTTAGTCGCGCTTAAACGCCAGCGTACCAGGACCGCTGATAGTCTGGTCACACACACACACACACTAAATGTGTTTAAATTTTGTTTAAACTCATTTTTGTCTCGACACCACCACAAAGGGCAGCCGCCACAATTTAGGAAAACAATATAGGAAAATGTCATATTTTTTTTTTACCTTTTCAGTGATTTCTCGGCACCTATGAAACCTATTGTCATGATTTAAAAACAGAAGCCTTCTCATGATGTTAGTGAATCATTCTCGCTAAAAACGAGCGCCCTAGCTGTCCCATTGAGGGCGTTATCACAAGAACACATATTCGAATCATATTTTCTCAGGACTTTTTTTACTTCTTTGCTCAATTCTCGGAACCCGATTAACCGATTTGGACGATTTTAAATACCAAACTTCTCAGGATGCTAGTGAATCATTTTTTATACCAAAGAGCACCCTAGCTTCGCGATAGAAGCCGTCATCGTGATTTCCACAGACGGACAGACGGACAGCCGGACAGACGGACATCGCTATATCAACTTCGCTTGTTATAAGGATCACAGATATATATATTTTATGGGGTCCAGATTTTTTTTCAAATTATTACAAACGGAATGACAAACTTATATATACCCTCTGCACACTGTAGTGGAGGGTATAATAAAGAAAGGTAAAAATTTCCCGAAAATCTCCTACTTAATAGAGCATAACTCCTGTCCATCAAAAGCCATCAAAAAACTCTTGCACCGTTCTGTAATCCAAACCCTCCCCTACACTCTTATACCCTATTGTATACTCGCAAGTTTTCGCCCGTGTGCACCAGAACAATTTTTCTGACCCAAGGTCAGATATTTTGTGCAAAATTTGTTAATATATACAAAAGTTTTCCACTATGTGGTAAGGGTATAATGAGTTTGCACTGATGTTTGTAACTACCAAAAATATTGGATCTATGCCCATCTTTTATTATACGGATCGACTCAAAATTACTTTCTGACGGATTTCCGCCCATCCGTCTGTGTGTTATGAATACAAAAGTTGGTCGTACCGGTGTATTTTTTTTGCGTGAGTTTATTTGTTTTTTATAATGAAAGAAAAAGGAAACGGTAGAGTTGACACGAGTTTGTTATAAACTTATAAAAAATGGTTGAGACATAATGCGCTTATTTGACAAGGACATTTACATAGGTATTTTTCAAAAACATTAAAAGTCGGAACTTGAGTTATACAGTTTAAATACCTGACAAAATGGGAAAAAATTTAAATAATAGGTAAATGGTAAAAAAAAAACTATTGCGATATACCCTTTCAAGATATGAGCAGGTATGCTTCACCTTTTAAAAGGGGTTGGGGTCTAGAATTTTATGCTTCAAAAAGTGGTTATAAAAGATAAAAAATTGCATTTTACATAATTGCAAGAAAGAGTATTTATAATAATGTTTCTACAATTATTATTCATTATAGTTTGAACAATGGCTAAGTACTTTTATAGAAATCTCGCTGATATTTATTTTCAACAAAAAGATGTAGACGACATAATTTTGCACATATTGAGCAACGATTTCTTTAAGAATTGTAACCTGCAAGAAATTGAAATACACAAAGAAAAAATTACAAATTTTGCATCAAATTTCAAAAAACGGTACATTGAATGCTCTCATAGTAAGGCAAGGATGTATAAACGTCACCAAGATTGGGTATTAAGGGAACTTATTTTTGGGAGTTCATCTAGAACTGCTAACGAAAGTGGAAAAAAGGGTCGACCAGCAAAACCAATTGACGGATGCGGTGAAAGAACTCGAAGGCGCAAGCTAGAGAATAAAATTTTGTACCATGGGGAACAAATAATTCAAAACAATATGCTACCAATAGCAGATCTATCTGAAGAAGCGCAAGAAAATGTCCAGATGTTGCACTAATGAAGACCTTATCAAAATTTTGATGTGCATGGTCTACTGCGTAACGTGCAATTCGCGATATTAATTCCTTTTTTGCCATAGCACAATTTACAGCACTACAATCCATGCTGACAGTAACTGTTCAACGCCTTCGATCACCGTTATTGTTTCCAATTCGTGACTATGCATTTTACTTTCAGTTGGATTCGTCGAACGACTGTGAAAAGCAACTGCTTTCCATATACCATCTACAGTTTGCATCAGAACAGCGGCTAAGCCAATTGAGGTGGCGCCAGTATGGATCTGGTGTTCAGATTTGACATCGTATGCTGTTAATATCGGCTCACTAGTCAGAGCTATCTTCAGGTCCTGTTATAATTGCCAATAAAATTTTAGCTTTTCGTAATAATTTACGTAGGGGCTCAGAAATAATGCTTTAACCTGTAGCAACCTTCCGAAAATAGCCGGTCGGCTGTTTAAATTTTAAAAAACGCACATTTGCGAGGATTTAAAGTTAGGCCAGAATCACGTAAAGCAACCAATACGCGCTTTAACTTTCCAAACAAATCGTCTATGGTCCGGCCACCAATCAAAATATCATCCACATAATGGATCATGTCATCTGGCATGGTCTTATCTTTTACTTTCACCATCAAGCACTCAAATGATATGGGTCCATTTTTTAAGCCAAACGGCATGCGCTTAAATACGTTAATCCTTCGGTTGTAACAATTGCAGTATATTTCTGACAATCAGGTTCTAATGGTATCTGATAATATCTAATAATATGATTTTGCAATGATATCATGATTTAAAATGTCTTGTACTATTTCGTTCACTAAACGCTTCTTAGGTTAAAGAATTCTATACGGCGATTGAGCGATCGGTCTATCAGTGTCAAGTTCGATTTTAAGTTTAATAAACTTCACTAAAATTGATTTATTTATGTTGTTCGTCAATTTCACCACATTCGATATCACTTTCAGCCATACGTGTTAGCTGATCGCTAAAATTTTCGAACTCAAATTTTCCATTTTTAAATACACCTCTTACATAAAAATATCTTGCCCAAATAATAGATCCTCTTGAAGTATATCGTCATCAATAATGTAAAATTTCGATCTTAATTTCACCCCATCGTGTCAGTTTTCAAAGAATCAGTAGAATACTTTACACCGCTATATATACCCTTTATTTTCAGCCAACATGGCTGTTGGCGTAACGGTTACT
Organism: Cordilura impudica; assembly: GCA_963682025.1. Taxonomy (NCBI): domain Eukaryota; kingdom Metazoa; phylum Arthropoda; class Insecta; order Diptera; family Scathophagidae; genus Cordilura; species Cordilura impudica. The sequence continues at coordinate 22,848,932 of OY821522.1, forward strand.
TTTGTGCCACACTTTTACGAATCAAATTACATTGACATTTTAAGTCATCTGTCAACCGCCCTTTCCGGTCAGTCAAAGACTATAAGTGAAAACAGCTGTACCAGCGATCCCCCAACCTCATCAATAAAATCAATAATAAAATCAACAATAAAGTCAACAATAAAAAAGATCAGCGTTATAACGTTTTACCAAGAATCATATATAAATGAGGATATGCAAACTGCATCTGGATCATGAAAGCAAGAGTGGCAGATCTCAGAATATTCAAAAATTTATGGTCATGCATGTACGATATAAAAATTTGTAACGAATTTTAAGATCCAAGTTTTTACTTTGCACAACACACACACACACACATTGGTACGCAAAATATGTTCACATTGCTAATAAGCAAGACCATTCGAAAAAAAAATCAATGTGAATCCGATAACAGGGGAGATGTGTAAACATCTACACCTTTTCCAATTGTATTTCAGAAAGTATCAAATGTATTTCAGAAAACATCAAATGCATTTCAGAAAGTATCAAATATATTTCAGAAAACAAACGTATTTCAGAAATTATCAAATGTATTTCAGAAAATATCCATTGAATTTCAGAAAATATCTATTGAAATTCCGAATTAAAAAGTAGTTTACCCTACAATACCAAAAAGTTAATTTTTGTTCCATTAGTGATTTGAAGTCGCAGAAAATGTTTAGCAATATTTGGACTTATTTGTTATGCACTGGAAAATAAACTATCAAGGGCGGCCTTTTAATCGAAAGAAGATGAGGACTTCATTTGTTAATCAGCTACAATATAAACAGCAGGATAGAATTTTGACCGATTTTGAAGTCATCATTTTGAAAAAAACACGTTTATATCGTCATCTAAAATGCGAAAGGCCCTAACTAACAAAAAGTTCAAAATTGACTTTTTGTATTGTAGTTACGGCCTTATACTTCAAAACTACTATTTTACCATAACTTTGTATTCCTAAATAAAAATTCATCTTTATTTATTTATTTTCAGCTTGATTCTAAAATTTGGGTATTAAGTTTAAATAAGTTTTTGTTTTATGACGTTTTTTACTTATCCTGTAAAAAAAAATAAAATATTAGTTACGGCTTTTTGCATTTTAGGTGACGATATGTAGTTTTCAAGAAATATAACAAACCCAGTGTAATACTTAAAAACATATGTTTTTATGTAGCGTTCTGACTTTTTTCTGAGACCCAATTGATATTTTCTGAAATTCAATTCATATTTTCTGAAGTAAATTTAATAATTTCTGAAACACATTTGATGTTTTCTGAAATACATTTGATATTTTCTGAAATACATTAAATAATTTCAGAAAAACATTTTATGTTTTCTGAAATACATTTGATGTTTTCTGAAATACATTTGATAATTTCTGAAATACGTTTGATGTTTTCTGAAACACAGTTGATATTTTCTGAAATACATTTGATAATTGCTGAAATACATTTGATAATTTCAAAAATACATTTGATACCTTCTGAAATACATTTCATAATTTCTGAAACTCATTTGATATTTTCAGAAATGTATAATTTTTTCAAAAATTTTATTTTATAAAAAAATAATTAAAGTAAATTTAAAATATAAGCAAAAAAATTCAAAAAACAAAAATATAAAAAATTCAAAAATAAAAAGAAAACAATTCACAAACTTAATTAGAAATGTAAATAAAAAAATTAAAAAAAAAAGTTTCAGATTGCTTGGATGAGGGGAAATCTGTTTTACATCTCTCCGTGACTGTGCGTGACAATGCGTGACTTTGCGTGACTAAGTCCAAGTTAATTTTTTTTGCACAGCAAGTGTATGGACCAAGTTTGAGATCGATCGAATGAAGTGAAATGACATTTAGATCACTCCGTGACTATGCGTGACTGTGCGTGACTATGAGTGACTGTGCGTGATTACCCCAAAATTAATCTGTAGTCACAACAAGACTATGGGCCAAGTTTCAGATCAATTGGATAAGTGGGAATGGGGTTGCCCCACGACAGACAGAGATATGAGTTAAAAGAAAGAGTTAAAAAATTTTGTAAAAAAGTAACTTTTACTAAAAAAACATTTTTTTTTTTGTTAAAAAATAACATTTTCTTAAAAAATTCTTTAAATAACTTTTGTTTAAAAAGTAGCTTTTTTATAACGGTATATTTTCTTAAAAAAGTACATTTTCTTAAAGCACCTTTAATCAAAAAGCATATTTTCTTAAACTTAAAACAATAGTCTCAAAAAATATATTTTCTTAAAACGCATTTTTTAAAGTACATTTTCTTAAAAAATTACCTTTTCTTAAAAAAAAGTACCTCTTCTTAAAAAAAAAAACAATTTCTTAAAAAAGCATATTAAAAAAATAGCTTTTTCTTAAACAGTATATTTTCTTAAATAAAGTATATTTTGTTAAAAAAAAGTAGCTGTTCTTAAAAAGTAGCTGTTCTTATTAGAAAAGTACATTTTGATAAGAAAGTGCATTTTTTTTAAAAAGTATATTATATTAGTACTTCTTCTTATTAAGTATCTTTTTTTAATAAAGTTCGTTTTTTAAAAAAGGTACCTTTTCTTAAAAAGTACTTTTTCTTTAAAAAGGTGATTTTCTTAAAAACACCTTTTCTTAAAAATATATTTTCTGAAAAAAGGATTTTTTTAAAGTACCTTTTCTTAAAAAATTACCTTTGTTAAAAAAGTAAATTTTCTTAGAATAGTACCTTTTCTTTAAAGAAGTTAAATTTCTTAAAAAATGTAGTTTACCAAAAAATTACAGATTGGTTTTGGAAAGAAAAAAAAAAAAAGAAATACAGCGCGATTATAAATGATAGCACACTTTGTAATCTTATTAATAAAATATTTAGTTTTCTTTTTTTCACTCTTAGCTCTTTGGGATAACCATGCTATGACGGAAGGTACAAAAACTCGCCGTTGCTGCTTCATGGCCAAAAAAATATAAAAATATAAAAAAGGGCCTTTTCAGGGCCACTACATAGGTTCAAAAAGAGATTTTTTTTTTGTTACTGCTTCTTTTTTTTTAATAAAATAAAGGCAATGATAATGATGATGAATTAATTTAAAAGCAAAAAGTTCCTAAATATAAATAAAAAAACTTTGTGTACTCTTAAATTTTTTATTCCAAATTATAATATATAATACATTGCTTTTTTTAAACAATTCCAGTTTCATATTTTCTCCTACTAAATTTTTTCGATATTCCGTTTTTAAACTCTTTTAGTAAATATTTGTCTACCCAGAAAATGGCTGCTTATCGCAACTCTTCTTCTTCATATGCCAAATGAACATTATGAGATCTGCCACTCTTGTTCATATATGTGATCCATGTTCAAAAGAAAATTCTGAGATCTGCCACTCTTGCATAATCAGTTTCATGATGAACAAATTGCAGTTTGCACATCCTCATTTATATATGATTGTTGTTTTACCAAAAACCACCCGAATTTAATTTAAAAAAGGACAACACTCAAACAAAAAGCAAGTAAAGTGAACTTTATATACTAACCTTATATACTTATATTTATATACTAACCACTCAAAATAACACGCACACTATTCTATTAAAAGAGCACAACAAATCCCTTAATTTATTAAAGAATTTGTTTATGGTTCTTCTACACCTGAATTTGAACTGTGGCAACATTTTTTAATTTATTAAAAAAATAATAAGAAAACAAATATAAGTACTAATCATTATATGATTAGTTGTGTGAAAAAACTGGAAAGAATTTCGAATCAAGTCCAACACGTTCAGTTGTAACATTTCTAATAGGGAAATAGTTAAATACTTAGGTGTCTATTATACAAGTTTTTATACCCTATACCACTATGTGGTTTGGGTATAATGACTTTGTGCTGCTGTTGGTAGCTACCAAAAATATTTGATCTAGGCCCATCTTTTATTATACCGATCGAATCAGAATCACTAACTGATTCGATTTAACGATGTCCGCCCGTCCGTCCGTCCGTCTGTGTGTCCATGTAAACCTTGTAATCAAACTGCAGGTCGCAACTATGAATATGTTTTGATGAAATTTGGTATATAAGCTTTTATCGGCCAAAGGATGAATGCTATTGAAATTGGTGAAAATTGGTCCATGTTCAGACCTAGCCCCCATACAAATGACCCCTATGAAATTGACATAAATTGCCATAAGATCCAAATTGCCATATAAATCTTACTCAAATGGGGTTTTTATGCGTTTATTACATCCATTAATGAGTAGTCCAAAAATGATCCCTATGGGACAACTCTTAGTCATAGGCCCCATATAGAGCTGCTTCCCGATCCTCACGTAAATCTATCAAAAAACAAAAATATTGCACTGATTCTTCCCAAATTTTGTTTGTATATATTTTTGCAAAATACAAGAGACTTTACCAAACATAGTCAGGATCGGTCCATTTTTGTGCCTAGTCCCCATATAGGTATAGCATCCGATATGAACTTTTTCATATCTGCAGCCAAAAAAATTAATAAAAATCCCACTCAAATTTGGTTTATGCATATTTTCTATGTCCAGTTAGTTGGGCCTATGAGATAGGGTCTCTAAACGCATGGTATAGGGTATCATATAGTCGGTCTAGACTGACTATAATTTTTTTACTTGTTGTATTTGAATCAACACGTCAAGGAAATACTTACAAAAGCAAGAAATGCCTTCTTTATATTAATGTATCAGTCCTTAATAAGACCCATAGGGTTCCAATATGGTGTTACATATCGCCACAAAAATTAGAAAAATTAGACTTTTTGAAAGGAAATGTTTAAGATCATGTACATTGCTTTATAGATCTCCAGAAAGCAATTATATTAAATGTGTATCTGATAAAAACCAGTCTAATATTATAAGAATATATAATTTTATAATTAACTTTATTAGAAATAATATATTAAGATGTACCCAATGTATTGATAATAATCGTATAATGGCTCCTTATTACGCACGTGAAGGATATATTATTGGCAGTTTACAGTAGGGATTTGTTCCTCCTGAAGCCTTTATTTTCCTTGACAATAAACATTTAATATAAACTGAAAATGGCATACCCATCTTTTACCAGAATTATAGACGGGCAAATATAAAAGCAGTGGACGGCAACTTATTTAACTTGAATATTAAATATGATACAAACATATCAAGATGAGATTTAAATTCCTTAAAAGAATCAAAAACTAAAAAGTTTTGGTGGTTATCGGAATAAAAAATAAATTTTCCGTTTTTAGCTCTTGATCTATGTATTTTAACCCTTCTTAATATTTAAAGTTTTCATTGCAATAAAAAAAAATATTAATTTAATGGTGTAGCTTCGTATGTAATAAGAAGTACCAATAATTATTTGTTAAAATAATTTATTACCATATTTTTTTTTTTATATTAAGCAACACTCAGGGGATGCCCCTACAAATGCAGTGCATTATGTTGATTTCAGGAAAATAGGTTATGGGAAGGAGGAAAGAGGGAGTAGTGTTTGTGGTTATTTGACTTAAATTTTATTAGATTATAACTATCAGGAAAGACCTCTGCGGGAAATTTATTCCACATACGGCTAGTTCGACTGATAAACGAATTCTCTCTGTAATGCGTTGTGCGGTCAACTGGACAATAGACTAAAAACGAATGTAATCTACTACATAGGCGGGTAGAGCGAACCGAAACTCGGGGACTTGGAATAAGTTCGCTAATCTCAGATGAACATTTCCCATGGTAATATCTATAGAACAGTGCTAAAGAACCCACATTCCGACGGTGTTCCAATGAATCAATAGAGTTGGATACCCTACTGTCATTGATGAGCGCCAAACCCATTGAATTCACATTGAATTCTCATGCCTAGAACATCAAGAGCATCCGATTTCTCAATACCTATACCACACTTATATACAGATGACATTGTTGATTCCATGGCCCTATAAGTCAACATACAGCATTGAGTCTTCAGCGCATTAAAATCAACCCTATTCGCTTTACTGCACTCGGAGATTGTTAACAGGTCTTGATTGAGTGTGTCATTCATTGTCTGCCTTTTGCCCCCAACCTCCAAGGAGCTTTGCCTACAGTTAAAGGAAAATGAATGACAAATGCTGCTGTCATCTGCGAAAGAGTATATAGAGTTAAAAGTTTGACCAAGAGGGTCGTTCAGAAAGATAAGGAAAGAAGGAGAAAGAACGGAACTTTGGGGTACCCCTGAATTAAGGAGAAACTCATTAGATGAGACCCCATCAATATCAACACGTATTGTTCGGTCTCTGAGAAAACTCGATATAAGTCGAGAGAAGTCATTACCGACCCCAAATGCAATAAGCTTTGATATCAATGCACCGTGCCACACACGATCGAAAGCCTTGGAAATATCCAGAGCAACCACTTTACTTTCGCCAAAATAGCATGTCTCCCGTGGAACGATTTCTACGGAGCCATACTGTCGATCATTAAGAAGTGAATTGGCCTCTAAGTAGTTCACAAGATGGAAATTGATCATGTTCTTCATCACCTTTGAGAGCGCAGAGCAGAGTGCAATTGGACGGTAATTTTCAGGGTTATTAGCCGCACCCTTTTTAGGGATTGGTTGGACATTAGCAACTTTCCAGCAAGAGGGAAAGACTCCCGCACGGTACGAAAGGCTAAAAAGGTTGGCCAATGGACTGGCTAGCGTTGAAGAGCACTGTTTCAGCACCAGTTCTGGTATACCATCCGATCCCGAAGACTTATTAATGTTGAGATCCGAAAAAACCTTTTTAACTGCACGTGGTCGAGAAATATTTTAGGCATAGTACAAGATACACTTTCAAGTTCGGGCAGAGGTTGATCGCTATCCGGCAAAAGCGAGTTTTTTGCAAAAGTTCAGCTAAGAGGTTAGCCTTATCAACCAGTTCAGCGAATATTTGGTCATTCATTAAAAGAATTGGGATAGCAGAACTAGCATTGTTCTTTACCCTTTTACCATATGACCAAAAGTTCTTACTACCCCGAGGAGAAGAGAGAACTTTAGCATGAAGACGCTGATCGCAGTTCTCGCCTGTTTGCATTGCAGTTCAGTGGCGGAATTTTTATTTTCACGCCAATATCTGAATGCTTCCTCTCTGGATCTGACTGCATCTCTGCCAGTCTGGTTAAACCACAAGTTTTGATCAGGCTTAGCCGAAATGAGCTTTGATGGAATGAATAATCGCATACCAAGCACTATTATTTTGTTCACCATTTTCGCAGCAGCATCAACATTTTTATCCAGGAAACAAAGTTTCCAGTTGAAATGCTTGAAAAAATTGTTGAGCTCAGCCCAACCAGCCTTTCCGTAAAGAAACAATAAGCGCTTCATAGCTGGTGCTGAAACAGTTTGAAGTACAGAGTACGAAATGGTGCAGTGATCCGAATTACCGAGAGGTGCAAATATTTCCAATTCATACTTATCAGGGTGTGAAGTGAGAAAAAAGTTCGAGAGTATTTTGTCGTTTCCCTTCAATGCACAAAGTGTGCGTTGGTTGATTCACTAGTTGCGCAAGATGGTTATGCGCCGCGAAAAGCTCAACGTAACGGCCTTCGGGAGTTGTTTGACTCGAATGGTGAAGCCAAGTAGAGTTATGATGCTAGAAATGGATTCAGAAAGGGCGTCGAAGCCATTATAGGTATGCTCCCTTTCTGTATTTGGGCTTCTATATAGAAACCCGAAGTGCAAAATGTGTGACATGATTTTGAACTTAACCCAATGTGAGTTAAATTCTGCATCATTACAGTTCAGATGTTGCTGATACTGGTACACAATATTATCGCGAATATACATAACAAGGCCTTTATGAAGAATAAAGAGGGATAGAAGGTGATAACCAGGTATGTGAAAATCCTGTGGATCAGCGTCCCCACTTACCTGTGTCTCACATAGGGCGAAAATATCCGGCCGATGAAAGCAAATGTGGACATATACAGAGAAAAAAACTCGATCTGAGTCCAAGTACGTTGCAGAAGTCGATACGAAAAATACCTGACATCAAATAAAATAAAAATTAAGTAAATTTTCCTTACGATAGCACAAGTGCAAGTACCTGCTATATTCCTGAAGCAATTAATTGTGATCAGTGCTATGCCTTCGTCACTAATTAACCCAACAACAAAACAGACACCAGCTGCTTGTACTGCGTAGAAAAGGCAAAAACAATAAGAGGAGTGTTAATCAACAACAATGATACTGATCTTCGTAAGCAGAAAATTCATTTGCTTTGTCATATTGCAGAGAAAAAAATAGTAATTTAAAAAAAAAAACTGCATGTTGTCGAAGTGCTCATGTGATGAGAGTAATAATATGTTGATTTTTGCGTGAGTTGTTTTGTTATTGTTGGTTGTTTGTTTTTTTTTGCACTGTGTTAGTCTGTTATTGTTGGATGTTTCCTAATTTTGTTTTATGGTTTATTTTGTTTGGTTTGTGTATTATTTATATGTTGGAATATTTTTTTTATTTAGATAGTATGTTTTTATTTTTATTGTTGGGTATTTTGTGTGGTCATTTTTGCATGGTTTGGTTGAATGTTGAATTTCTGTTTTTTTTTGCACTGTGTTTGTTTGTTATTGTTTGATGTTTTCAAATTTTGTTTTATGTTTTGTTTTGTTTGGTTTATGTATTATTTATATATTGGAGATATTCTCTCTTTTTTAAACTCTTTCTTTTAACTCATACTCTCTGTCTGTCAGTCGTGGGTGGACCCGATTCCCCCTCATCCAATTGATCTGAACCTTGGCCCATAGTCCTGTTGTGACTAAAGATTATCTTTAGGGTAGTCAAACACAGTCACGCATAGTCACGCACAGTCATGGAGTGATCTAAATGTCATTTTCCTTCATCCGATCGATCTGAAACTTAGTCCATACACTTGCTTGGAAAAAAGATTAACTTTGACTAAGTCACGCACAGTCACGCATGGTCACGCACAGTCACGTAGTGATCTAAAATCCATTTGCCCTTATCCGATCGATCTGAAGCTAGGTCGATAGAATTGCTGTGAAAAAAAATCAACTTTGACATAGTCACGCATACTCACGCACAGTCACGGAGCGATCTAAATGTAATTTTTTTTCATCCGATCGATCTGTGTAATAATTTATGTTTGTATTTATTTAAATATTATTTAATCTTGGTCAACTTCGCAAGTGAAGATATAATTTGTAGGTTTTAGAGTTTTCGCAGGATGTGTTAAATCAAAAAGGTGACAAAGGTTCTAACGATGTTAAAAGGTTTAGGGTTGAGTATTGTCTTAGCACTCCTACCGATTTTATGCAAGCATCGAAATGCCTAATTTGTTTGAATAATAAAAACGCTTTACTTTTCAGCTGTGATCTTATTATTAATTTTATTTACATATAGTTGGTGCTTATATACTAAACGAAAATACTTATTGTTAGCTAATCATAATTTACAAAAATATATTTCTACGTAATTTGTTTTTGTTAACAGAACGTTAACCCTGAAAACAATTTGCTTGTGAATGAGTATACATACCTTTGCATGTCATGTTCGTCGCTGTCAAAGACGTGGACTTCTATAGTATGTGCAAACGTCTGCATGTATGCATGTTATGTTTGTCTTGTTTACAATGACACTCATAATTGTGCATATACTTGGTTCATACGCTTGGTGTAGAAAAAAGATTAACTTTGACTAAGTCACTCACAGTCACGCATGGTCACGCGCAGTCACGCAGTGATCTTAAATCCATTTCCCCTTATCCGATCGATCTGAAGCCAGGTCGAAAGACTTGCTGTAAAAAAAGATTTACTTTGACATAGTCACGCACAGTCACGCATAGTCACGCACAGTCACGTATTGATCTAAAACCCATTTCCCCTTATCCGATCGGTCTGAAACTTTTCCATACACTTGCTGTAAAAAAAGATTAACTTTGACTTAGTCATGCACAGTCACGCATAGTCACGCACAGTCACGGAGTGATTTAAAACACATTTCCACTTGTTCGATCAATTTGAAACGTGGTCGATAGACTTGCTGTGAAAAAAGATTAACTTTGACATAGTTACGCATAGTCACGTTTAGTCACGCACAGTCACGAAGTGATTTAAACCCCATTTCCCCTCATCCAATCAACCCCCATTTCCCCTCATCTTGGTCCATACACTTGCTGTGGCCACAGATTAATTTAGAATAGTCACGCAAAGTCTCGGAGAGATTCAGGACTCATATGAATAAGGAAAGAATGAGTTTTAATAATTGTTTTTATGGGTTAGATTATTTTAGATTCGTTTCTATTATTTTATTTTATTATAGTCGGTCTAGACCGACTATACGATACCCTATACCATGCGTTTAGAGACCCTATCTCTTAGACCCAACTAACTGGATATAGAAAATAAGCATAAACCAAATTTGAGTGGGATTTTTACTAATTTTTTCGGCTGCAGATATGAAAAAGTTCATATCGGATGCTATATCTATATGGGGACTAGGTCCAAAAATGGACCTATCCTGACCATGTTTGGTAAAGTCTCTTGGATTTTGCAAAAATATATACAAACAAAATTTGAGAAGAATCAGTGCAATATTTTTGTTTTTTGATAGATTTAAGTGAAGATCAGGAAGCAGCTCTATATGGGGCCTATGACTAAGAGTTATCCAATAGGGATCATTTTTGGACTACCGATTATTGGATGTAATATATACATACGAACCCAATTTGACTAAGATTTGTATGATAATTTGGATCTTATGGCAATATATGTTGATTTCATAGGGGTCATTTGTATGGGGGCTAGGTCTGAACATGGACCGATTGTCTCCAATTTCAACAGTGTTCATCCCATGGCTGATGAAAGATTAAATACCAAATTTCATCAAAATATATTCATATTTGCGACCTGCAGTTTGATTACAAACTTTACATGGATACACAGACGGACGGACGGACGGACATCGTTAAATCGAATCAGATAGTGATTCTGATTCGATCGGTATAATTAAAGATGGGTGTAGGTCAAATATTTTTGGTTGTCACAAACAGCAGCACAAAGTCATTATACCCAAACCACATAGTGGTATAGGGTATAAACAGACTTTGTGGCGATATCGTTATTTTTTGCACTTTTTGACAATTCCGTTTTGCGGTTTGTTTGTTGACAATCTATAAACCGACTTATATGCTTATAAGCGTACAGTGTGTGTGGTTTTTTAACTATTTTGTTTTTTTTTAGAATACACATAATAGCTAACAAATATATAAAAAATAATTATCTAACCCATAAAAACAATTTTTTTTTTTTAAATCTATCTCTCCTTATGCATAAAATTTTAAAGTCTTAAGGCCATGTCACATAAGACGCTTGCTTCGCGTTGCGTTACGAATCGGCTTTGACATTTAAGTTAAATGTACATACTTATACCAAACATGTCACATAAACTACTTTTAACGCAACGCGAAGCATAAAGTTGGGCAACTTTCAACTTTTTGCGCGCTTTGACAATCAGCTGTTTCAGTTCTTTAGATGTATTGTAAAACAAATTCAATTCATTTTAAAAATATTGTGTTTAAATTTTAATTTTTCTTAGTAATAGTTTCAATTTTAAAAAAATGGAAGAGCAATTGATAGAAGCCGTAAAAAATCATCCGTGCTTGTATGACAAAAGTTCGATAATGTTTCGAAATAAATACTTAAAGGATAAAGCTTGGCAGGCAGTGGCAGCTTCAGTTGGAGTATCAGGTAAAATTTTGTTTTAGGAAAATTCTTGCCATGTTTGCTAATTTTGTTATTCCAGAGGAGCAATGCAAAACCAGGTGGAAGTCGCTGCGTGACCGTTTTTGTGCGGGAAAATGCATCCAGCAAGTTAAAGTCGGGAGCCGCTGCGGAAGACCGCAGAGAATGGTGTTATATGGAGTCCATGCGTTATTTGACAAACCATGTAACTCCAAGAAAGTAAGGAAAATTTTTTTGATGTTATTTGTGTTTACTAAATTTGTAATTTTCCGATATAAATTTTAGAACCAGTAACAATTTTCAATTTACCGAAGAATCTTCTTGCAGCCAGGCACCACTTACTCCTCTTAACGAGTTTACAATAGAGGAGGAGTATTTAGAAGTGGTCGAGTCAAATCTAAGTCAGTGCAGTGAGGAACCAACAAACAGCTCTAGGAGTGCTAAACGCCAACGCATTGGCAACGAGTCACGCGAAAGATTCGACCGGCTTTGTGGAACAATTGAAGCAGTTCTTGCTGCCAAAAAGGAAGAAGTGCCATCCAAAAATTGTGCGTTTCTGCAAATGTTAGACGAAAGTCTTCAGAAAAAGCCGGAGGATGTACAAGAGAAATTAAAGATAGAGCTGCTGGCATATTTTTTTTTTTTTTTTTCAATTAATCAACACTCAGGGGATGCTCCCTACGGATGCAGTGCATTGTGTTGATCTCAGGAAAATAGGTTTAAGGAGGAAAGAGGGAGTGTGTTAATTTTTTTTTTTTATTTTTTTTTTCAGCGACAGACCAAAGCCTCTGGTGGGAATCGAACCCACGACCCCTCGCATTATAGGCGAGCACGCTACCTACTCACCTACCGGGGCGCTTATGTACATAATTATTGATAATTATTTTTTTAATAATAAAATAATTAATTTTTTTTAATTTCATTATTCTAATGTTTAACTTTATTTTATGTTATTTGTTTAATGAATTGTTACACTTTATGCAATAAAATTTTAATATATGTATTGTTTTTTATTTTAAGTTTTGGTTTTTCATGAAACTGAGTGTTTTTTACTTTATATTGCAATATATATGTACATACATATATTATATTACTGAAACATGTTGAATACAAAGACGATAAAAGAAGTTATACATTTAAATTAATTTGATAATTCATTACGCCTTTACCGTTTTCTAAATTGTTTTAATTTGTCTAAACAAATTAAAAATTTCCAAAATTATTTAAATTGGATGGGACATAATATAGTCCTTTAGTTGATCTCTTAATGCGAATGCACTTCTTGTTGCATTATTAGAAGTCATTTGACCATGGCTTCGCAGCGGTGCTACGACTTCACTTCTCCAGAGCCCTTTAACAATTTCGTCACCTTGAAAGCGGTCCACATAATCAGATGGACAGTAACTACCATCGTGAAATTTTACGAAATTGTGCAAAAACACGGCAGCTTTCACCACTTTTCTGCATTTTCCGGATGCATAAACAAAGGCGATAGCAAAACTCTCCATCGAGCGCACAAAATTCCAAAAGCGGGGTCTATCACCCTTCGAGCTCGCGATAACCGCTTATTACAATTTTCCCGGTCAACTGACAGACGCATTCCTAATTGCAAATAATCGTTGAATGTTATGAAATTAGCATAGGTATATAAAAAGGTATTTAAGTTGAATGAACAAACCTGGGTAAGGACGCATAATGCAGTTTTTCAGGGGAAATGCTGCATCACCAACCATAAAATATGGGAACTTGGTACAAGACCCAGGCAGACAAGCATCATCAGGCAAATCGAGATTACCATTAAATAATCGTTGACCAAAGCCAGAATGCCATAATACTCCACCGTCGCTTTGAGAACCATATGCGCCGATATCCACTGTTGTAAAAGTGTAGTTTGCGTCACAACTTGCTAGGAGCACAACGGAATAATTTCCTTTATAATTATAATATAAAGATCCTGAGTTAGGTGGACAAGATATTGTGATGTGCTTTCCGTCCACAGCACCAACACAATTCGGAAAGTTCCACATGCTATTGAAATCCTCAGCAATACGTTTCCATTCATAGTTATTGGGGGGCGACAAGTAAATTGGTCCCACTTCCTCCCATATCACTTCACATACTTCAGTTATTATGGTGGTTACAGTTGAACGTCTCATTTTAAAGGCAGTAGCAAGAGTTTGATTACTATATCCATGTGCTAGGTAACTATTAGTAGAAAACATATGTACATACACGTTTATAATCACAGTATGTACGTAAATTTAATTATTAGATTAAGATTTTATTATACTCACGTAAGTGTTAAAAACAGTCTGCATGGAGCAGATATTGGTGGTCGGTTTGACATTTCTGTGAGTCGTTCTTTTAAAAGTTCCAACAACATATCAAACACAGCTGGAGTCATTCGAACACTTTTTTTAAATTGCTCCGCATCCCTTTGGTGCATTTCTTCAAAACTGGAAGCGAAGAGACCTGTGTGGTCACGATCTTGGTAAAGTTTTCTTACCCAAAATCTACGTGCTGAAATGTGTTCTAACAGCTCAATTGCTTCATACATTAACAGCACAATAACTAATAATTCCAATAAATCGTCCAAACATATTTTAAAATAATTAAATTTATGTAAAAAAGACCAACCACTTTCATAGGTAAACACAAATAAATAAAACGCAAGTGTTGTCAACGCTTTCATTGTGACATACATTTTTTGCTTCGCGCTTTTGCGTCAAAGTCAGATATGTCACGTAAAGCGACAAAGTTGATTGTGACACCGCCTTTATGTTTTGAATGCATTGTACTGTTATTTTATTTCTTTGTTTGATGGTTTTATTGCTATTAAATATAAAAGAATCACATTGAGTTTCAAATCGATCGGATAAGGGGAAATGGGTTTTAATATCTCCGTGACTGTGCGTGACTTAGACAAAGATAATCTGTTTTTCACAACAAGTAATCGATCAAGTTTCAGATCGATTGGATGAGGGAAATGTGCTTTGACTCTCCCCGTAACTGTACGTGACTTTGCGTGACTATTTTAAAATTAATATTTGATCATAAACAGGCCATGAACCAAGCTTCAGATTGATTGGATGAGGGGAAATGGGGTTTAAATCGTGACTGTGCGTTTCTATGCGTGACTTTGTATGACTATTTTAAAATTTATCTCTGGCCACAACAAGGTCGCTCGGATGAAGAGAAATGGGGTTTAACTCACTCCGTGACGTGCGTGACTTTGCCTGACTGTGTGTGACTATCTTAAAATTAATCTTTGGCCGCAACAAGTCTATGGAAAAGTTTTAAATCGATCGGATGAGGAGAAGTGAGCTTTTAATCTCTCGGTGACTGTGCGTGACAATGCGTGACTATGTCAAAGTTAACCTTCTTTCACTGCAAGTCTATCGACCAAGTTTAAGATCGATTGGATAAGGGGAAATGGGTTTTAGATCATTCCGTGACTGTGCGTGACTACGCCAAAATAATTCTATGGTCACAATAAGACTTCGGGTAAAGTTTCAGATCAATTGGATGAGGGGGAATGGGGTTGCCCCATGGCATACAGACAGACAGACAGACAGAGAGTATGGGTTAAAAGAAAGAGTTTAAAAAGAAAATTGTGTAGTTTCATAAAATATTAATTGGAAAAAGAAATTATTAAAGTGAAAGTGGCCTTAGAGTGGAAAAATAACTTGAGAAAGTTGTTACTGAAAACACTGCCACCATGTTTTTCAAATACGTTAAAAATAATTCATTTACAATTTTAAAAGAAAATTCATTCCGGGGAATTATTTAATTTCAAATATTGCTACGAACATTTTGATCGCCGTCGGGTAGATGAGCTGCTGCAGATATAGTACGTGAGAATTGCATGGAATTATTAGTGTTATTGATAACCAAAAAGTGCTTTTATGGAAACAAGTTAAAGTAACTGGGAAAAAAGTGATATTTTTGCGAATCTTTCACAACATCACGATTTGCTTATATGTTTGAAGAATAAATTTTTTTGAGAAAATCTAATGTTTGTCAATTACTACTCCATCGTAACCTCGGCTAAAATTATGATTGATAAGGAAATTCGTGTACTCTCATTTTTAATTCATACTACATACTCACTATACCGTAGTGAGCTATATGTTAAATCAAAAATTTTCTTACATTGAAATTTTTTTTTAAATTATTGTCTCCGGCTTTTTTCAATTTGGTTTACAAGTTTTCTAAGTGCTGACAAATTCAAGAACATCGTTTCGTATTGTATTTACAAATGAAAAAAAAAATTGTTATTTTTACCAATTACTGCTCCACGGTAAACTGTACTAAGATTTAAATTTTTTTTATTAACCATCACTCCGGGGATGCACCCTACAAATGCAGTGCATTGTGTTGATCTCAGGAGTTGTGTTGCGAGGATTTTATTCCACATACCGCTAGTTCGACTGATAAACAAATTCTGTCTGTAATGCGTTGTGCGGTGAACTGGACAATACACCACAAACGGATGTGATCTACTAGAGAAGCGGGTAGAATGAACCGAAACTCGAGCACATGGAATAAGTTAATCCCAGAAGAATATTTCCCATGGTAGTACCTATACAACAGTGCTACACAACCCACATTCCGACGATGTTCCAATGAGTCAATAGAGTTGGATACCCTACTGTCATTAATGTGTATCAACGCCCTCCTTTCACACGGTCCAGTAGCTGCAAAATAGACTTTGAAGCTGCTGCCCATATATGAGAATTGTATTGTAGTTTCGGTCGGATATAAGTGGTATAGATTTTAAGGAAATCGGAAGGAGTGAAGTAATTTTTGCACCGTTTTAGATAACCAAGACACTTGAATACATCTTTCAGCACTTGAAAAACATGCTCGTTCCAACGAACATCACATTGAATTCTCATGCCTAGAACATCAAGAGTATACGATTTCTCAATACCTATACCACCCATATATACACTCTATGGGTTAACATAAAACCTTGAGTCTTCAGCGCATTAAAATCAACCCCATCCACTTTATCCCACTCGGAGATTTTTAACAGGTCTTGATTGAGTGTGTCATTCATTGTCCGCCTTTTGCCCCCAACCGCCAAGGAGCTTTGCCTACAGTTAAAGGAAAATGAATGACAAATGCTGCTGTCATCTGCGAATGAGTATATAGACTTAGAAGTTTGACCAAGAAGGTCGTTCAGAAAGATAAGGAAAAGAGAAGGAGAAAGAACGGAGCCTTGGGGTTCCCCTGAATTAAGCTGAAACTCATTAGATGAGACCCCATCAATAACAACACGTATTGTTCGGTCTCTGATAAAACTCGATAAAAATCGAGAATTCATTACCGACCCCAAATGTAATAAGCTTTGATATCAATGTACCGTACCACACACGATCGAATGCCTTGAAAATATCTAGAGCAACCACTTTACTTTCGCCAAAATTGCGAATGGATCGACCCCACCGCTGAGAAAGTAGAGTTAAGAGGTCTCCCGTGGAATGATTTCTACGGAAGCCACACTGTCGAACACTAAGATGTGAGTTGGCCTCAAGGTAGTTCACAAGATGGAAATTGATCATGCTCTCCATTAACTTTGAGGGCGCAGAGGAGATTGCAATTGGACGGTAATTTTCAGGGTTATTAGCCGCACCCTTTTTAGGAATTGGTTGGACATTAACAACCTTCCAGCAAGAGGGAAAGACTCCGACACGGTACGAAAGATTGAAAACGTTGGCCAATGGACTGGCTAGCGTCGAAGAGCACTGTCTAAGCAAAGCTGGTATACCGTCTGTTTGACGTAGTAATGCTGGCGCCCTGATTTGTTATTAAATTGTTAAAGTTTGTATTTTTTCTTGAACTTTCACCATTGTAAATAATAGTAATGTATAACAAGTTGCACAGCCATGAATTGTACTTATCTTTGTATTATTAGTTTATCTGGTTTTGGTGTAATGCCGACCAGCGGCACTAAGCCTGCCTTTTCCGTTCTAAACTACATTCATTCGTTTTTTACATTTGAAAGAACACAGACGTCAACAGCTCAGCTCAGCGGATAATTCTTCCAATTCATCATTTTTGTACGGTACCGTTTCCGACTTATCAACGCCATCAACAAAAACCGATATTGTATCTTTGTTTTGCGTAAAATAAAGTTATTATAACATCAAACCAGAGAGACAAGTGATTATAGGTCTCTATTTAACCCCCAAGAGCCATGTTTTAAGGAACCTCCGGTTGGTCCGGGCTTGAAGCTGAGATAGCTCAGCTGTCCCAAGCTCCTTTCACCATAATTTATAGATTGGAAACACTTCACTTCACTTAATTTTCGTGTTTGTATATATTTATTTATTGATAAATTTTTATATATATATAATTTTATCTTCACAATGTAAGTTTCATGTTGTGGGCTGTGGTTGCTATTGGTGCAGTGGGTAGTGGGGTTGCTGGTACCGTGGGTGCTGATGGTCTGCTGGCGTTGATGGACTGCTGATGCTGACGGGCTCTATGTGTCGAAGTTATTGCTGCTGCTGGAACCTAGTTTTCCCTAGCCTACAGACCCTATGCTCCTGACTGGGTTGGATGTAATCCAACACAATAATGGGCAAATGTAATTCGCCCCTACTCGTTGGCTGAATGTAATTCAGGCCCTACGCTCTTAAACTCCTGCCTTCTATATGGGGATGGATGTAATCCCTCCACTAGCGAATGTAATTCGCCACTACTCTGAGCTGGATGTAATCCCGCTCCTACACTTGGTTATCCTGCCTTCTACGCTTGGGACGGATGTGATCCCTCCCCACCATCGAATGTAATTCGCTACTATTCTGAGCTGGATGTAATCACGCTCCTAATAAAATAAATCTTCTGGTTTCTTACCAATTTTCTTTGTGCTCGCGATCGCCTGTGCGTCCTGTTGTGTTTCCTTATCGATGCGTACCCTTTGCCGGTTCTCGAAGTAATAATCCCTTTTGTTCGTTGTGCGCCTTTTTATATTTTCGTATAACCATGTCGCTTTGTCGTGACCACAGACTCTCAATGGTTGTAAGAGAACTTTCAATGGTTTGATGAGAGAACCCCACGCAACCGATGTGTGGTGTGCTCTTCGTTACTTGTTTCTCTGGTGTTTTATGGTTGGTGTGTGTGTGTGTGGTGTGGTTTGATGTTTGCTGGTTGGTAGTTAATGTCTCTAGCTATGGGTGTGGTCTGATGATTGATGTTAGTGGGTTTTAGCTGTGACTGTGTGCGTTTGATGGTTGATGGTTGGTGTGTTTAGCTGAATGCGTGGTTTGATGGTTGGTTGGAGGTGGGTGTGAAGGTGCGTGTTGTGTTCGTAGTGATGAGTGAATGTAATTCACCCCTCTGTCGTGGGTAAGTAATTGGGTTTGGGGTGAATGAAATTCACCGGTCCGTGGTGTGGGTCATGGCGAATATAATTCACCGGTCCGTGGTGTGGGTCATGGCGAATGTAATTCACCGGTCCGTTGTATAGTTGATGGTGGATTTAATTCACCGGTCTGTCTCTTCTTCTCTGGACCTTCAATGTGTGGCCAATTTTGGTCCGTACGAAATTGGGTCCTCACACCTCCTCCCTTCTTCCGGAAAGAAGGCGGACGGACACATCGCCCGACGCCAATGCCCGCACTCGGTAGCTGACTCCAGCTATGTCACGACGGAAGAGCAGCTTTCGCCTTGATGCTACCGCTTCCTGAATTTCAGCTTCCAGCTCCTCGGGTATCGCGTTCCTCGCAAAAATAACCTCCTTCCTTGGGCCTGCGTGTGGATGGTTCCCTTCCGGCTGGGCTTCGGCCGCTGCTGACGGTGCCATTGGGGTGTCTTCCTGGGTATTCTCCAGCGCCTGCTGAATGACCCGTTCTTGGCTCGACCAACTTACACCTCCCAAGGACAGGACATCATCATCAAGGCCCTCCATTAATAGGTCATCCCTTATAAGACCGGAGAGTGGGTCCACCTCCTCTGGATCCGTTGGCGGCAGCTCTTGGGGTTGCTCTATTCTCAGTCGCTGCGGTGAAACTGGTTCCGCCATCAATGGGTCGGGGTCGGGTTCTCCCACGCTATCTGGTTCATGTAGGGTCCAGGTGATCCCCAGATTGGCAATGTATTGAACCGTGTTACCCCGCTGCCGAATGTAGCGGTCAATTTGACAGGCGAAATATAACCGCGCATCATTGTCATCATCTCTGGTGGTTGATTGGGATGAGGTGAATAGTCTCTCATTTCCCCATTCTCCGGTTGGGGGGTTCCACTCTACCGTGGACTGGGAAGACGGTATTGGCCTGGCACTTACATCCGATGGGCTGTAGTCGGGGTCGCTTACCTCCTGCTGTGTCGAGCCTTCGTCGCTGTCACTTACTGAGATGACATCTTCTGGAATGATGGCTGCCACCTCCTCGGGTCTCAATCGGCGTAGTCGTACGATGGGCTCGCGTTGTACCTTGGGGTTATCGGCATTTGTTGGTCTCATTATGTTGCTGTTGTTCGCTTGTTGATGGTTACGATGAAAGTAAACTTCGACGGTGTTTGGTTTTCTATTTATACCTCTAGTTGAGTTTGATCGCTCTTATTGTCTGCTGTCGTGTATGTATGTACGCAATGGTGTTTAGCGTATACCTAACTGTTCCCTGTTATTCTTGTCATTCGATGTGTAGCTGGTATGCAAGAATGTTTAATGTTGTGGTTGTTGTTTATGCCTACTTAAAATAAACAACGTTAGTGTGTCCCCGATTATATATGTTTTTAGGTATTTGATGACATTATGTTAATTTATTTCAATCACTTTTTTTTCGGTTATTTGATTTTAACTTTATTTGTTTATTAATTTATTTGGTTTATTTCTGTTTTAGCTTGTTTTAATTCATTGTATTTTGTTTTAGTATATTTATTCTAATTATTTTATTTATTTCTCTTTACTTGCCCCCTTTTACGACTACTCCCCTGGCTTCGTTAATCCACTTGCTTATTTTTGGCTTAACGTAGTCGAACAACATGTACAAGCAATGTTCATGGTTTAGTGTCTGTTGTTCTCAACAGTTCTTGTTTTCCTTTCTAAAGCAAGCTGTTAATGCTGTTGTTGTTTATTGCAATGCAAGTTGTGTTCGATGTTGTGAAGGTTGGTATGTGCGTTTAACTCACGGTTTGGTGCTGTTGCTCGTTCCCAACTTGAAATAAACAACGTTAGTATGTCCCCGATTATATGTATTCTTATTCATTTTATTTATGACTTCTATTTCTTCTTAATAATCATTATTTTTATATTTATTGGTTTACTTTATTTATAGTTCCTCTATTTTATACTTGTTGGTATAAGTTATTTTAAAACCACTTTGTCTATTTTCTTTTTTCGTTTATTTCATTGGATATAATTCAATTTGTTTTAGTTCAATAATACTGATTTAACCCGCTTTAATCTAGTTTAACTGCTTAATTTTAATTTTAATTTTAATTTTAATTTTAATTTTAATTCGAGTTCATTGGGTTTTATTGCAGTTAGTTCATCTTTTTGTTTATTTAAATTTATTTATTTTAATTCATTTTATTTTGTTTGTAGTGGGACTTAACCCCCTTTATTTTATTTATTTCCCCCTAAGGGCTCCTTTTCACAGCTACTCTCCTGACTTTGATAGTCTACTTGTTTGTTTCTTGTGTATGTTTGGTTTCTTAGTGCAGTCGACCAACATGGGTAATAGATGTGCTTGCTTTAGTTTTTGTTGCTACTAACTAACTGCTCTTGTTTCGTTCGTAAACTCGCTGTATATTCTGCTGTTGTTAGTTGCAATGCAAGTGTTCACTATTGTTTTCTATGTGATCGGTGTTGTTGTTCATGTCAAACTTGAAACAAACAACGTTAGTGTGTCCCGATAATATAAAATTTCTGTATTATTATTATTATTTTTAGTATTATTATTATTGTTGCTATTAGTATTATTATTATTATTATTATTTCAATTATTATTATGATTAATAACAATGCAAATGGTTTTCTCTGTTGTTTTTTTTTCGGCTAGTATTCAAGCATTACTCCCTTTGGTGGTTGTTTTTCACTGTTTCATGTCTTAAAGCGACGTTAGGGTGTGCCGACAAATATATTTTGGCAGTGTTATTACGATTGTTATTATTATCGTTATCATTATTGTTATTAAATTTATTATTATTATTATCATTATTGTTATTATTATCATTGTTATTATTATTATTGTTATTATTATTATTATTATTTTTATTATTATTATTATTATAATTACTATTATTATTATTATTATTATTATTATTATTATTATTATTATTATTATTATTATTATTATTATTATTATTATTATTATTATTATTATTATTATTATTATTATTATTATTATTATTATTATTATTATTATTATTATTATTATTATTATTATTATTATTATTATTATTATTATTATTATTATTATTATTATTATTATTATTATTATTATTATTATTATTATTATTATTATTATTATTATTATTATTATTATTATTATTATTATTATTATTATTATTATTATTATTATTATTATTATTATTATTATTATTATTATTATTATTATTATTATTATTATTATTATTATTATTATTATTATTATTATTATTATTATTATTATTATTATTATTATTATTATTATTATTATTATTATTATTATTATTATTATTATTATTATTATTATTATTATTATTATTATTATTATTATTATTATTATTATTATTATTATTATTATTATTATTATTATTATTATTATTATTATTATTATTATTATTATTATTATTATTATTATTATTATTATTATTATTATTATTATTATTATTATTATTATTATTATTATTATTATTATTATTATTATTATTATTATTATTATTATTATTATTATTATTATTATTATTATTATTATTATTATTATTATTATTATTATTATTATTATTATTATTATTATTATTATTATTATTATTATTATTATTATTATTATTATTATTATTATTATTATTATTATTATTATTATTATTATTATTATTATTATTATTATTATTATTATTATTATTATTATTATTATTATTATTATTATTATTATTATTATTATTATTATTATTATTATTATTATTATTATTATTATTATTATTATTATTATTATTATTATTATTATTATTATTATTATTATTATTATTATTATTATTATTATTATTATTATTATTATTATTATTATTATTATTATTATTATTATTATTATTATTATTATTATTATTATTATTATTATTATTATTATTATTATTATTATTATTATTATTATTATTATTATTATTATTATTATTATTATTATTATTATTATTATTATTATTATTATTATTATTATTATTATTATTATTATTATTATTATTATTATTATTATTATTATTATTATTATTATTATTATTATTATTATTATTATTATTATTATTATTATTATTATTATTATTATTATTATTATTATTATTATTATTATTATTATTATTATTATTATTATTATTATTATTATTATTATTATTATTATTATTATTATTATTATTATTATTATTATTATTATTATTATTATTATTATTATTATTATTATTATTATTATTATTATTATTATTATTATTATTATTATTATTATTATTATTATTATTATTATTATTATTATTATTATTATTATTATTATTATTATTATTATTATTATTATTATTATTATTATTATTATTATTATTATTATTATTATTATTATTATTATTATTATTATTATTATTATTATTATTATTATTATTATTATTATTATTATTATTATTATTATTATTATTATTATTATTATTATTATTATTATTATTATTATTATTATTATTATTATTATTATTATTATTATTATTATTATTATTATTATTATTATTATTATTATTATTATTATTATTATTATTATTATTATTATTATTATTATTATTATTATTATTATTATTATTATTATTATTATT
Source organism: Cordilura impudica (assembly GCA_963682025.1). Lineage (NCBI taxonomy): Eukaryota > Metazoa > Arthropoda > Insecta > Diptera > Scathophagidae > Cordilura > Cordilura impudica. The sequence goes on from OY821522.1 coordinate 22,872,637, forward strand.
ATTATTATTATTATTATTATTATTATTATTATTATTATTATTATTATTATTATTATTATTATTATTATTATTATTATTATTATTATTATTATTATTATTATTATTATTATTATTATTATTATTATTATTATTATTATTATTATTATTATTATTATTATTATTATTATTATTATTATTATTATTATTATTATTATTATTATTATTATTATTATTATTATTATTATTATTATTATTATTATTATTATTATTATTATTATTATTATTATTATTATTATTATTATTATTATTATTATTATTATTATTATTATTATTATTATTATTATTATTATTATTATTATTATTATTATTATTATTATTATTATTATTATTATTATTATTATTATTATTATTATTATTATTATTATTATTATTATTATTATTATTATTATTATTATTATTATTATTATTATTATTATTATTATTATTATTATTATTATTATTATTATTATTATTATTATTATTATTATTATTATTATTATTATTATTATTATTATTATTATTATTATTATTATTATTATTATTATTATTATTATTATTATTATTATTATTATTATTATTATTATTATTATTATTATTATTATTATTATTATTATTATTATTATTATTATTATTATTATTATTATTATTATTATTATTATTATTATTATTATTATTATTATTATTATTATTATTATTATTATTATTATTATTATTATTATTATTATTATTATTATTATTATTATTATTATTATTATTATTATTATTATTATTATTATTATTATTATTATTATTATTATTATTATTATTATTATTATTATTATTATTATTATTATTATTATTATTATTATTATTATTATTATTATTATTATTATTATTATTATTATTATTATTATTATTATTATTATTATTATTATTATTATTATTATTATTATTATTATTATTATTATTATTATTATTATTATTATTATTATTATTATTATTATTATTATTATTATTATTATTATTATTATTATTATTATTATTATTATTATTATTATTATTATTATTATTATTATTATTATTATTATTATTATTATTATTATTATTATTATTATTATTATTATTATTATTATTATTATTATTATTATTATTATTATTATTATTATTATTATTATTATTATTATTATTATTATTATTATTATTATTATTATTATTATTATTATTATTATTATTATTATTATTATTATTATTATTATTATTATTATTATTATTATTATTATTATTATTATTATTATTATTATTATTATTATTATTATTATTATTATTATTATTATTATTATTATTATTATTATTATTATTATTATTATTATTATTATTATTATTATTATTATTATTATTATTATTATTATTATTATTATTATTATTATTATTATTATTATTATTATTATTATTATTATTATTATTATTATTATTATTATTATTATTATTATTATTATTATTATTATTATTATTATTATTATTATTATTATTATTATTATTATTATTATTATTATTATTATTATTATTATTATTATTATTATTATTATTATTATTATTATTATTATTATTATTATTATTATTATTATTATTATTATTATTATTATTATTATTATTATTATTATTATTATTATTATTATTATTATTATTATTATTATTATTATTATTATTATTATTATTATTATTATTATTATTATTATTATTATTATTATTATTATTATTATTATTATTATTATTATTATTATTATTATTATTATTATTATTATTATTATTATTATTATTATTATTATTA